>KK119345.1:0-135018 GCA_000611955.2 Stegodyphus mimosarum | reverse complement strand
AATTTCAACTTATTACGAAAATAAGCATCAATATTATTAAATTTCTCGTATTTTAAAGACACAAAATCACTAAAAGTAACAGATTCCGATGTTGTGAAGTATGTCTCGAAAATGTCCTTTATGTTGTTCCAGTCTTTATCTAAACAATCACGTAAATAGAGGGCTAAAGCCTCTCCTCTAATACACTCTGAGAAAACAAATTTCTTTTCCTTTTCTGGAATGTTCTTTGCAGCACATTTCTCTTCAAACAATAGAAGATATTTGTCTATTGGAAAATTTGTACTTGTGCCGTCAAAAATAGGGAATTGAAATTTTGCTGTATCCACAATAGCTACGGATTCTTGCTTATCATTTGCCATTTTTGCCGTTTTTGAGCGTGTTAGTATTCCAATCAAAAAATCTTGAATTTAAGAGTTCGCATACACATCAATTTGGACACTGAAATCAATCACTTTAGAAGCACTTAACAAAACGCATAACTTTGGAGACGAGGTAAAACACTTAAGCATCGCCGGAAAAGAAGCAAAAGCATAAGACGATCACACTCTGTCCTTGACCTACTGTTGAATTTAGAAGCGCGTTAGAAATAAATCCAGGAGCCTTTTTCCCACGTAGAGGATTAATCCTGTCGACTAATTAATAACTGTAATATTTCAGTTATTTTAACACATCGTGGGTGAGTGGTGAGGCTATTCCATTACACGTTTTGGCAGATGTTTGACGAAGCTGGGATGATTGAACCATGCAGAAAAATACAACTCAGGACTTTTAATAGCATATCTTTATTTTAATTCAGAGCAGATTATTCGGTAATTGAACTACTTAGATACGACTGACTTTAATACGTTAATACGTTCTAGCAAAGAAAGAGGAGCATTGCGACAGTGTTAAGAGGATGAAGGCGAGAAGGCATCTGGTATAGAAAAGCTTATGACGCAGCATTTATATGAGGAGGTTATGTAACAGGCGCGAATGTTCCAGAAGGTACTGGTCTAGAGGAAGATCCTGAATTGCAGAAAATTAATTAAAGGTTGCTAGTTCGCAAAGAGCAAAGCCATCGTATTTTTTTTCTTACACATACATATATATATAAAATAAAATAAGAAATACATTTAAAAAATCCCATATTCAATTGGAATGAGCTGCATGCAAAAGCCATAAAACAGAATTATAGTGGCAAACTGCAAGAAATAGGGGAGGTCAAAATATTCCAAAAACACTTCGCATCTTTCGTTGCATGGCCATCAGGAAGTTGGTTACAACGAAATATATAAATCAGCCTCTTTCTGAACCAACAAAGACACAAATTATAGTTAAAAATTATAAATTAAAAAAAATAATCCTAGAAAATCAATCAAAATAATCCGTGTCTTAATCAGCCCAGCTCCTACAGGACGAAGTAAGCAGTTAAAAAAATGTGTGAATAAAATATGACATTCTATCCCATGACGCTGAGGGTACAGTAATTGTGATACAATGAAATACACCCTTCTAGATATCCTACCATATGGCATCGGTGATGAAATTAGGGCCATTATGTGCCCCCTAAAATTTACCAAGACTTGTCGAAGAAGATGATTTCCTTAGTCACAGCTAATTGTTTTGGGTCTTTAACATTGCAGTCTCGCTGACGTCCGTGGTAGGAGGTCAGTGGAAGTGGTAAAATTGTATTTGCCCACATATGAAGAAATGCGCTATAATCTTCCCCAAACAGTGGTAGCAGACATCAGCTGATGTGTACTACGCTCCACTGCTGGAGAAGTAATACTGTAGAAATTGGTGTACGATTCATCACGGCCATATTTTCTGGGTATCTCTATTCCTGGTCCATCTTGCTTGCAGGTGTTGAAATCCACTCGCACTCTACGTTTGTAAGTCACTATACCCCTCATACTTCAGTCTTATTCCATGCATCGATCTTCTTCCTTCAACTGTCTCATACTACGTGTACGTGTCCTAGAGACCTGTTTAATGAGAGCTTTAATTTGACGTGAGGGGAAAACCATCGTTCCTTAAACTAATACTCTTCCTATTTTAAGTCCATCAAATGTTCATTATGTTCTCTTCCTGGATCTGTTAAACGTTAGGTTATATGAAGTAGGCAACACGAAAAACGAGCCATAACCTTGGCGGGGCTTTCAAATACACACTGAGTATGCTACCGTTACGCCACGAAGGCATGCAGAAAAGAGGGAGAAAATTCCTTATAGGTCTAGTTATGCGTATACATTGCCAGTGCAACAATGACTGATTTTCCTGAATACAGTGATTGCAATTTTGTTTTTCTGTCCCTTTCTTTATAGTCTTCGTTTCAGATTTGAACATCGGCTCTATAAACACCTCATATATCAACGTAGCGGAAATTTTAATCACTTGCATTACTTACTGTAAATAATAATAGAAGCAAATTTTTCCTGTTTCTCCTTGTTCTGTCTTGTGCAAAAGTTTAAAACTCCTTTTTATTGCTTGATTTCATGTTCGATAACTTTCCTTTTTTCGCTGTATTGCGATTTCTTATGATGAATAGTTAACTTAATAACTGTTCTTCCTGGGAAAAAATTTATAAACGTGAAAAAAATTGTAAGAGCTAAAGTAAATAATAATAACATGAAATACCCAAAGAAATATCACAGAACAATGCTGTACAATTTTCGTATTAGTGGAGAGAAAACAAATCGATTTTCAAGAAAAGAAAATGCAGTTACTTTAATAATATGCAGTTCTTATTCGCTTTGCTCCAAAGAATTTTAAATTTATTCTGAAATAGACGTAATGAATTGTTTTGCAAAGCAAATATATAAGAAGGTAAATTCCTTATTTGAAATTATATTGACTCTTAAGCAAAAAAACTGCAATGTTTCCATTTCCATTTCTAAATTCTAAATAAATACAGCTATAAGAGCACTTTATTTCAAACCGCCAAAGAAATGCTTTTTTTTGCAAAACGATTTCGCTTTCATAGCGAGAAACGGTGCAAATAATCTGAAGTTGAGTGTTAGTGAATAAATATGTCTTGTCTATAATGTATGATTCTTTTGTGATAGTAATCTTTGCCCAAATCTTGCGGTTTGGGGGATCTCTTAAAATTTGAAGTAAAATGTATTGCTCTTCGTAATTTTGTTTGTATCCGAAAAATTTAAAATTAGGAACCATCAAAGACTTTTATTATATGAAGTTTTCATTTTTGAGAACTAGAATATTTGTGCCGTTAAAGCCCGTTTACAGAAGGCTATAAAGTTGGTCTGCGGAACAAGAGGTTCCCTCAAAGCCTTTATAGCAATTCATCCTAACAGAACAATTTTATAGCAATATTCGCACAAAAAGACAGCCAATTATGGAAGTAAAACAAATGACGTGATTTCTAACCAGTAGCAGATCTCCATACATTGATAATAAACGTAATACTTTGAAAAGCTTTCAAGCACTTCATTTTATTCCTGAACTGTTTCTGTTCTGAACTATGTAGTTTCATATAATTATTTAGGTAAATATAATTAGTAATAATTATAAAATTATAATCAACAGAGGAGTTAATATGAGGCAGATAACAACATTGACTAAAAACACAGATAAAAATATAAAATAGAGAAAAATAAAGTTTTATCATAAATTTAAAAATCATAAAATGGATAAAACGGAAACTGAAATAAAATAATAATGAAACGTAATGCTCGAGTAAAACGAAACTCACGTGTTACAAAATTTCAATTTATTTTCTTTATAACTAAAATTAAAAATTTTTATTCGAATAAAATTTCGTAAAACTAATTTTTGTCATGTAGTTTCATACAATTATATTCAGCAGTTTTACTGGAGAAATAAATTTACGCTAAATTAAATAATTAAATTAAACAGGAGTTTTGGAGTAAATAGTTTGAATATAAGCCCTAGAATTGTTGAAATGGAAGAAGATTTCTTCTTGAGTTGAAATCATTTTAGTGTCTAGATTACATTAACTGATGCTTTTTGTTCTAATTAAATCCAGAGACATAGCACATGTCATAAAATAGTTGTTTCTTTTGATAAAATATTCAGAATTTCAAGACTCACATCCATAAGAACTTTGCTATAATATATTATAACTCTTTACTGAATGATTCATGAGTAGTGAAAACTCAATTCATAGATTTAATTCGTTCTCGAAGGCTTTCGTGGGTCGAAATAATTTTTCTCATAAAAATTAATGCAGAAACGAATTAATCCATTTCCGAACCATAAATGACTGCTTATTTGCTGTAAAATTTAATAAAATAGCTCGCACATGATTTCACACGCAAAAAAAAAGTACAATGGAAATTGTTCAATCTGAGACAAAAAAAAGATAAACACAGTATTAAACAGATAAAATAGTGGGAAATATAACTTAATTTTACTGCACCTGTACAAGACAAATTGGGTTGTATAAATGGCACTTCATGAGGAAGAGGAAAAGAAGAGATATTATTTATTATTTATACGAGGAGTTTCATTTCATGTAAATATCAATTTTTCTGAATCATCTTCGTTTATCTTCTCTTAGTTTCTTATCCCGACTTTCTCTACTTGACACTCTCACTCAAAAATTGAGTCATAGTGATGTTTTATTGTTTACGTTTTAAAATGTTTTCTAAGTGCGGCATGACATTATAATTGAAAGTGATTAGGATAAAGTTCGCTGTTCACTTAATAGGGTGATTACATAAAACATCATTACATAAAGCTACTAAAACATTACTAAAATATCTCTCGGTGTCCCTGAGTTTTGCATCAGAGTATAACTCAAAACATCTGTGAAAATCATTTATGACCGACGTAAATGTTCTCAGTTTTAGATACTGTTCCTCATTCGCCCTAACTAGTGGTCCAGCGGTTAAAGACTACTGAACACTTGTAGTTCGCCTGGGGTTTGAGTCCAAGTGAATGGGCTGCCTACATGCACTAGGCATCCAAACTAAATGACCTTTTTTCTCGAACATCAAATTGTATCTTCACTTTTCAAATAAAGCCTCGAAAATCCTTTGTTTACAGAAACAGTGTCCAGAATGTCGTGAATTCTAGGAGGAGGGTTGCATTGGATCATTAAGTTAAAACAACAAAATAACAACATTCTTATGACAGAAAAATCACATTGCTTCTAGTACAATAATATTTGCTCTGTTAATCGCGAGAGGAAATTGCCAGTGTTCAGAGTTTGTTTTCCATGGATTTGTTTACCAGTGTAGCATAAAGGTAAGACTAAATTTATTCTGCACTAATTCATATTTTTATTTCCTGTCATTAAAAGTGTTAAAATTTAATCTAAAATTTCACATTAGCAAATTAAAAGATTGTTAATTTATATAAAGGTATATCTAATATTTTTATATGAAATATTCGTAAATCGTTTATGCAAATCTGTGAAATTTTCGTTCGTCTTTAGTTTTAAAGTTCTATAATGAAATTCTTTTCAGTTTTGATTCTTACAGCTTGATAAAAATTAGACTTATTTCGAGTTACTTTCGAGTGTCCGGTTCCTTCGAAAGCAAGAGCTATGAATTTTTACAGTTTCAGTAACGAAGGAAAAATTACATAGGGTTATTGCGTTATGCTTGTGGAGCAAAAGCATTTATATATATATATCACTAATGGATGCAGACATAAAAGGTGGGGTATAAATTGAATTTGTCTTACAGAACTTTCTCATTCAGTTACGAGCAACACTCTTCTGTCATCGTTTATTGCTTGAAAAGCGCCAAAAATTGAAGTGGGAGACTGTAAGAAAAGAAGGTCTCTTCCTATTATTTTCTATTACGCGTACAGGTATTTCCGTTTCGACGAAATGTGAAAGTGTGGAGAGAGGAGTAGTTTGTGCAATTTTTTATTTATTAAATTTGAATATCTAAAAAGTGACATAAACTATACAAAAAGCGTATTTATAATTATTTTGTAATACTATCTCAATGGACATCTGAAAAAGATTTTAAAAAATTGTTTGGAAATAACAGAAATTGTGTTCTGTCTTTTGATAGTAATGAAGTACCTGCCACTTTGCCTAAAATACCACTGCGAAACTGTCATCGAAAATAAACAAATTCTGTAATTTCAGTAGAAAATACCTGCTGTAAGTTGGGAATTCTATGCATTAAAGGACTGGAATTTGTTTCTCGAAATTAGTCAAACTCCGAAGACAAAAGATGTACTAAACTGTACAGTGATGATGCAGAATCGTTCTTTGAAATGGAAGTAAAAGCTTTAGAAACTGTAGCATAATTTAGCACGTTTCCTTGCATGAAATCGAAGGAAGAAAAGCTTATAAACCCCTCTGTATCCTTTCCTGCGGTTTGGTTTGATTATATGAATATTGTAGAGCAAACTAGGCCTACTTGCCTAAGAGAAGGGATGTATTTGTGAAGGAATTTGTAAGAAAAATTGTGCTGTATTTACGTTCCACATGGAGATACCATAAACTCAGACACGTAGCCAGCCCGTTCCTCTTTTGTTCGAATTCAGAATAAACTACCCGTATTCAGCAATTTTTAATCATTCATCCACTAACCCGGTTTCCTTCCCTGAGGATTATACAAGTTGCATCTCAAAGAACCTAAAATTTCAAAATGTCGTCTCATTTTAGAAGATTTAAAAACATGTAATACAAATTTTTAAACGCTTTGCAAAATTAAGCTTAGTATAAATGATATCATCACATTTTACTTCAAACCACTGTTGTATCTTATTTTGGAAACCAGATTTTATTTTAGCTTAGACTTTTCTGCTTAGACAATTAGCCTGTCAATGTTGAAGAAAGAAAACGCGTTCTGGAAGCTTCAGTACGACATTTCTGTTTACCTTAAAAATATAAAATTGCGAAAAAATGGCATTAAAGCATAAGCAACGAGATTAAATAAGTGTTAAAAACTACTATCATACCGACGTACACAGATTACATTTTAACGTTCGGAACAACTTTAAACTAGACTGCTACAAAAGGTCTAAATTAAGATTTAATTCTTACAAACTCAAGATACAGACCATAAAACCGCATACTTAAAACGAACTAATCAAAATAGGAAAGCCAAACGGTCTAAAAATGATATGACATTATCATGTTATGACTTATTCTTGTTTGGAGAGTTAAGCATTTATTTAACAAAGATGTAGCTTAATTATTCAAATCGAAGTGTACATTTGTTTCATATAATCGCTTGCCAGTGGGATGTGCAATAAATATTTCCTGCTTGTGAAATAACTATTTATTTTTTTGTCAGATATAAATTTTACTCAGTGAAATCACAGTCCCCAAATGTAAGATTTTATGTATATTAACCCATAATACTATTATTTTACCTGTGCTATCACTTCTACTTTCGCCGGTTCCCTCCAGGATACTCTTAGTTAAAGTGCATAAAAATGGAGCTCTTTAATTTAGCGCAGAACGTTGGGCAGCGATCATTGTTCATTACGTTTTCTCCCGGGTTCTATATTGTCTTGAATCGTCTTTAACGATTTCTAGCCATGTCTGCTCACGTGGTCGAGGGGCTAAGCCGAAACTTGTGAGCAGGACTTCATCTTCTAAATTTCATATTTTTACATGTTTCAGTTTCAATTTCATTTCGTATGCTATTAATTCCACAGGCAGCAGAGCTTTTTTAACTAATAATACGAGTTAATATTATTTTAATGGAAGATTTAGGACTCGCGATAAGTCACCTGGCTGCCTCTACGGAATATTATTTTAGCTTTTAAGTTATAACTGCATACAAATATAGCTTGAGAAACCTAGCCGGTTACATGTTTACTTGGTTTTTTATGTTTTTGAGCAACTCACATACATATTTATTGTGCTTTATTTATCCAATTTATTATACTTTATTATACAATTTATTTATATATTTTTATTGTGCTTTTTATTGTGTTCTGTGTTTAATGATTCAACTTTACTGCCTATATTTATAACTAGAAAAATTGCGGGAATTTTCTAAACTTACAAGTTTTATGCATTTTCATATGCTTTCATTTTAGGCTACCTACCGTTCGCTTATTTGCACTGAACACTATGGACTTTTGGCTTATAAATGTTTTATTGTTATTTTTCCTGCTGTTGATATTAAGTTCATTACCTTGTCTTTTTAGTTTTAGGCTTAAGCGTTTATGTAATATACTGAATTATTCATTGAATTATTGTTATCATTTACTAAAATATTTGCCAAAAACTTCATTCATTATCAATCAGTAATTAACTGAAATTGAGAAAAATAACCAGAAATTCATGTATCCCCAAATCGTTCTAAACACTACTGCTTCAATTAAGGCTGCAAAAAAGAGTCAGGATACATATGTATTCCCTACGAAATTAAACAAATTAATCAGCTGAGCAAAAACAGGTAGCCGAAAGAGAAGAAATAAGCAAGAGTTTGATATTTGAATAACTATCCGTTATCTATCTTTTTAACAGTATAATTTTCAAGATAGAAAACTGATATCTTTCTTTAAAAATTCTTTCTTTCATGCTTTTCAGATTATAAAATGCAAAAATAAACTTTTAACTCTCCAATTAAAAAAAAAACAGGTAAAATCTCTCGAAGCGTACATTGGCTATAGTTTACAACTTTAAATTAATCTTAATTCACCATTTCTTCCAGATTTTCTCATCCAGAGTTTTAAATGTCTAAATCACAGCTTTAACTAAACAGGGCTGGGATAACGGTAATGCAAGCGAGGCACTTGCTTCGAGTAAGTATCTAGAAGAGGCACCAAATTATCTGTAAGATTTTATGAATGCATTTCAAAAATAAATTATTATTAACTTTCAGTTTTGAAACGTATTGAGAAGCACTATTTTGAATTACATATTTAAAGGAATAAAAATGGCTCTATATTCTTCAGCAACTGCGCACAAAAATTCCACGCGTAATAGAGGGATTGATCTAATATGAAATCCCGTTAAATGTGTTAACTACATGCAAGATTTCGTGGTTGTAACATGTGTAACGTTAATACGAGCCAATTTCCCCTGGAAAGTCATACACAAAGGAATTCCTCTACTTGGAGAAAAAGGCCTTGTATTTTGTGCATATTTTATTAAACAAAGATAATAGAAGGAATAATGCTTTCTTTGCGAAACAGTGAGAGAAAATAGTGAAAATTGAACTTTAAATCTATTGACAGAGTATGAAGAAAAGTGATTATAACTCATATTCTTAATAATCAATTGATAAAAGAAATAATATTTTCAGAAAAATATTTTCTCATTGTAAAAATGAGAGAAAGGAGAGATTTTAATTTCAGAAATAAATAGAGATATCAGAAAATAAACGTGATAACTTCCAATTTCTAGTTTCTAACTGATGAAACATTAATGTCATTGGATTTGAATATTTATAAAATGAGCAGCTTAGCATTTAAATATTCAAATGACGAAAATGCTTGAGATATTGCATCAGAAATACCTAGCTTTAAAAACCATGCTATTTTAATAATCCTGGTAACTACAGCAAAATCATGTCCTTTAAAGATAATTCAGGAATGCAGTTGAGTTCAATCACATCTGACATTAGGAAATTGTGTTAAGAATATTTTTAACGAAGCCAATTACTAAAGCCAGGATGAAAAAAGCTTAAAACAATCTTAAAAAAGGCGCTTTGTCTATTTTCCTAAAAATATCACTGAGTAGAATATAAATAATGAAGTAGATTTAGAAAATAATTATTGTCGATTTTATTTCATTAAAAGCAAGAAAAATTAAACTACAAAAAGAGCTTGATTTTTAAAGTAATATTCCTATATTAATTGCACATTATTTAAATAATACTTGTTATTCATGAAGAAAGTAAATTTTAATATTTTCATTTAAATGTTCTAAATTATTGCAGGTATTAAGTTTCTAAATACATGGTTATAATTAATATATTATACGAGTTATGGTACACTTTTGTATAGTTTCCTTTAGTGAATATAGATGTGTACAAATATAGTTAATTTCATTGTATATACGAGAACACATTTTTTCTTTTCCTCGGGCGAAAAAATATCTAGGCGCGGTTCGGCGACTTAACAGTTATAAGACTTTCAAAATATTACAATCGCTTTAAATTTGTAAACAAATGGCGAAATGGGTAGATTGGAATTAACACTTGCAGATATGAGATATCACTTGATACTTGTTATTATGATATAGATATACTTGCAGATGGTTATTGTGGTTAATCATAGTTTGTTATAGGTATGATCAAATACAATTAAGATCGAGAATCAGGTTTCACAGTTAATTTTTATCATAATTTAGTCTCTATCGCCGGATACGAAATTCTTAAGTTTGGTTTATATTGATTGTAATAAAACATTTTGATTAACATGCATAGAAATTAAGCAAAATGATGTAACCAATTTTTTACGCACTAAATTATCAGAGTCAACGGAGCTAGCAATGTATAAAGCACAACTGATGTTGGGCACATATCAGACAGTTCATAGATGAAAAGAGCAGAATTAATGACTTTCATGTTATGTCAGTTTCCTTTAGCTATCATTTTCCGTAAAGTTACTTGAGAATCTTTTTGAAGTTTTGGCATTTTATTTCAAACTTCTTGAAAGAATTTAGCTGAGAAAGCCATGATGTATCAACGGAACACTATGCGAGCGATTTTAATAACTTAAAACTAAAAATAATATTAGATGTATACTGGATAAAGGATGGAAGCATTGATAATGCTTTTGTAATATTTGGATTTTTATTATTTATTTTATTGTAATTATAAAAATGTATTAGTCATTTTTTATCAATTTTACAATTAATTCTCTACTTAAATAATTTGAATATTAAATTATCAAATATATTTATATCCAATAATTTCGACACAGCATTTATTTATTTAATTTAATTTTTAATTATTATTATTTTTAATGATGTATTATTTAATTTTTAATGCTGCAAATTAAATGCTAAAATATAAAATATAAAATAAATATGTTGTTGTTATTTTAACATAAAACTGCATGAATATTGATTCAACACTATTAAATTAAACTGAGGGACAGAAATACACCATTCGGTTTATCGGCGTCGGGACTCCTTAACTCAGGAATAATTCCTGACTCCTCCTTAATGATGGCTCCACTGTTTGTTTATGGAAACATTTGTAAACTACGCTGTCATTAATTCGTATATTGTTTTATCGCGGCTGGCCTACCTGTTGATTAGGATATGCTATCATTTTGCTTTTTTTCTAGCAACCGGTAAATTGCGGTGTCACCCATAACGCAAAAAAAATTGCTATCTCTCCCAAAAAGTTAGGAAGACTTGTCGCTCACACACGCTGCGAAATTTTATTCAACCCCGCAGACTAAACAATTTTTTTTGGTCTTCAAAATCTAGTTATGCAAACTGTGCGCTTTTACGTCGACGAGCAAAGACAGCTGAGGGCAGATTTCCCCATTGGAAACATAAAGCATTATCAGCAATCTACGTATTTCAGGCCTTTTTGTATGACACTTTTATAAAACTTAGCTTACAGAACTGCACATTTATTGTAGTTGTAGTCATTCCCAACAGTTTCTATAAATTACGAAATTTCAACGAGAAAGTAACTAATTGTGTGTAAGTATGCCTAATTATTTAATGTTTAATGATGCAAATTTAAACGTCATGAAAAATTTAAAGGTTGTCTGAGAAGTTTTCTGAACGAATTCTCACGTTACGGTCAGTTGTATTTATTTACAACCTTGCTTATCAGATGTTTAGAAATGAAATTAGTGGATATATATCCAAAGCGTTAAATTTACTCTTCCGTGACTGCCAATCCAAATTGCATTCTAGCGTGCGAAACTCCTTTAAGCTACTTCAATTAAGAAGTGAGGTTTCACTCTCTGTCGCTATAATAAGATTTCAAAACGTTAAAAAGAAAAGGAGAAAACGAGAGCTTTTCTATTCCCACTCAGTTCACAAAATGTTTAGGTTCATAAATACCATACCGATGTTTATATTAACTTTTAAAATATGAAAAATTTAATTATTCAGATAAACGCAATAGGAAAATGAATCTCATTATTTAAAAATTCTTCTTGGCCGCGTTTTAAATGATTTATAGTCTTAAGTTCCTCTTTCGTGCAGCTTCTCCAAACTGATTGCTATATTTGAACGCTGGTAGTGTTTTGTTAATGAGCGTTACAATGGGCACAGAAATATCGCATTAAATTTAAGGTAGCATTTTGGATAGTAAAAGATTCTTGTTAGAACTATAATACTCAATATAACAAAACATACATACGACGTAAAACCCATTCGAACCCCTCAAAATGAAATTCTTGATATCCGTTTCGAGATTATTAAAGATTTAAAGATAAGCCTAAATTATTTTCTTAGAATGCTACTACTTTCGTGGCAAAAGTAAATCGAAAGACCCAAGTATTCACAAAGGCAGTTATTGAGATATTAAAATAGAAATACTGACTTCTCAAAAAAGAGAGTTTCTGCTGTATAACGAAATTGTTGAACTGCATAGGAAATTATTGAACATGTAATATTAAATATACGATATAATTTAAATTTTTAATCCTAATTTTGTAGAACTCAACCTATGGCCTTATTGTAATTTACATACCTGAGCTTGCCGTCGTGGGACTCTAGCATCCCCAGGGATTAGGAGGAGATTTCAGGGTGTGTTATAAAATGTTGCTTTAGTTTCTAATTGTTAAGTCACGAGATATCATGCAACCAGTTACCAGCATGCGAATAGTGGGAATTGTAATCCTTTGTCCAATATTTTCTACAGCATAGAAATAGTTGGGATGCATCGTTTTAGGTCAGCTAAAAGAGTAGTGATTTAAATATTATTATAAAAAGGAATATACACGTTGTTTCAGAGGTACGACGATGCATGTTCTTGTAAAGAACTGAATTTAAATAGCGGAATTAGCTTGACAGCTATAAATATTCCATTTTACTTTTTCCTTTCATAACTCTTTTTTATTAGGACGATATTTATATCATCAAAATTAATATAAAAGCGAAACATTTAATACATGAAAGAAATATATGTATATAAAGTAACAATAAATCTCATAACTGAATAAAAGTGATCATGTCATCCAGAGCGAAATATGGGAAAAACACTGGCATGTCATTTCAGAAAAAGTACGATTTTGTGTCAAAATACCTATATTAGAACAAACCTATATATATAAATCATATATATATATCCCAAGTCGCGCTTTCGAGACATGAAGAACTCAATTTGAATTTCTTCAATCGTCTCAGTAGAACGGGAGATATGGAATTGTTCCTTTTTCCTTTCGCAGTGTACAACAGCATTTCTCAAACTTTATTTCGAGCGAAGATCATTTTATTAGTTAGAATACTCTGCGGACTACCTTTCTCTTGTCTCTTCGAACGAAATATATTACTGCCAGTGTACTTTAATTTTAAAAATACTACTAATTTCAAGACGTTGTGTATCCGTACTAAGTAAATGAGCAAGAGAAGAAAACATTTGCTTTTAATAACTGTTAGAGTTTGACTGTTAGAGTTCGAATGTTCTTTGCCTCATTTACCAAAAGATAAATACATATTGTTTCTTATATTAATGAGATGACTACTGTTCTATGTGTGAATGTAGGCTGGTGAGAAGCATTATGGTGCTGTAAATCCTTCTATTTTAGATAAGACTGGAGTAAGAAGTTCGTTGGTAGAGTAACCACTTATAAATTTTATAAAATGTCTATCTTAAGAGGAAATTGGTACACGGTTGCTATCTGTAGTTTCTGAACTCTGAGATATTTAGCTGTAATGTGGCAAATACAGTTAATTTGAATTTTTATTTGTTGTCCGTTTTGCCGGGAAGAGGTCCTAGGGGACCACAAGGGAAGGCTTTGATGACCCTTTTTGGCCTCGGACTACAGATTGGAAAACATTGGTGTAGAGGAAATCATGATCAACGCCATAAATGCAGTGCAACGATACACTTATGACGGTAATTATCGGGTAAAACATTTGCAAAGAGGAGATCACAATCACTCTTTATCAGATGTGATCAAAATAGCTGGTGGCCGATACGGTATGTTGAACGGATGAGGCGCATTAACTGAGAACGTAAAATCCGAGTACTACGTTCACTGGGCTGACGAAAAACCTGACGATGCGGCACCAGCGTCTTTGCAGGAAGCTGTAGTGTGTGTATGAGTGGCGCGGCATCACAAGCACATTCGTTCTCCGTCTGTAATTCTTCGAAGAGCTGACTTCCAAAGGCCCAAAAATGAGCCGCATCGCAAATGCTTGGTATCCAACAATGTTGCAGAATTACGTAATTCAAGAACTGCAGCAGCAAAATGTCGTTTATGACATTGTATGGATAGAAGATGGTTCTTCTCCATATGTCCCCCCATGTTCTGGCAAGTACTACAACTGCACTTGAAAGACAGAGTAGTAGTAATAGAAAATGGACAGTTCAGCAACGGGGAGGGGGCGTCGGTACTCAGTACAAAGGTGCAGGCAAAACGCGCAGGTGGATCAGCCAGCAAAATGATAAGTGGAAGGACAAAGATAAATGTTGCAGTTTGATAAGAGATTATCTTTTATTGATTTTCCTCCGGTATTTTCCTCTATTAATCAATTTTTAGTCTTTGCATTTTATTTTTCATATTCCAACTATGTATATATAATAGTGAATTCCTATGTACCTTTAGGACCCTTAATTTCGGTTATTTTCGAATTAATGACTGATTCAAAAGGGTTTAAGCTTTAATTTTTACCGTATTTATAATTTCCTACATACTTTGAATTTTGCCTTATTTCTTACAAATTCTGTTCTTAGCATTTATTTTCCGTTATATTAATATGTAACATCTCGCTGGCCCAACTTGTCGTCAGAAACTGGGGTAGTGATTGCGACTATGTGTGAATTTACACAGAAACGTAAGAAGGGGTTAGAACACTTTTTAGTTTATCTTTAAAATGACAGATGCGTCTACTTGACGCTCATAAACTGCGCCATCCCGGGGGTGAACTGAAATAAAACGTAAAACTGAAAGTAATAACTGGATGAACAAGTATCAAAACACTACCGACGAGGCTTTGAGATCCTAAATTAACCGCGGTTTTAATTACCGCTGAGATTCAGCAAGATTACTGATTAAACAGTTGAAAATTAGCACTTCTGCAAAGCTAGGCGCACAGGCCGACACGCGCTGATCTAAATTCTACCGAGCAACCCCCACTAGCGTGACTTCAAAGCAACACTCTAACACTCTGTTTTCGTCTACTATTTACTTCAACTAGCTTCCGCTAAATTTGAATAAACTGCGCGTGCTACTACAATTTACATACTCTGGCACGGGCATTTCTAGGGGGAAATGAAGGCTAAACAGGAAAGAGGACTTGAACTTAAAATAAATGTTAGTTAAAATAAATATAAACCCTACAAATATTTGGTGTTACTAATTTTGATTACTTATTTCATTCTACACAGAATTTGTTTCACACATTTTAACCAATATTCCTAATTTTAAAATATATTTTACAAGTGTAATTATTCAAATACGCGTTTTTATTTATTATATTATTTAATTTTAGATGCATTTTTAAACTTTTTTCGTGCTTTTCAACGTTTGTGATCTTCAACATATTTTCGCTTATATTTCCTGATAATATACTTGGGCTGTACTTAATTTTAGATGTAATTTTCAACTGCTTTCGTACATTTTAATCTTCATAATATTTAACGTACCCTAATTCTTTAATTAATTTGTTATATCTTCGACTATCTACATGACATTTATTCGATTTTTAATTTCTTTCATACATTTTAACCTTCATAATTTCCAATATTTTCTTAATTTGAACATGATTCCTATATTTTCAGATCATATACCTGATTTTTATTTAATTTTAAATGTAAATTTAATTTCTTTCATAATTTGTAAGGTTTGCAGTTTCCAACATATTTTGAAATTTCACTAATTGATTATGTTTCACACTATATACATGACTGCATTTAATTTTTTACTACTTTCTTGCATTTTAACCTTCATAATTTCAAACACACTTTTAATTTTAACTTAATTGCTATATTTTATGACTATATATATGAACTATATTTAATTTTATATTTAATGTTTAACTTGTTTCTTACATTTCAACCTTCGCTTTTTTTAAAGTACTCTTATGTTTAACTACTTTTTTCTCTTCCTTCTTTGCACGTACGTTGAAGGGTTCGCGGATTTGGAGTGAATAACGACGACACTAGATGAAGAATGGAAACACACTTTATTAGCCAGTATTTTTCAAAACAGCTTCAAAATCACGCGTACAGTCGTCGAAGAACTACTATAAACACGCTAAAACAATCAGCGACACAGCCTTCGGACTATCAGGCTATAACGGTGGAGACAGTTTCACGCAAAGCACCAAAGTACAATTCTAGACTTTGATCGGTCGTTCTCGGAACTACGTACTCCCGAGACTCTCCACGCTACAACTCGCGATGCACTCGACGATATACTACAGTACAGCTCCCGACTGGGTTTGGTCATTCTCGGATCTCAACACTAAGATAAATCTCAACGATGCACAAACACGAGATACACTAAGAGACTCTTTCGATCCACTCGACGGCCAACTCAACACTAGACTGCGCACTAGCTCCGCACTGATTCGCATTGACTCCCTCTCCGCGAAGCAGCAGGGTTTATATAGCTTTTGGCTTGTGTTCGAGAACATTCTGGGCTAAACCAGGAAAAATTTGTTCCAGAAGATTTTCCATCCGTCTATGGCATATCGCCAAATGGGCGACTTCTTGCCAAATGTGGCAACCCTGCCGCCCTATGCCATTTTCTGGCAACCCAAAGCCTGCTTTGAGGAGAAAATTTCTTACAGCGCCTGGACATTTCGTAACAATATTTTGAATTTTCACTAATTTATTATATTTTCACATCATATGCATTTAATTTTCAACTACTTTCCTGCATTTTAACTTTCATAATTTTAAACATACTTTTAACTTAATTCCTATATTTTATGACTTTATATATGAACTATATTTAATTTTAAATTTAATGTTTAACTTGTTTCGTACATTTTAAACTTCGCAACTTTTAAAGTATTCTAATGTTTAACTTGTTTATTGTATTTTACCCACTGTTCATGTACATGAACTTTAATTCACTTAAGGTGTAATTTTTTATACTTTTTTGACACTTTCTTTTTCTAGTTTCCAACATTCTCGAAATTTTACCTAATATTTTTTATAAATTTCGATCGTAAAATAAGGCTTTTAATTTTACTTATTTTAATATTTAAGCTACATTTACATGCTTAAATTTCTTAAACATACAGATAGTTTTCATTTAAGCATTGGATTTTAGAACTGCTAACTAGTATTCATATCCAGTTATTTAAATATCCTTTACTTAGGCTATATTTATATTACTAATTTAATTTGCATGTTCTACAATCTGTCATTCTATATTAGTCGTAACATGACTAATTCTACAATTTTACTTCATTATTTACTTCATTCGCATTTTCAAATTTATGACTTCCTGTATATTCAGTTATTTCCTTATAAATGTTTATACCATTTAGATTTGGATGTATATTTGTAAGCTCTTCATTGGTAATGTTTGGTTTTGAGCCTCGATTGCCTTTAAGCTCGACTGATATATTTCGAATATTTAGAATGAAATCTCAAGTTTCACCCATCATTTTAGAACCACACTGTCTGTTTCATATACCACAAAATCTTTCATATTATTTTGAACGTTTAATACCTGTTAATTCAGTCTTATTTGCTAATTGACTGCATCCATACCATTATTTTTTATGCTTTAAATGTTCCTACTATGCAATTTTTCACTTTATTGCCTTTTTCTTGCACTAAGTATGGATATTTTTGCCATCATGGACAACATTAAAGAGAAATTAAAAATTATTTACATTACATATACAAAGAAATTCTTAAGACAAACATTTCCAGAAGAAATTTTGCTAGAAGAATTATTTCGAATCAGAGGTGAGTTACTAATGTTCCATGAATTTATTCACAAGTTACCATTTCATCTACTTAAATATCGTTTTATTGGTATACTTCTTTTATATCACATTATTATACATAATGGTAGCACGTTTCTTCTACCTTAGTTCAGTTCCAACTTAATTCACTAACCAACTTCACATATAATTTATTTTATAATTTCTTATACTTGGACTTTCTTTCGTGGATGTCAGTTTTCAATGATTTATTAACTATTTCATTTTCTTATAAACAACACCTTGTTAAACATTACTGCATCTTTACATAACATATCATTACCAGTATATGTATATATATATATATATATATATAATTTAAGAACCCAAATTTAAAAACGAAAAAGAAAATGCCGCTTAAATATTTGAAGGTTAACCTATTATCTACGCGAAAATTTTCTAAGTTTGTAAATTGTTTTTTTCTTTTTTAAATGCATTTTTTTAAATTCCCTTATTGTATATAAATATATATGTATGATAAAACAAAATACGACAACTGCTTTAAAAAATAATTGGTGACATCAAAATTAAAATTTTAAATTTGGTCTCTCCCCCTAAATTCATCTGTTCTCCCAAATTCGAGATCATTCCAAATTACATAACACTGCTTGAAAAACGTAACTAAAACTAATATTGACCAATCATAGTTTAGAATACTTTCTGCACCTACGAAGTATAAATAGTGAGCCACGAGCAATACACTTCCTTTCTTCCTTGACTTCTACCATGCAAACAACTCTGCGCCGCTTATGCTTCCCTGCCTGAAATGACGTCGCATCTTTTTACCTGTGCATATAAGAATTATCATAATTGCTATGGTTAAAGAGTATGTTGGCTACAAGAAATTATTCTACTATTATTGCAAATCTGCAAATAAAGATGGTAATTGGCTAAATTTAGTTTGGTATCAATTCCTTCTTCTCGCCTTACCACACAGCTATCGCGACTGCTTCGAAATTATTACATATATATATCCAGAAGGAGCCAAAAAAGGAACAATTAGAAATATTTTAGAATACCCTATATTTTAGAATATTGCGTTAAATTTTAGAATATTTTAACTTCCAAATACAGAAATACAAATTTTCAAATACAGAAAATTTGTGATAAAATCCTCATTATGTCAATTAAATATTCCTTACTAATACCCATTTAATGTGGAAAAACCCCTTTGCACTACAAAATTACACCCAGGTAATTGTTCCATTTTCGTATAATTATACGTATAAATTTGCATTATAGAAACATTCTGTGCATTTTTGAGAACTCAAATTTGACTATTGTTGTTGAACTCTAATTAAACTTGTGAGACATTAGGTTATTTAGTAGCAGGAGACATGAAAAATATGCAACGCCTTCGCCGGGAATCGAACGGCGGACCTCTGAAATACCGGCTCAGTGTGCCGACCACTACACCACGGTGGCACGCTAAGAATGTGGGAGATATACCTTATAAACTATTACCTTTTTCCAAACTGAAAAATCCAAAGATTATCTAAATTATTAAAATATTTCTGTATTCTTTCCTTAGTACAGAATACCTAACTTAGAACAATTTCCTTAACATATATAATTAGGAACTAAATACGAAATAAGCACGTTCCATTGTTGAATATTTAATGTTTTACCCAAATGAGGGAAACCCTTACCGAATTTAAGTTATTTACTCAAAATTCCTAACAAGTTTTAGAAAATGTGCTAGAGAAGGCAATTTATTTACCTAAAAATGGGTCTTAAATTATTCTTATCGGCTTCAGATTTACTATGCGTGGGAAAACCAGAAGTTCAGTTTATGTAGTCTTATAAGTGAAATATGTTGTAGTAAAATCAGCAGATCTGTTGCATTTAATACTGATTCAATTATGATTAACTTTCAGTTAGGATTTTTATAATAGTATGTTAGTCTCAGGCATTACTGGTAAAAATGCAACTAAATATCCAAGACCCACATTTACACTAACAAACTCCCATTCGTTAAGAATAGTAAAACTTCAAAGAAATGTAAAATATTGTAATACATCATTATAAAATCTAAGTAGCAAATCATTTCTCATAAGCAGTTTTCGGTAAAAGTAGTATTCTTATAATAACTTATCAAGCCTTAAGATAAAAGAGTAAGATAATGAACCAGTGTTTTTTGAAATTTTCGTTCATTTTTTAAATCTTCCCTTTTATAGAAAAGGGAAAACTCACTGAAACTCTCATTTTTTCTATAAAGGCATACGCATTTATCCTAACAGATGAAAATCGAAATATTTCACCCCTCCATAGATTTAGATTTAGACACACTTTCATTGGAAAAGAAAATGATTTTAATTAAAGAATAGGATATATCCTATTAGAAGTCCTTGAAACAGTCACTGTCAGGTTTATATTTATCGCCCAACAGTCCAATTTCAAAGGAAACGGGCATTTTTTAATCATGTATGCAAAGAATTTCATCTCCGAGTTAAATTTTATACATTTGTCAGAGATATTTCATATTGTAAAGATTTCTAGTTTTGACTATTTTAATTTATATTAATGAGAAATAAATTTATTATTTTCAGAAAACAGCATTTCAGAATCATATTTTACTACTCTTAAACATCTTAATAAAACACTTTCTACCATAGCGACAACCAGATACTGCATTATTTTTTATAAAAACATAAAAATTGCTTCCAGTTTCTCTTCTAGAGATGGTACTAAATCGCTCTATAGAAAGAAATTTTAATTCTTATTATAACTTGAGGCACTATTTGCAATGAGAAAGGACAATCCATATGATAACATAACATCATATTGTAGAGCATTAAGTATTTTTTGAAAGGAGAGATGAAAAATGAGCAGTGCCCTAGCCGGGACTCGAACCTTTCGAATACGCGCCGAGCGTGCTGAAAACTGCACCACGAAGGCATGTGAAGTAGGCGGGAGAAATACCTTAAAATATCACCCATATATTTTTAAAAATACAGACCATTTCAGTTAGGCTCCTCTTACGGGAATATCGACGTGTATTGTAATATCATATTTATTTGCTGTGTATGAATATAGATTATTCCTTTTGATAAGGTAATTCACAGACAATAAGTATAACATTACAAATCGTTACAGAAAGACATACATTACATAAAGAAAATTACAGAAGCATTATGGATCTACAACAGATTCAGATAAATGTTTTATTGATTGCCTCTTAGAAAATATAATAAGGGATAGAAAAATGACATATTTTTGTAAAGATGTTGTTCTATGGCTGCAGTGTTTTGCTATCATTACTCAAGTCGGTATTTTTGCCATCATTGTCATCATAGGTTACTCGAATTATGTTATGACTTGATGCATTTTTCAGGGAGATATCTCAAGGCTTAAGGATAATAAAAAAAGAGCACAAAAATGGCACAGGAATATGGTTGAAACTTTATCACAATGTTAATCAACTTTACACAAATCCCAGCTTACTTTAAGTAACATAAATTTACTACTCTGACATAATAACATTATTACTTCTAATTACACGCACAATAACGCTGATTGTATAGTTGAACCGAATGCTTGATAGGTTTTCAAAACTCAAGATAATTTTCAAGAGTCTTACTTGATGCATTTTCTTACTGAACAGTATTTTCAGAGTGTATTCAGTATATGTTTTGTTGAGTAAAAAGAAATTAACGTACTTCATCAATACGGCAATTAAAAAATTAGGTTATCTTGACCTCTGAGTTTGCGAGGTTTAAAATTATACACTAGGTATTTCTCAGGTAGAATAGATAAGGACACCAGAATTTCATTAGTGCAGCTCCGCCCTAGTTTTGCGAGAGAATAATCCGGGAGCGGTCCGAGGGTCTTCCACCCCCTCTTCCCCACCACCAACTGCGTAAGAGGATTTTCCGCTCACCGTATATTTTGAATGTTCCCTTGCGCACAGACACTATATGCTTACAAACATCCTGCCTTCTTCGGAATTCGAACCCAGACCCATCGATATAGCAGCCAACGTCACTAATCACTGTACCGACTGGGAAAGTTTCTGTTACACATATGCAAGTAGAAGTGGGCCGGACACTAGAATTTCACCATTGGTCGCACAAGTATACCTCCCTCCAACTAACTGCGTAGTTGCGCATCGATTTTGAGAAAGAACCCTCCAGGGCTGCTCCGAAGATCTCTCATCTCCTCCCTACAAAAAAACTTCTCCAGAGGACTTTCGGATTAATGTGTAGACGACTGTATAACGCGTACTTTGTACGTTTAACTCAGAACTTCGTCCGAAATCATTGATGACATTCAAAAATGAATGCTTAGTTCACTATCTGTCTCTATTCCTGAAACGAAACCAACAGCTATATGCGCTATCAAATGTGTATTCTTCATATACTTAAAAAATGCTATAGTAGGCCGTGGCTACAATATTCACTTCAAACTTATATGGTAAACAATGTTTGAGGTGTTTCTTAAATTTAAACTCTTAAACTCATCTATTACTCTGATAAACTCAAAATCTCTAAATGTTGTTGCTCGACCTTTTGGTTGATAAAAGATGTCAGTTATTCGGTGTTATATATTTATGCAAACAATCTGATTACTATTGGCATCTACCACAACTGGTAGAACTTCTGCACATGTTCAATAATATATTCTAATTCTTTTAATAACATTTTTTTTCAAAATTTTGTTTAAGATTACTAATGCCTCATAGCTTTATGAATTAAAAGAGCTTAGACATAGTTAATTTCAGAAATAATTTCGTGAATATCTGTGGCATGGAACCAAACGTTTCAGCAATTAAATTCTACCCAAAAGTACTAATAATAATCTATGATATTGAGGACGTAAATATACCAAAGTATATTTACATCCTCAATATCATAGATTATCAACTCGTATTGTATAATCTTGTTTATGTTTTCATATTTCGTGTTTAAATCGTCAAGCCTATTAGAAACCATGCTTAGACCTATCATCCTTTAGAAATAATAAGTGCTCGTTTCTATCGAGCGGCATTACTATTTAGATCAAGATGTCTGACAGGATTGATTGGTTACTTTAACGTCTCTTGTACTTTTCCTTTTATCATTAGCCAAACTAAAGAGCCCTCATACCGTAGGATCTATGATCCTTCCTCCAGGGCACCGCTATTACGCATGCTGATCTTTATCTGCGATTCGAATTTCAACCGGCATCCACGGGCGTCCTCCTCTAACTTGAACACAAGCAAAGATAGAACAGAATAACATGATAAGTAAGCTAAGTCTAAATTCGAAAGCTGCTCTTCTTCTTCAGCTGCAATTAAATAAAAAGCAAGTATCGCAAAGGGAAGCAGAGACAGTCTCCCGTTATTTGTTGTTGTGACTTATCCCACTTGTCTAACAGTAATATCATAACAAACTCACGAAATTCATCGTGGCAAGGAGTGCAATATTGCACCTGTCGTTGGAAAGAGTCTTGATCACTATACGGGTAACAGTACGACTTTGCTCAGCTCCACCTCAAATTTTGATGGCGAGCATTCCAGAGAGACCGGTCCGAAGGTCTCCCACCTACTTTTTCCAACCTCTGGCGGCATATTTAAAGAGCCCCCATCTCGCCCAGACACTATATATTTACAAACATCCATGCCTTCTCCGGGATTGGAACCCAGGCCCTTCGGTACCTCAGTTAGCGTCGCTAGCCACTATCTTGTTTGGGCGACTTTTCCTTATTTAGTTTTAGCAACAGTTTCGGGAATCAGACGTTGGTTTAGCAAACGTTTTTGTTCAAATTCTACCATTCGTGAATTGTTCTTTTATAAAATGATATCAGTTTCTGACATACGACACTTTTATATTATAGTTTAGTTTCACTGATACTTTCCATCATGCTAATGGTATTGTAACGGGAAACCTTTATTGTTTGCATCTGCTTCATTAGGTTTATGCTTATTGTATATTTAACTAAATGAAAGAGAAGTACCGCAGACAGAAGGATAAAGTGTTTCTCTTTATTTAGTTGCAACTGAAGAAGGCGATAGCTTCGAAATCACTGAAAGCGTTTTATTTAAAATAAAATCTGTGCCTTTTATTACCGGTTTCCTTAGAGTCAGACGCGGGATGCTTAAAGAACATGTTATTATAATATATAACGGTTTACTTATTTTTTATTTTACTTTATTATCTTTAACATAAAAATGTTTCAATAAGAGAAAAATGCATTTCTCGAAGAGCTTCAGTCTTTTTAGTTAACTGGGGTGGTTTTAATTTGAATTTTGTTTCTCTTTCAAGAAAAAAGAAAGAAGACATATATTTTATTCATACGTTGAGAATTAAAATGTTATCAATGCATTTTCTCAATTTTAATTGAGCTCTCTGATCTGCATAATAAGCTCCGCGGTAACCTTAATATTATACGTGCATTAACGTCAGCAGTTTCAGTAATTAGACATTGGTTTAGCAAGTTCTTCATTCAAATTCTACTATTGATTAAATTTTCCCATTTAAATACCCCATCATATGGTATATGATACTTTCATGGTTCAGTTCAGTTTCATTGCTCCGTTTCATAATTGTAATCATATTCGTAAATGGAAACTTTTATTGATTGCACCTGCTTTTTTTCTTTACATCCTAACTGCTGCCACTCTATAAAAGCTAATTCATATCAAAGATGAAATGAAAGTTAAAGAAAATTTAATCATAAATGAAAGTAATCATGAAATGGAGTTAACTTTTAGCGTAATGAAGACGGCGTCTTCTATAAATGCGGTTCTTTTGGAAAAAAATGGTTAAACGAGTAAAGCTTGGAATCAAATTGCTTTCGAGGATGGCACAAACGTTCCAGAACCATGATTTAAGTTCTCTTACTCAAATGGGAATAATTCGATGTACTTTCCCTTCGATGTAGAAGAAATTGTGTTCTTAAATATAATAGGAAAGAGAAATAAGTTAACTAAGTTGTGCAATGACTTGCATGAGCAGACATGAATTATTAGTTTTCAGGGAAACCTTGTATTAATCTCTAATTAAACAAAATAAAAATTGTTACATAGTTTTCTTGTGAGAATTACAAGTGGATAAAAAAGACAAAATATACAGTAAAGTATTCATTTTAGAATGAATTTTAAAAACGTAGTGATTTCGACTATTTCTGAAGCATTTTTTGGAAATATTGTAATGGCAGTGCACTGTAGGTTTCTGTTTGTTTCACATTTTGATTACGAAACATATTTCTTAAGAAACGATAATCAGTAAGTGAAGTTTAGAGTTTTACACGTAAATCGATACTTTTTTTCCAATGGCGGGCACTTGCCTATAACGGCATTGGCCACTACTAAGGCCCGAAGTGGTGGGCATTTTATTGTGGAGGCATCGCTCCCTCCTATAAAGGGACAGACGATTTTACATTTATGCCTTCTCCCGGATTGGAACCCGGGCCCTTCGGTATCGCAGTCAGGCTCTCATAACCACTATACTGTCTGGGCGGCTCTAAATCGATATTGATAAAATTCTTTTAAGTACGTTATTGGTATATATGGATATTGCATATTTTTTCTTGTTAGGCATTTTTAGAGAGAACAATAGTTAAAAATTCAGTTTTGTGAAGAATGATTAATTAAAAGCGCTTTAGATTGCTTTGACTCTCATTACAGAAATATTTTACGGAGGGTATCCAACTAAGTGTTCTGCCATTTTAGCAGTTAGTGAATTGAAAACTAGACTTACCTTTATACTAAATGAGAGCAGTTAAAGCGATGTTTGAAATGCGTATACAATCATCATCCGCTTGTATGACTCAATAAATCAGGCCTTAAAACTAGAAACCATCAAACTACGAAACCAACTTATTTTTAACTGAATAATAGTGAGTTTATTTTTGACTGAAAACTTAAAAGAAGATATTTCTTATAAACAGAAGTGGTAGAAATGGGATTAAATATAGGTGGTTTGGTGGATACGTAGGTAAATGTATGTACGGTTCAGAAATGACCAGTGTGATATTTCCAGAAACAGAGTATTTTTATAAGAAATTTTAGTTCATTTAAAAAAAAATAATTTATAGTATAAAATTTCTTATTACATTTCATTAAATCACGAAAAGAAAAAGAAATATACGTAATTTCATTTAGCATTTCAATATGAGAAAATGTTAAGCTCTGAAAAAATTAAGTTTTTTTTTCCTTCAAAGCAAATTGAAGAAAATAAAACTCATTGAAGGAAAAAAAAACTTTCCATATTTAAATTAACATAAAGCATCATACTTGGATTTTATCACCTGCCTTTATGTATGTTTAAATGCATGGCATTTGCTTAGCTTCTGATTCTGAATCGCCAAGTTGACTCATATTATCTTCTATATTACTGAAATGCTCATATAATACTGTTTCATTAAGTAACGTTTTTCACCTTTCCATAAAGTTGTTGGAGTTACTTGATCTTTATGCACAGAGAAGTACAGTAAGGACATTTAAGAAGTATTTTCTTCATTTCTACAGTTTCTTTGCAACGAAATCGCATAAATTTACAAATGCGATATAAATTATGAACAATGATGTAAATAATGATGCATTACGCGATGGAACATAATACATTATGCGTTTTACAGTAAAGGATATTGAACATTTTGAATGTCGACTACATGCAAGCCGCTTCTTCTATACGATAGCTATTTATCCATGAACGACCCCATTTGGAGGGCTGTTGGTCGTCCCCAAGTAGCTATATTTTAAGCCGCATTATTTTACTGGATCACCACTTAGCGGGAGAACACATATACACGTATATTCGAAGCATATAATTCATTTGTGTACTTTCTTTTTATTCATTAATTTCATAAAAAATCAAATATACTGTATATCAATTTATAATTCACCTAGCTAGTCCTAGACAAATGCTAGACATTTCTTTTAAAGATTACTTTAACCTGGGACAAAAATTTTGATGTACATTTTTTAAAATGGATTCGAACAAGAATGATTTGCTTAATGTAAAATTACTCCACATTGAACAAATGCTGATCTCAAACCATAAAAAGTGAGATAAGCTCAATTTAAAATTTTATTAATTTATTTATGCATTTCGAAACAAAATTCAAAGTTCCTCAGATGGAGAATGTGAAGAATTACGCAACTTTACATAGGAAGTATGCTTTACGCCAAGAATGCACATGGACAGCATTTTTGCCTAATAATTTTCTTTTACATTTACTTTTATGTTTAAAGCTCAGACCAAAACCTTTGTTACAAGTAGTGATTTTCAAATCTGATTACGTGATTGAGAAAAAGCAAAGTGGCAAACGCCATATGTATTAATGGGAATTGGAATTTGTATTAATAATGTTTATATTAATAATATACCTTTCCCC
Source organism: Stegodyphus mimosarum (assembly GCA_000611955.2). Classification (NCBI taxonomy): domain Eukaryota; kingdom Metazoa; phylum Arthropoda; class Arachnida; order Araneae; family Eresidae; genus Stegodyphus; species Stegodyphus mimosarum. The sequence goes on along the minus strand of KK119345.1, from coordinate 107,726 downwards.
CAGAACATAAAAAAATGCAAATGAAATTTTTCCTTTGTATATGAAAAAAAATTCAACTGAAATTTTTCCTTTGTATGACGAAACTATTCGGTGTTCTACGGGTTCGTGGCTTTGAAGTGACTGACGACAACCCTTGACGAAGAATCAGAGCACAATTTATTCGCCAGTATTTCACAGGAGAGTTCCAAAGACACTTTTACAAATGTCGAAAAACTACGAGAAACACGCTGAAACAATCAGCAACATAGCCTTCGTGTTACCGGGCTCTAACGGTGAAGACAGCTCCACGGCAAAGCACTAAAGTGCAGCTTCTGACTGCGTCGATCGCTTTCGGAACTCCAGATAATCTTCACGATAAAACTCACAATACTTTGACAATAAACTCTCGATATACTCGACGATGCACTGCTACTCCGCGTACAGACAGGGTTTATATAGCTTTTGACTTACCTCCGAGAACATTCTGTTGCAAACCGCTAAGAATTCGTTCTAGAATATTTTCGCTCTGTCTATGAGCTATCGCTAAATTTGTCGTCAAATATAACCAAATGGGCGATTTCGCGCGAAAACCGGCAACCCTGCTTTTTCCTGAAATTTTCTGGCAACCCCAAAATCCGCTTTGCGAGGAAGCTATCTTACCGCAGCTGGGCATTTCGTAACAGTATATATAACTGCTGATTTCGAGAACAATTGAACCTTTAGAGCCACGTGTTTTTCTGATCTCGAAGAAAGCGGGCTTTCAAAATTGGTCGAGTATTTTTTTATAAAATTTAAACTAATATTATGTTTTTATTTGCCTAATTTTATATCTTCACTTCATTTCTTTACCATACACTTCAATAGTTTTCATATCTATCAATTTGATTTTATTGCAGCTGGGTTAATAACATAAAGTGATCCCATAAATATGTGAAAAGACTCAGAAACATTATCAAATAAGCAGTCTACTTGTCATGCATTTGTGTTTTTGTTATAACTCAAAAAGGGTCGAAAGCCGAATGGAGAACCCTACATAAATGTTTTATAGCGTATCTTGTTAATAAATATTTTGACAGAAGATCATTATTTTCACCATTTTTCGACATTTTAAAAACTAACCATCTTTTAATACCCGTTGAAGCTCAGTTAAATTGCCTGACGTATAAGAAGCTTATTGTCATTAAATATACTCCATTGAACTTTTACAGCATATTTGCGCGTCTAGTTAATCAGAGAGTTTTAATTATATCAAAATGTAATACAAAGCGTCGAGATTAGCATAACTTTGGTGTTTAAAAAGAAAATTGCGTAATTTTCATTCACACATTTTTAATCACTGATAATTAATAGTACGTTTAACTATTCTTTTATAGGAGGGAGATGCAATACGGACGTTCACCTGAAGGCAGATATTATGTTTGTTTTGCCCTTTTTTGATCTATAAATTAAAAGTCAAAGTTCTTTATATTAATAAAGCATTAAATTAAAAATTAAAAACAATTCAGTACAGCATTAAAATTTATGTAATTATCCTAAAATTTTAAATTGTTTGCAAGTTTAAGAAACTTTGAAATTAATTTGCATACGAAACGCCCAGAGCGACTTTTTCAATCAATTTTCAAGCGTATAATTATCGAAACGCTGTTAAACATGTAATAGACTTAATTTATTTAATAATTGCCTTAGATAAATTATGACTTTTCCTTTGGTAATGAATTCTGAGTAATTACCCTTCTGCAAAATAAGTAATAAGCATCAGGTACAGTAACCGACACAACGAATGTTTAAACCTAAATTGACAGTGTTTTGTGATCTTTTTAATCAATACGGAAAAGACCAAAAGCTCTGTAGTTAAAACAGTAATAAAATTACGTTTAATCATAAAATGAAATTATATGAAGATCTTTTATAATTTATTTTGAAAAACTTTTATTACTTAATTATCGTTTGAAGGTTTTCTTTCCTTCGTTAAGAATTTTGTTTTATGTTAATAATTTTAACTGATATCTTTATTGGTAACTTACAAACGTAACAACTTACAAATTGTTTGCCGCAATTACAAATTAATAACATATTTTATAAACTTATTTCTTTTATATTTTAATCTGTAAAACGCATTTATAGCTATTATTTATGGTTTTAATTATACTTTCTTTTATATTCTTAATTCTAAACAGTAGTTTTCGTATACATATCTTTCATATTCGTAATTATAAATGAGAAAATGTATTCTAAAACTTGATTACAGACTTTATAAAAAATTATAATTATATTTACAGGTTATTATATATAATACATCAGATTCGTTCAAGCTCTCGTACTCTATACGCAGTACAAAGACATATTGTTCAAAGTTGTTCAAATGTTTCTGCTTTATTGGAAAGTGGATATATTACTATGGAAAGTGGAAATATATGACGGTTTTAAGTCACTTCCACTGCCATCATTGGGGTCATAACTAGAGAAAAAAATGTTTTAACTGCATAAATTAACATAAATATCTAGAACAATTAGTACCACTCAAAATTAAATGAAACATACATTTAAATTGCTAGAACTTTCCTTTTCCAAGCAAGACATCTTCTTAATTTAAATGTATCGAAAATATGTTTATATCACATACGCTAGGCTTTCAAACTGCAGTTTTTTTTCATATGACACGTTTTAATTAAAATATGCAAAATTTATATATTTATATAAATACCTACGAAGTTCGAGTCACCTACGAAAAAAAAATCTACCGAATGAAAATATTTTTTTCGCGAAATGGTCAAACAAAAGAGTTCTATCCATATACGATTCAAAGTACTCTAGATATCCTTCTCTATAACATTGAGCATTGGGGCTTCGTACAGATGCTGATAAAGAAAGCTACTTACTTATCTTATGCTTTCCAAAGACACATTTCTAAAAGAACATTTGCCTCAGGAAAACATTAGAATAGCATATATTTCAAGTTCCTAGTGGTCGAAATGCTTAAATTTGAAATGCTGGCTTCACGATTTAAAATTCTGTTGGAAATCGTCTTTTGCACACGGCGTCTATGAGATTTAGATCAGATCTGACAATTTTTTCAAGCCTGGTATCCCTTTTATGGATGGTATTTTTTCTTCTGTGACAGGATAAAAAACAGGTAATTCATTTGATATTTCTTCGTAATATAAAAAATAAATGTTTATATTTTTAATAAAAGTTTACACTTTTCTACCTTGACAGTTTAGTTTTTGTTTTTAATTTACTTTTGAAACTGGAACCATAGACTTGTTGATCTGTGAAAGTATTTCATCGTAAAAGTTTGGTGGATTTCTTACAGATATTGCTTCTCTTTGAGATCGTTATTTCTATTTTGCGAGATCTGATCCTAGGCAGTCCCGACTCTGGGATGAAAGACACAAGAAGACTGTTTTTAATTAAGACCCTCTCCGGGGGAGGCAGTTCTGCAGACAAGAGTTCCACTATTCCTTCTCCTATGTTTCGAAGTTGATATGGCTCACCTTTCTGGGATCGGGTGAGGGTAATAAGTGTTCAAACCAGATTTTGATACGTCATTAAAACGCGGTTCTGTTTCTTGTTGAGCTCCTTTTAACGCCTGATATGGAACTGAAAAAAAATACATTGATCGTATAATTGCTTTCATTAGTAAGAACAGGTAAATATTTATTATTGTTATTATTACACAGATAGTATCGTTACAAAAAATAAAAAGTTACCAGCATTAGGTTCAGCTTCCAGTTTTAAGATAACGTTTTGATAAGTCAGTTGATATATTAAAGTAATGATAAATTGAAAACAAATATATCAAAATCTTTTCTTTGTTGAATACGGCTATAATTGTCTTTCTAGGCAGTAAAAAATTCTTAGTTGAAGACGTTTTGAATACTTTAATGACAATTTAATGGACATATTCTCGATAGCATCCTTTCATTTTCTTCCTTGCTTTTGAAAAATGAGTGGAGGATAAAAGATGTAAATCTTAAGACCTATTTTAGAAATGTATTCAAGAGAAATTCTTTTTTTTTCGGAGGGAAGGAGGATTTATTCTTTGATTTATGGCTATATTAAAGTGGCACTGGATAATTTTATCATTTTAATTGTTAATAATATTTTAATATATTATTTTATATATTTTTAAGCGCTTAAACTTTGACAATAAGAATTACTTCAGAATGAATAAATTTCCGTGTCTTTTCATTTTCAATCATATTTTTGTGAAAATTTTATTAAAATCACGTAGCAAATCCATTATATCATTAACTCAGCTATCGAAGGCTTTGACGTAAAAATCCCTTTTAAACTAACCCATTCATCTGGAAGTAATTAGACTTGTGATGAATTAACTGGTTTCTTTGATCTTATCCGTTGATAGACGTCAGTTCTGAAAGAAAATTCCTTTAAAATTCTTGATAATAGTTTCTCTTGATAATGTGCTATTATTAGCTTTAGTTAGGTTCGAGATTCTTTTCTCCGTTATAAAAGAATTATATTGAATTCTATCTCTAGGGAATATCCTAAAGAACATCTGATGGTTATTGCTGTGTTTCCCAGACATTTTAACATCCGCACACTTATAATTGTGACTTCCACGATCCACATATGAATCCCGACGTGCGCATAGTTGTTTTAAAGGAAAGATACAGAACAATAAATCTCCAGGAAGAAAGAACAGAACAATAAATCTCCAGGAAGAAAGAACAGAACAATGAACAAACAATTAATAAATATGTTACGAGATGTCCACCACGCGGTAAGATAGCTTCCTCGCAAAGCGGACTTAGGTTTGCCACAAATTGACAAGTGAAAACCAGGGTTACCATATTTGGCCAGAAACCGCCCATTTGGCGACAAAAATGGAGATATGTCATAGACGGATGAAGAACCTTCTAGAACGAATTCTTACCGTTTTCGACCAGAATGCTATCGAAGGCAGCCCAAAAGCTATACAAATCCTGCCTGTTTGCGGAGTAACAGTCTGTTAGTCAGTTAATAGTCCGTGAGTGAGAGTCTAGCGAGTGTGTCAGTCAGTGTCTCGCAGTCTATCGAGTTGATCGCGAGTTTTATCTCGAGTGTGTTTAGCTTCGAGAGCGACCGAACCGAGTCGGGAGTTCTACTCTAGTGCTTACCGTCGAATGCATCACGAGCTGTAGCGTGAAGAATCTTGAGAGTACGTAGAGTTCCGAGAACGACTGAACCGAATCGGGAGCTGTTCTCTGGTGCTTTGCCGTGAAGCTGTCTCCACTGTTATAGCCGATAGCCTGAAGCCTGTGTTGCTGATTGTGTCAGCGTATTTGTCGTAGTTTTTCGGCAACAGTAAACGTGTTTTTGGAACTGTCCTTAGTAATACTGGCTAATAAATTGTGTTTTGATACTTCATCAAGTGCTGTCGTCGTTAATCACTTCAAATCCACGAACCCGTAAAAAAAGCGCAACAATATATACAATTAATTAAAAATAATTGGATACTTACATGCTAATCAATAATTTTTGATAAATGCATAAAATTATATAGAAACTAATGAATTAAAAAATTTCTGCCACTCACACTTTGAGAACTACAGAAGTATTACAGCTTTTATTGCGAAACGAAAAAAGTAAACTAGTTATAAATCTGGTTTCATATTATTATTCCTTTTTCCTTTCGAAAGTTTTCAACTGCGAAAAAATAAATATCCATTTTTAATTTCAAAAGAATTTAGTTTAATAAAAACCTTAATAGCAATTAATTAAATGCTATTAACACAGTTAACATTTGCGACACAGTAGAAGCTATTGTTTTTGTACACCATCATCAGTCCATCTCAAGACTGTGTTTGAAAAGCATTTTTCAGAATTAAGTAAATATTTTAATACTTCGCGGCTAACATTTGCTGAATAATTAATGAAGTGAGCATTTTTCAACAGTCAAAAATAGATCTAAATACGAAACATTTGCGAAAATGTACAATCAAATTTAATACAATATATTTTAAATACCTTATAAGGTAAAGCACAAGCAGTTTTGCAACAGCATGCATATTTACCTACCTATAAATTAAAGTTTTTCAAAGCGTCTATTTTCTTCTTTTTACCTTACATAATGTTTGTATTTTGGTTTCGGCATATACTTGCGTACGAATGATTCCTCGTATATGTTTAAGCTTAATTTACCATAAAGTTTGCGAAATTTTTTAAGCTGAATGCAACAACTTCACGTCCCGAAGTGTGTACGTCATAAATTACATGAGGACCACATAGGATAATAACCGAATTATTGTCTGTCTGTTACAAAATTTCTCCACAATAGAATGTCTATAGCTGTCTGCTTTCGGGAAAAAAAGCCTTAAGCCTAGTTTTCATAGAGGTGTCCTAAACAAATGCGTGTAAGTTAGTCACAATGGCATACATAATGACGAAAGTTAAATGTAATTTCCAAATTTATTATTCGTTGTTTTTTAAAGAAAAAAACATTTCTATTATGAAGGACATTTTTAATTTTTTTCAGTAATATAAATTTTATATTCCGTTTTTCAATATAAAGTTATTTATGTTAAATATACTATTTTTTTGTCTAAACTTTTGTTTATAAAAATTACTGTAGGAGATGCATTAAGAATAACATTACCTACTAATATAAACATTTGTATTTTAAATCATAAAAAACGCTTAAGCATCATGTTTATGAACGCCCGTATGAGGCGAGTTGTGTTTACACATTGACAAACTTCGTGTTTATAGACTGACTGACACACAAGTACATAAGGTACATAAGGGCTCACTTAAGACGAATATGTAAATTAAGAAGCGCAGAATGAGAAGCTATATCTGTCGATATAAAGATAACTAATTAACTGTTGTCTTGTAAGGGAGTTGCACCAGGGTGTTTGGTGATGCAGAGAAGACTAATTCTGTCAGTTTGCCTGCCTAAATTTGTGATTTATATTTGCCAAAGAACATCATTAAAAGGCAATAAATCCCGAGATAGTCGACGTTAAACCGCGAAATTTATCTATTTAGTCGGTAAATATTCTGGATGGAAAGCTGACACATTAACAGTCTAGAATTTAAACATTCAATCTATGATGAAAATTTCTGAAATTACAATGCTTAAAAATCGATTTCACACTTTTGTAATAATATATAAGATACTATAAATAAATTTCAGTATGCACTTCTTAAAATCGCTGTTGCAAAACGTTTAACAATGTTTTTGTTCCATAAAACATATATTAGGCCATATAAAAAGTCTCTGCCGTTTTTGGTACATTTTCTAACAAAAAATGTCTTTAGTGAAAATAATTTTTAATCAAGTACATATTGTTCATTATTATCTATAACCTTTTGCAATTTTTCGGCTAGCTTCATAATTCATCAGTGTAGAACTTCTGTGGTTTAGCGTCGAAAAACGTTGGCCAAGTGATTTTCCAGCGGCACTTCGGTCGCCCAATTTTTACCATCAAGAGAGTTTTGTAGAGAACGATAGAAATGGTAACCAGACGATGCGAGGTCCGGGCAATACAGTGGATGCATCAAAACTTCTTAACCAAGTTCCGTCAATTTGTTCCGAGTCATCAAACATGTGTGTGGCCATGCATTGTCATGATGTAACACAACTCCCTTCTTGTTCGCCAATTCTGGTTGCTCTGTCTGGATTGCTTCGTTCAGACGGTCGAGTTATTTACAGTACAGCACAACATTTCACTGATGGTAATTCGGTGAATACAATTTCTTTGAGTTAATTCATGTGATACCCAAACATCGAGCATCTTTTTGTAACCTGTTCTTTTCAAATGATTCCCAACTCTCATATGGTTGATGTTTCGTGCCTCCACTATTTTCTGACAGCTTAAGTTCTGGTCTTTGCTCCACCAGTTGCAAAATTTCATCGATGTTTTCAGTGACTGGTCAATCAGAGCGATGTGCATCTTTGACATCGAAATTTCCGGAACGGAATGGAGCAAACTGCTTGGGTCCTTCGTTCACTCGCAATATTCTCAGCGTACTCTTAACAAAATTTTCAGCATGTTTTTGCAGCGTTTTTACATTTTATAGTAAAAAAGCATCACATAGAGTATTTCTTCAGATATTTCAGTCATTTTCAAACCAATATATCATTTTACACAAGCAACGAATTAGAAAACTATCTTCACAAATAATGGAAGCTGAAAAGACCTTTTAAGCACATGTTTGCTTGAGATAATCGGGTGAGTTTTGCTGGATATATAGCCATCAAACACCATCTAGTGGCAAAAGACTGTGAAGGCTTTTTATGTGACCCAATAATTTTTCAAAAATCGTTTTTGAAATATCTGTCCTTTCTAGGACACCAACAGTACTGCGTTTTGCACCGAGCGATTTTATTTAGAGCTCGTTCATTTGTACTGTTGGTGAACACAAATATGACAGCAAAATAGCTAATCATATAATGGGATGCAGAAGATGAAAATACTTGCTTTATTAAAATTGTCTAGCTTTACTTTCCGAAAATAGAGTTTTTGCTATTTGTTTCCTAAAATTGATGTTGATAACGTTTAAAACATTTTAATGTCAGAAATGTTTATGATGTTTGATTTGCATTTTAGAAGCATTTAACTATAAGTATGTTAACCAAGAAATGTTGTCTGCTTTGCTTTAAAAACTGCCGTACTTTTATTGATATTAAGTGAATGAAAAAATTCCTATTTCACATAATCCTGTTATGAAAATAAAAGTTTCCTAACTTTTATGCAGATTGGCTGGCACTTAAAATACTAAAACAAATATTAAGTTTTTTTTTAGTCTAAAAAGAGGCAAAAGGAAATTTTCTCTAAAAAGACGTTTTAAATGGATTGGTTCGAAACTTAGTTCTGCTGAACAACTGATTAAATTTTCTTCTATAATTATTGTACTGATAATCTGCAAATATAAATAAGTACATAATTTATTTTTGCCTTGATTTTATACCTTAATTAACAAACCTAAATTGTTCCTTCTGAATGTTTTAATTTAGATTATAAATGTAACATTATCTAAAGACATCATATAGGGGAAGCGCAAAAGACATAAGAAAATATTTAGTGAAATTTCATATAAACAGCCTGTCTCATTCTGTAAGGCGGAGTGTGAATTACTTTGCAAATGTTTCGCTTTTAAATAATATTTTACCTAATTTTAACGTCAGAAGAATATTCGGGAAGCGATTTACTTGAAGTTGAATTGAACAGAAATTTAATATTATGTAAACGACACATTCAATTCTAAGCGGAATTTGAATTGGAAATAATAGGAGAAGGATTTTTTATCTAAATGCATTTAGTTTATTTTAAAATATATTTCCTGGTTTTAATCTCTTCTAGACTACGCTTAATAGTGTAATCTGTGTGTTAAGAAACTCAGATTCTAATACTTCTAAATACTTTTAACGAGTTTAACGAGTTTCCTAGTTTTAAGCTTTTCCAGGCACGTTTCTTTGATTAGTACACGATGTTAAGTAACTAAACATTTAAGATGCATTTTTTTTTAAAATGTCTCAATTTTTATAACACTGAGAGTTATTCGTGTGCAATTTCTTATGCATAGGGATTAACGGAACGCTACATTTTAACAAGTAGCAATTATTTTTTCTGATTACTCAATCAGGTATTTCTTCCGCCTTCTTAGCATGCCTTCGTGGTGTAGTGGTCAGCACGCTCGGCGCGTATTCCAGAAACTCGTGGTTCGAGTCCCAGCGACGGCATTGGTCATTTTTCATCTCTCTTGTTTAAAAAAATACCTAATGTCTCTACAACTCGTCTAATTATTCCTTAATCGCCTGCGTATAATCGTGCTATTTCATTCACCAGTGCTTATTTATTTTCCTGTTCCTAATAACAACTGTATCTTAATTATGTTAGATACAAATATACCTTAATTACGTAGTTATGATACAATTTATTTTGAATTTGTATTAGCAGTGAAAAAACATTTGATTCGAAAGCCGAGTGCAATGAAATATTTTAAATTAAATATTTCATGTTTTAAATGCGAGAATATTAAGAAAGGAAAAATTTAAATAATAAGCATTTATATTTTCTTTTCATTTCGTAATACACTTATTTATTATGGACGAAATGTTTTTTGAAGTTTTCTTTTTGTAACTGAAAAGAACCTATATTTAATTACGGTTGCAATATAATTCGACGAATCTGTGTCTTTCTTCATTTTGTTACCTAATAATTCAGAACAATTTCTGCTATAAGATAGTGAAATCTGTTTGCACTCTGATGGACATCTAATGAGTGGTAGCTGTGAAATTATTTAGAAAAGAAATATATGTTTTCGGGAATAATATGAGCTCCGAAATACGTGCATATATTTAAAATTTTTATTTGTGTCGAGAAATTTCGTTTGCATTTTTGAAAGCTCTTATGTTTCGAATATTTATTTCATAGTTATCACAGATTTCGAAGTACCTTGCAACGTATAGGCAAAAAAAATTCTATATCAAAATTTTATTCTAATTCTCTTTTCATTTAATATCAACTCTTCAAAATTCATTCGGATTCTTCGGCTAACCTAGCATGTAATTCATAACTATATAGTGATATAGGTTACACATTTAAATTTTTATTTTACAAAAATGAGTATTTTAAAACCCTCGAATCTTCCTTATGTGCTAATTATTGATTCATTTGTTGCTTTATTTAGTTTCGTGACGAAGCTTTAATATTTAATTATTAAGATTAGTTATTTAAATTATTGTATTCTATTCAAGAAGGTATCAGTCAACATAATTTTATCAAATATGGATTGCATTATATCGTCACTTGTGTTCATTCAAATTATTTTTACACCTATAAAATATTTAAGTATTCGGAGAAACATTTCCCATTTCTTTGATTGTAAGGTGACATTCATTTTATGACGGCTATCTTTACCAATAACAGTAAACAAATGTGGTTCTAAGTAAACAAAATAAAAGAAATGAAACTTTAAGATTTATCTCGCAAATAATTTTAATATAATCCTTGATTTTTAAAAGCAATATTACATGAATTTAAATAAGTAAATTACCTTAGAGTAATCAGAAATTTGGAAAAATCTACTGTTCGAAGATCCAACCGATTTTGAGCGAAGTTGATAGGGAGAAAAAAGGTGCGTCTTGGGATTGAAGCAATTCGATAATACTATTTCTTCCTTTAAATAAGCTTATATATGAGATTAAAAACTTATGCCTTTTAGATGCATAACTTTTGATGCTCTTCAAAAATATTATTTTGCCTATAAATAAACAGCAATTTTAAATTTAAGTAACTTTGCTAAAATTTAGATAAATTTAAATAAATAATTGTAATTAATTAAAATTAAAAAACGACTTTGGATGAAAATTCATTCGCGAGTACAAAATTTTACATTGCATAGTAATTTCAATCTTTAGAAATATCTATATCCAATTTTTGAAATTCTGACAATGATTTCAAAGAACTAATCTCTGGTTAATATATTTTCTTTCAAAATATGTTGTCTTATAAAACGCACAAACTATTCCCGTTTGTGTAGATTTTTTAAATATCTTGTATTCCATTGTTTCTTTAATATATTATATTTAAATGCATCTATTCATACATATTAGGTTAAAAATGAAATATGCACTTTAGGCATACATGCCTCTAAATACGTGTTTTCATTCGTATATTATTTTGTATTATCATTTTTAATGTATATATATATATATATATATATATGTGTGTTCTCTGCATTTATATTCTTGCATGGTAGTATTAAAGTTGCGACGAACCGCTACATAAATGTTAAGATCTTGATAAGGAAACTGAGCTGGAGAAGCTATTCATTGAGTAGAAATGTATGCTTGAACTCAGGATATTACCTAATCTTATGTAAACACCAGCTTAATACCTAGTTAGAGCAGTGTACTGTAAAGAGCAAATTGCTGAGACTTGTCCTGTAAGAGAGGTAAGGAGAGAAGCATGTTCTTATGACAGCACAGGTCATCTGGAAACTACTTCCTCTGAAATTATTGGGCAGCGTCAGGACAGAATCTTAAGCAGGTATGCCCTTACACCTAGGAACATAACAGTAGTAGGCGAGGCATAGTGATTCAACCTTGCTTAGGTGTCTGGTTCCCTTGCATGATGGAAATGGATTCGTGCAACTTAGTGATCCGTTTTCATTTAAACAAATTAGATACAGTTCCCACCAGTTTCTGTACCGTGAAGTTAGGATATCTTTTGCATATATTAGTTCCTAACGTATTAAGTATAGGCTTGATTTCTCAGAGATTATGTAATCTGCTTCTTCCATAGGCGTGTGAACGTTATAGAATTTTCAAAAGTTTTGTATTAATGTAAGTATAGCAATAGCTTCTAAAAGGTAGAGTAAATTTTCGAGACTAGATATTTTTTCTAAAATTATACTTCTAATGGGGTGTAAATGCTCTTTTTTGCTTTAAAATGTGTTTTTCTGGGATTTATTGTATATTTACTGTATTTAACTGTAATCAGCTCAATTTTACCCAGAAATCTAAACTTTAAATTTCTACGCTTAGCTTCAAAATCATTTAAAGTTTAATTACAGTGCAACGTAAAGAATAATTTTATTCCAGTCCCATTATAAATGCTGATTAACCATATTATTGAAAAGATCAAATTCCTATAGCTAATTTAAAAAACTGGGTGTTAAGCTTTACTAAAACGTTTAATTATTGTTTTCCGAATAAAATTTGCTTGATCATGACAGATAAGGTAACCATGAAAACCCGCTGACCTACCGAGATAGTAGTTAGTTAAGCTGACTAACTTACCAGAGGGTTCGGGTTAGAATCCCGGAAAAGGCATGGATGTTTCTAAATATACAATGCCTGTGCGGCATGGGGGCACTCAGAATAAACGGCGAGCCGAATATCATTTTGAGAGGTTGAAGGTGGTGAAAGAGTTGTGGGAGGCTCTCAGGCCTGTTCTCACGTGGTGCACTGTATCAAAATTGGGCGTGGAACTGAGCACAGTCGTTCTGTCACCTATATGGCGCTCAAGGCTCTTGCCGAAGGCAGCCGTAATCTTACAATCCTAACCACGATGTATTTCGTGGGCTTGCTCTGATGTTATTGTAAGACAAGTGAGATAAGTCATACGACACACATTATAAAAAACTGATCGAATCGGAAATTTTAAAAAATTAAGCATACTGCAGGATTGAAATAAGTAACATTTTCACATGATCTTTATTTCCTCAAATTTGCTGGTTTTGAAATTTAGATGTGCACTGTATCACATCAGAGAATTTTGTTTATTTAAGTTATTCACTAATGTATTGCAAGTAAGTGCGATGAAAATTCTGCGCAGTACCATTATTGAAATGCTAGTATTTTCATACTGTCAAAGAAAGAGATAAATGAAGCCCGTGGCTTCTACTCATAAAATAGATACGATTTATATCGTTACTTTAAATCTGTATAAAGTAAAAATACATTATATTTTTACTTTTAACAGTCGAAATATGGCTTGATTGTTGATTTGCGGAGCTTAAAAAATGTACTTTGGATGTTAAATTTCACGTATTGGTATTAACGTAAAAATTTTGGAAATTAAAAATTTTTTGTTATTCATTAAATAATTCTTAAGTAACCTTGCTTTTGATCTGAAACTGTTAAATGAAATCGGTATTGATTTCATAAAAATGAGAACATTTTTTGAAAAATACAGTTTTATATAATTTCAGAGCCATCGGGAACGAAATCTTATCTAATGCATTTTGGTGGTATACTGAAAAAAAAGGGGGGATTCTATATCTCCGTTCTACTGGGCCGATTGACGAAATTCAAATTTCATTTTTCACGTTTTGAAAGCGCGACTTAGGTTACATATTAGGTTTCTATATAGCATTGTTTTAATATAGGTATTTTGACGCAAAATCGGACTGAAATGACATGCCAGTTTTTTCCATATTTCGATTCAACGACTCAAATTATGCCAATATATTAAGTTTTGTAGAATTTGGTGCAAAATTTACCGAGAAATCTAAACATTTATATTGGCGATTTTTTTTAAGTTTGCGCCAAGAACAATTTACTTTACTTTTTATAGCAAACTATTTTCCTTTTCTTTTTTTTTATTGTATACTAGCGGAGAGAAGGTCACGTTCATTACTTTTAAATAATTTTAACAAAGTGCGTAAACCACATTTGCGTTATTATTGTTTGTAATGAGCATGCCAAATTTCAAAACGCGCCAATTTGTAAATTCACGTATATCTTAATAATTTTGAATAAAAAAACTCTAATTTTTTGCAATTCTGCTTAGATGAACATCTGCTTTAAGATGATGTTTAAAATGTTATAGGTTATAATAGAAAAATTATTTCGAAAATTTATAAACAGTTTGTATTTTGCGCAAGAGCGGAAAAAAAAGTCACATTGTTCCTACTGTCAAATAATCTTAACAAAGTGCCTAAACTGCATTTGATGTTATTAAGTTTTCAACAAATATGCGAAATTTCAAAACGCGCCAATGCATAAATTCACTTATTGCTTCGGAAATTTGGAATAAAAAAAGTTTTAATTTTTTTAAAGTGGGCCTAGAAATACATCTATCTACTTTAAGATGATGTTAAAAATTCTATGGGTTATAATAAAAAAATTTCGAAAAATTTATAAAAATTATTTAAAAATATAAATTTTAAAAATAAATCACAGAAAATGTGCCAGTTATATTTGGAATAAGCCTAAATTTCAAGTTCTGCAGCAAGGAATGAAGTAAGTTTAATAAAGAAAGAGATATTTAATAAATAAATATCAAATTCAATTAACACTATGACGCTAAGATTTTGAGAGCTAATTTTTTAAAAACTACTCGTGCGATTTTTACCAAACTTCGCAGTTTGGCATAATTTGGCGATACATGGAAAAAAATTGGCTTGTCATTTCAGAAAAAGTCCGATTTTGTGTCGAAATACCTATATTAGAACACTGCTATATTTAAATCTAATATATATCTCATGTCGCGCTTTCGAGACATGAAAAATGCAAGCTGAATTTCGTCAATCGACTCTGTAAAACGAGAGACATAGAACTTTTTTTTCCGCAGTGAGTGTTTTCAGTGAGAGACTTATATATTAAAATAGATAAGTTTCTCACTAACGATATATTAAAATAATAACGATAATAATATCAATAATAACGATATATTAAAATAATAACGATAATAATATCAATAATAACGATATATTAAAATAGTAACGATAATAATATCAATAATAACGATATATTAAAATAATAACGATAATAATATCAATAATAACGATATGTTAAAATAATAATGATAATAATATCAATAATAACGATATATTAAAATGTAACCTGGAAAAGAAATTCGAATATGCTGCAATAACTAAAACCTTCCTTTCCAGGAAGTTCAGTTCTGTTATAACTACAGTCAGAAATAGTATTATACAATACTAAGTTTAAATTTCTCAGAAAAGTAATATTTTAAGAAGGGAAAAGTGAAACCATGAACTATTTGTAAAAATTACGTTAGCAACTAAGGATTTTTAAAATGCGGAAGTTAAATATTTCATAAGAACATTTAATATTTGCGAAACTACGTAAATCATAATTTAAGGGAAGAGAATAATTTACGTTTTCATTAAAAAAAAGCACAGAAATAAATTCAAACTATTTCAAAGGATTAATAGACCGTACGTCTGCAACAACAGTTGTTTGTAAAATTAATAACGTTTACATTGTATTATTTATGACTTTAAATTCCAATAAAATCGTAATATCTTGAAATATTTCAGAAAAATGTTAAGAAAAAAAAAAACAAAACGTGTTGCGAGTTTTTTCCACAAAACAGTCATTGTTAAACTCTAATAAACGACTACTGTCTGCTTACGGTACTGAATGCGTATCATTTATGCAAGAAGCCCCTATGGCATTCTGAGAATTTCCTACTTGAGTACTGAGATACCACACATTTATTTTTTGGCATTTCTTAAGCTCTTATTATGTCTATAAAAGTCTCTTAATTGTGTCTGCAAACTCTATCAAACGTTTTCGCACAATAAATATTTTATCATCGTACAACTCTTTACATATTATGAATTTTAATCATAACACAAATTTAAAAATGCTAACCAAATGTAGATATATATATATATATATATGCATATTTTGTATAAATGTTACAAAAGTAATTTTTAGAATTTAAAGCTTTAAAATTATTATAACGTATTTACCAGAAGTTTTTTTAGATTCATATTATTTCGTCTATTGTTATGTAAACTATCTTATTTTCTTGCCATGTTTTGATATTAGAAACATATTTTAACTTTTGCGTGTCATCACTTTGTCTCGTATAAACTCTTGCGTTATTTTACCGCGGCGTTAGGTATTCATATAAGCATGCAAACTATTAATTCTGAAAGCTATTGTTAATGAGTTAAAAGTCATTTTTCACATTTTATGAGTGTGTAGATTATCAGTGTAACAACGCAAGTGCTTCATAATTTTATTTTGTCTAGTCTTTAAAATTATAGTAGCATAATTCTTAACAGTATAGAAAATGAATTGTTTATAATCAGCTGATTCACATTAATTTATACTGATATCAGTTTGCAAATGTTAAATTATACAGTCATTAGGTTATTTGGAAGCAGGATATGTGAAAAATGAGCAATGCCATCGATGGAGACTCGAACAGCGGACCTCTCGAATACGCGTCGAGGGTGCTGACCACTACACCACGTTAATAAGGTGGGAGAAATACCTTATATACTCCCCCTTTTAAAAGGCGACTGGGTATTAGGAGACCTAATCGCCAAATCGTGTAGTGGAGAATCATCATTCACCAACGTTTTTAGGTCGGGCGCCATTTTAGGGACATTAGGTATTTTTTAAGAGATAAAAAATGAGCAATCCCCTCGCCGAAACTCGAACCACGGATCTCTCGAATACGCGCCGAGTGTGCTGACCACTACACCATGAAGGCATACTAAGAAAGCGAGAGAAATACCGTATACATTGATTTAATTATTAAAGTCTCAATTAATTTAATTATTTTTTCATAGTAATGGTTTCTTGTGCAATAAATATTTTAGATTAAAAGACAATGAAATCCTCACTATCCTAACGAACCACGAAGGCATGCTAATAAGGTGGCTTTGGCATCTTATACACTGCTGGCCACCGTAAATGCAACACCCTGAAGGAAGCATGAAAATTACATGAAATTTACAACATGCATTAGCGGAGGTGAGATATGGAAATGATTAAAATTTCAGCGCAGACGCACATTACGCGCGCCTGTGGCGCCACTTCAAAGCGCTATTTAAGGCTTCAAGTTTTCGACGATTCCAAGTTCGGCAATTGTGTTTTCCTTGTGATTGTTTTCAAAAAACGATCAATAATGCCTCGTAGTAAACAGCGATCATCGTTTGATCTAGTATCCGAGTTCAACAGCCTACCGAGTGCCCTACCGAGAGTGTGGATTATCTTTCAGGGAAATCGGTAGTCGTGTTGGACGAAACCAAACAACTGTAATGCGGATATATGACCGTTGGATGCAGGAGGGTACGACGGACCGACGTGTTCGATCGCATCCACCTCGGTGCACCACTTCACGTAATGAAAGGAACATTGTGCGCATGGCAGTGACGGATCGCTCAGTCACATTACGAACCATAGCACATCACATTCAGTCTGTAACGCATCACCCAGTGTCTGCGAGTACCATTCGATGCCGTTTACAGCTGAGTGGTCTATTCGCAAGACATCCATTGCTTCGTGTACACTTGACGCAGAACCAAAGACGTCTCCGCTGCCAATGGTGCGATAAAATCAGGATTTGGACGGCAGAATGGAATGAAATTGTCTTTACTGAGGAGTCACGCTTCTGTCTGCAACACCAGGATGGCCGGATTCGAGTCTGGAGACACGGTGGAGAGAGGATGCTGAGCAGCTGCGTTACGCACCGCCACACTGGTCCTGCACCGAGTATTATGGTATGGAGCGGTACTGAATATCACTCTTCGCACTCCTAAAGTATCCATTGCCGGTACTTTAAAAAGCCAGCGCCACATTCCCGAGGTGTTTGAGCCAGTTGTCCTACCTTACCAAAGGCATATTTCAACAGGATAATGCGCGACCATACGTGCCTCGCATTGTTCAAGTGTTCTTCGTCGATTGCCAGATTGAATTGCTTCCCTGGCCGCCTCGCTCTCCGGATCTTTCGCTGATAGAAAACATGTGGTCCATGGTTGCTGAACGATTGACCCAGATTACATTCCAAGCTGGCACACCAGATCAACTTTGGCAACGTGTGGAAGCTGCTTGGTCTGCTGTACCCCAAGAACACATCCAAAGTCTCTTTGAATCAATGCCGAGGCGTGTAGCAGCGGTGATCTTCAACAATGGCGGCTACTTTGGCTACTGATTCTGGAAGGAAGCACAATTCACAGCAGTCTATAAATTTAATTATTTGATACTTGGTCAACATGTTATTTACTAAATAAATTTTGTTGTGATATCTGTTTTCTTCCTTGGTGTGGTAATTTGGGTGGCCAGCAGTGTAAATTAATTAAGGCAAAGAAAGAGAAGGAATTTCGAAGGTAAAATTCTTACATCAATTTACCTTGCAAAGCAATATTATTCGTTTATGGAAAATAAATATCTGCAATAAAGCATTTATAAATATAGTTTACGATCAAATTTACTCAACGGGCTGGCTCCACGTGCGTTTTTGTGGTTTTTCCGATATGCAACGTGAATAACAACAAGTTTGTTTTAGAAAGGTCCTTCAAGAGAGCTTTCACCCTTACATACTTTTAGTTCTTGCCGATTATACAATTATCAGTTATATAAATATTGTTTATACATCTGTATAATTTATCAAGTTTCAACTAGAACAACAACTTTTGTAACATCATAATGTTCTGCACCTCAGCTACAGAGATATAGTTTGCTTTCATCAATAAGTTTATTTGTTTATTTAAGAAGTATTTTTATACTATCTAGAAATGCTAGATTTAATGATAAATTTTCAGTAAGTTTTTTCAGCTTCTGCTTTTGAATTGAAAACTTTCTGAAACAAAATTTATTAAAAAGGAAAGACAGTTTAACTTCTGGACTTTTATTTGCACATTTCATGTAAGCTGATTTCATTTTAATAAAACCCGTTCACTGAAGGCAGATGCTGTTAGAATAATTTTATTTACATTAAGGAATTCTGAGGCAGGTAATTCGATTAGCGAATTCCATCACAAGAAATACAAATAAAGCTGAAATTACAGAAATTATTTTTAGTTTTATCTAAAACAAAATTTGTCTTATTTTATGTACCTTTCTTATATTCTGCTTCCAATTTTCAGGCAAATGTAGTTATGAACGAGCTTCGAAGAAGGAATAAAGGCAAACACATATTAGAATACTTTTCATTGTTGCTATATTAAAGTTTTTATATGAATCTCTCAATAAATGATCATTTCATTATTTCAGTTGTCAACAATATTTAAAAAATGTACTCAACAACAGGTACAGATCACAGTTTAAGCAGTATGTTGCTTATTAAATAAGGAAAGGTTTAATAGCAATAAAAAATAATAACTTTTCAATAATTCAAAGCTGTATTTTACTTTTTTCACTAACATACAATTTATGTGTGCAATTGATATAAATTAAAATTGTTTTAATAAATTATTCAGCCAATTAACAAATGCATGAATGTTGCAATAAAAATAGTTCTGATGTCGTACGTTATGTATTATATAAAATACTAACTCTTTGCTTGGTAATTTTACAGTGTTTAATATTTAAAAATATTTTTAAAGTTTTCTGATATTTTTAACAATAAACTCCTTTTTTTTCGAGGGGTTACAATATAGTCCGAAATTTCTGACAACAAGTATGTCAGGACTGAGTGTTCTGTGCACGTTCTTGGCAAACTTCTTAAGGTAACTCCTTAAAGTCCTTAAGTCCTGATCTGGAACAGGAAGCTGAATGCAGCTATTTTCTGGTTGTAGATACTGTACTTAAGAATAACTGCACTTGAAAGGGATTTAAAATCCTCTTTTATTAAAGCAATCTTATTTACAAATCACTTCCCAACTCGGGAGGGATACAGAAAGTAAAAGACCACACTTGGGTCTAAATGAACAATCAGATAAATTTAAACTAAAGCTAAATAGAAATTTAATTAATCTTTGCTCACAGAGCTAACCGCGGAGTTGGCCTCTAACTAAATGGTGCGTAGCAAGATTTTATTTACTAATACTAGCGCACTTGGATTTATTTCAATAAGCAATCACGTAGCAAGTACTATGGCTTAGACTTTAACTGCTAGCTGGTCAGGCGAACGTCGAACAGAATGACCGTGATCTGAGACTAAACGCTCTCTCACACTGAGAGGTTTCTACCTCTGGTTTAAATAGTCATTGGCTCCACTTCAAAATTAGCATAAGCTGAAAACGCGCGCTTCTTCTGACGGGAAGTTGAAATTGAAAAGAGATAGAAAGATTTAAATTATTATAAAACTTTGTTAGTTTAACTAAAACCTTACAAGTAAACATTGAAGTTATGTTCTGAAATTATTTTATATCAAAGCTTTTTGATGTTTTAGAGCGTAATCTGAAATCATCAGTCTGCATTCTGTTATTCTTATGCCTGCGTTTGCTCTGAATTAACGCGTAAGAATTATAAGGCATTTCTCTCGATTTCTTAGCATGCCTTCGTGGTGCAATGTCAGCACACTCGACGCGTATTAGAGAGGGCTGAAATTCGGGTCCCGGGGAGGACACTGCTCATTATCATTTCTTCTGCTTCAAAAATAACCTAATAATTCTACAGAGGCGTCTGAACTAAAAAAGGTGGTTGATGGTGATTCTCCACCACCAGGATTTGTCGATTAAGTACCCTAATCCCCAATCTCCCTTTAAAGGGGGAGTATTTAAGGTATTTCTTCCGCTTCTTAACATGCCTTCGTGATGTAATGGTCAGCACACTCGACGCGTATTCCAGAGGTTCCAGGTTCGTGTCTCGGCGAGGGCATTGCTCATTTTTTACATCTGCTGCTTCGAAATAACCTAATGTATCTACAGTGTCCTAAATATAAAAGTAACATATGGAAATGTGAAAAGCTCCATCTGCTAAAATCCAGAAAGAAAGATATTAGTGGAATATATATCATTATTAGTTTTTGCTCTTCTCAATCCACTGCTAGAGTAAAAAAAATTATGTGTTTTCGCATATGAAAACGGCAGCAGAGAAGAAAAATCACCTTACCCGAAACTGTTGACTTAAATGATCACTCCTAACACGAAAATTTTAATTTCGACTGAAAGGAATGTTTGGTCCTGCAGAACAAAGTATAACTTTCCTTGTTAAGTTAGGCTTTATGAAGAACTTCATTAAAGCAATGAATGCACACGCATTTGGATTGATAACAGGCGAAAACATCGCGAAAGAAAACGGCTAGGTTAAAACAAAACAAAGCGAAAACATCGTAAGAGAAAAAAAAAACAAGGGGAAAACATCGTTGTGCTCTAACACCATGGTATAAAACATCGTCGAAAATAAAACGGTTCAATAACATCACACTTTAAACACATCGTTGTAAAAAATACTCGTGGTAAAATGCAGTCATCTAAAAATCATCGCATGACAATAATATCGGAGACGTATATTTCAGGATTTAAATATTGCAAATGTATATTCGCATAATGATTTGTTATCGCAACAAAGAATGAAGAATGTTTTTACCTCTATATGTAATATTTTAAGATTAATAAATAATTTTTGCTAAGAAAACAAGCTGGAAACTTGAGCATTCAAAAACTGAAAAGCAGTAAATAATTAATTCTATATATAGCAGAAAACAGAATTTTTAATTTATATACTTAACTATTAAAAGTTATTATGCCTTTTAGATGTGGTATAGGCAGTTTTTTATAAAAATATAAGTCTAACAAAATTAGAAAAATTAAAATGAGTAACTACATGAGCCTACCTACATTAAAACTAGTTAATTAATTATCAAATTGTAAAATTAATTTCTTTTGCAAAATTAATCTGATATCTGATATTGTTTTAGTAAAAATTAAATCTTCTTTTGCTTCAGTTAGTTAAATAATTTTATGTAGGTAACGTCATTCATTTATTCATCTTCTCTTTACTAATATCTTTAGAAAATATTTTTCGTAAAAAATTACCACAACTTCATAAAAGCGATTAATTAAATAATAGATTTTAATGGTTAAGTACATAAATTTAAAATTCTATTAACAGCTATATTTAGGACTAAGTTTCTATACCTTCTCAGTTGTTGAATGCTGAAGTTTTTTTTTGGCTTTTCTAGCATAAAATTATTAATTAATTCAAAAATATGAAGTTTAGAGGAGGAAGCATTTTTCATCCCTTCTTGCCTTCACAAATCATTATGTGAACATGCATTTGCAACTTTTAAACTTTTAAAACCTAAAAAACATTGTGTTTGTGTTTGTTATTGTCTTACGAAGGTTTGTAGGCGTTTTATTTGTATTTTATAATTGCGATATTTTTTACGACAATGTGTTAAAACTGTGATATTTCTTATTCGCTTTACTCTCGACGGCACTGTTTTATACCATTATGTTTTATAAGTGCGATGTTCTCGCTTTATTCTCGTTTTTTTTTCCTCCCACGACTTTTTGCACGGCTTTCAAACGGCAGTTTGGCCATAATTGGTATACAAATCAGAGAATCATTTTAGTCTAAATGTTTCTTCTACTCAATTCCACTGTGTAGCATTGCCTTGTTTTCTTCTTTGTTTCAGGCTCTGGTTTGTCTGGTGTAAAATGTAGTTCGATAACATGACCATTATCATCTCTTTTAATTATTGTAGATGCTTTCAACAGTTTGAGCTTCTTAACATTTAGTTCTCTTCGTTTTTAAGTTCATGAATTTTAGGTGGTAAAATAATAGCTTCAATCTTCTTCACTTCAGTCAAATTGAGTATAGTTTTCTCAATGGAATTTGGTAGCGCTATTTTTTATTGGTACTACTAATTGCTTTAGTGTGCGTTAATTACATAATGAATGGCCGGGAATCGGAAGCGGATTTCATTCTCGATGAGGCTTGGGAAATGTTTTAATGAACATTCTCTTCAAATTTTCTAGTGTTCTAAAGGACTCTTCGGTACTTACGTATTGTTGTAATCACCTAAATAGAAATCGACAAATTTTCAGATTCCGTCAAACTTTGGCGAACATGCGCATAACAGCTCTTTAGCCAACTATATCCATTGCAAGTTGCAATCCGAAAATTCGCTGACTCACCTTTTTCTTTTGTAAAATACCTCCAAACTGCGCCAAGGGGATTGCGCTAATACGTAAATACCGACTCGTTTTTAGTCTCTCAAATAAATAAATAAATAAATAAATAAAAATAATTAAATAGCTGGTCAAATCCTCAAAGAATGATTGCTTTCAGTATCTAAGACTTCTTTTAAAAAGTTGCTCAATCTTTCACTTGCTTGAAGACATCGAAAGAAAGATTGAAATACAAAACAAATCTTTAATAAAACATTAATCTTCCTTTGACTTTAATTTATAATTAAAATGAAATTTTACGATTGAGTTTACAAGGATGTATTGAACTAAGTTCTTAGAAAAGTTTAAAAGAGCAAAACTCGTTTGTTTAAAATATTGATCATAAATCTACTTTAGATCAAGAACAGTAAAATGTTGCAGCCTAGCAAAAACGTGATGACATTTCGGAATGTGGAATATTTCCAACCGTAAACTTTAAAGTAGGGCGCTTTACGGTCGCTGGCATACACAACTTATATTATGAAGTTTAATGCAGCTATAAATCGATATATTCTTTCTAAAATCATATGCTGTCTCCTAACATAAAAATATTAAGCTCAGTGACACAAATATGTTTCGCAGAAACTAATGGATTGCTTCAATATATTCTTTGTTAATGCAATTAAACTTATTGTAAAGAGCATGTCGTTGGTAAAATAAATATAAGTTCCAATACACATTTCTTTTACTTAAAGTATTCAGATTCTGAAAGATACATAGCACATAATGTGAAAACAGAAAAATTTTGGCTGCAGCTAACGGCCTTAATATTGATATTAAACGTCCGTAATTAATTTTTGTTTGCATACTGTTCGTGTCTCATTAATTCTTATATGGCCCTTTTAATTTATAAAAACCTTTGACGTATGCCGATAAACTTAGCCTTCATTAATCATTTAAAATATATCGTCAAAGCTATTTTTGATGAACAAATACACTTAAAATGAATACACAGGAGAACGACGGAAAACTGAATTTTGGTTGGAAGCCGCAAAGAAAATTAATCACGAGAATGAAGGTCTTATTATAAATAAAGGCTCTTTTATATTGTAATTTGATTATAATTATAAAAAATAAGTAAATCAAATATTTTCATTTTCTACGAATGTTATAAACAAAAGATTAGAAGTAAATTACGTCTGGATGAGCAAAATCTAGAAAATATATTAAAATTAATTTTTCAGCTGATTTTACTATAAAGTACTAAATAAATGTATTTGAGTAAGCTTTAAAACAAAATTAGTAGTCCTTTTGAATTTAATCTCTTTAAAAACTGATAATGATGTTATTTATGAATGTAAAGGAAATTGCTTTTAATTCTACACCAGTACTAAATATATATCCAATATATACGGTATTAGCAAATAAAATAATAAAGCTTTGATATCGATAAAAATTTGCAAATTATCGATCGAATGGAAATCGAAAAATAAATATTTTTTACGATTTCTTCTCGTTCTAATCCTTATTTCTCTTCATTCAACCGGCAACTGATTCCAAGATTCGTTTCAAATTTCTATTCTATCTTTCGAACTAAATAATACTAGTATTTCCTTAGCATTATTCTGCATTTTGTTTGCCAAACATCTTCTCTAGAAGTCTTTTATTCTTCATTTTTTTATCAACTGCAAAACGAAAAATGCGGTTTTCTTCTTGTAAACATTAAAGCCAAATATTTTTTTATGTGAAGTATAAAGTGATATAATTGTAACGTACTTTTTGGAGTGATTTTTAGCTAAACGTGATTCTTATAAAAACAAATGTTTCGCTAAAGTAAACTTAATTCTGATGAATAGAGATAAATAAGCACCACATAAAAACCATAATCATTTTTCAAGCTTGCCATGAGAATCGAAGTATGGCAGTAAACTTGGAAGGAGTGCATTTTGAGTACTTTATATGGTACCATTAAATATGAAGGAGATTTCACAAAGACCTCTAACACTGCTTACAAGAGTAACCATTTATATCACTTTCTCCATAGCAAAATATCCATAGCATTTATATGCAGAATTATGCAATGAGGTGGATAGTGTGATGTGGCTCTTCCTAGAATGTTCCAGTGTTTTCTGCTTTCATAAGCTTGGATAGGTGCTTCACGTTTCCATCATTATCGTCACTTTCTTCAAAATCCTCACTTTCGATTCGGTCAAATCATCCCTTTGCGGAAAGGCATTATCTTCCACAAAAGCACCTGATCTATATACTGAAATTCCCACCTAAAGTTCTAATATTACATCGCAAGTTTGTAGTTAATGAACCTCACTAAAAAAAAAGAAAAAGCATGCATTTGTTGATCAGAGCCAGCCCATATAATTTGTTTATAGCCACCCCTTATATTATTACTTTTAAAAGAAGGAATACGAAGTTTTTATGTAAACACTTCAAAAATTACAATTTAGGCCTAGAACCGATTCGACACTTATTTTACTGAGGATTTGAAGACTTATCATAAGTATACTAATCTTCAGTAAAGCTCGATGTTAATTCAAAAGGGTACGTATATGTACGTTAATTCAGAAGGGTGCTTCAATGAAAAGAGTTTCTTAAGACACAGATCATTGCTTTTCATAAAAGTAGCCTCTGTTGCTTAGTTTTCTATAAAATTTTCGTTAAGCCATCGAAGCTCCAGAAGAAACAATTTTTTAGACAGACTTTTCTCGCTCTAGTGTTTCGAGACTACCAGTTAGAGCTAATCATCTTTTCCGACTTATTGCTCTTTAGGGCTATTGCTGTAGCTTTTTTCTCTTTGTACAATTTTGTTATTTTTTTCCTCCAGAATAGAGGTACACTGCAAAAAAAAACAACCCAGTTTTATATATCCCGTTCTACTGGGGTTCTAATGAATTCAAATTGAGTTTTGTATGTCTCGAAAGCGCGACTTAGGATATATATTATATTTATATATATCATTCTCCAAACATAGGTATTTTGACAAAAAATAGGACTTTTTCTGAAATAACATACCAATTTTCAAACTCAAATTATGCCTAGATATTAAATTTTGTAATTTTTGGACAGAAATGTAAGAATTTATCCTGGTGGAGTTTTTTTTCAGTTTGCGACAAGAATAACTCACTTGGCGAACTCCTTATTCTGTAGCAAACAATTTTCTTCTCCATTTTTCATTGTCAAAGAGCGGAAAAAAGTTATCGTTCATACTTTCAAATAATTTTAACAGAGTGCGTAAACCACATTTTTGCTATTATCGCTTATAAAATACACCAAATTTCAAAACGCGCTAAAATGTAAAAATGTAAATTCACGTATATGTAGGGAACTTTTGAATAAAACATTCTTAACGTTTTGCAGGTATGCTTAGAAATACATATACTTTAAGATAATGGCAAACATGTTATAATTTATAATACAGAATTTGTTTCGAAAAATGTATAAAAATTATTTAAAAATACAAATTTTAAAATTAAATCTTAAAAAAAAATGGCAAATTTTTCTTTTGAAATGAACATAAATTTCGAAATATGGAAGGAAGAATAAATAAGTTTAATAAAATAGTGATATTAATGAATACATATCAAATTCAATTAACAATGAGCAGCTAAAATTTTGAGAACTACGTTTTTAAAAACTACTCACGCGACGTTTACAAAACTAGGCAGTTTGAAATAATTTAAGTCGTAAAATCGAAATATGGAAAACAAATGGCATGTCATTTCAGAAAAAGTCCGATGTTGCGTCAGAGTACCTATATTAGAACAATACTGTATATAAATCTAATAGATATCCTAAGTTGCGCTTTCGAGACATGAAAAACGCAAGTTGAATTTCCTCAATCGGCCCAGTAGAACTCGATATATAGAACTGTCTCCCCTTTTTTCGCATATAAATTAAGTCATATAGCTTTGATAGCATATAACAGATATAATTTGTATTTAGCTCATCAAATAGCAGAGATGGTCCGATTTTCAAGTTCCCAACTGTTATCCTGCTCAGAATATCTTCTAATTTCGGATGGAAATGTTCTTTGAAACATAATTAAATGTAAGCTTCATTAGCCATACTTTAGATCCATGAATTGGATGATGTAGAATTTGAAAGCTTAGATTTAGAGTTACAATAATTTTGAGTGAGTATTTAGAATTACAATTCTTACTTATTTCTCTTTTCCCAAAACATTAGGATTCAGATTATGTGGTTTATTGATAATTACTTTTTTTTAAATTAACAACATTTCATCTTAGTTTTGTTAGTTTAATTTCAGTAGTATTTTATGACATATTTATACCCATTCGCAACGTTTTGAATTGCTACCATTATATTTACAGTTTAAACTGTAGCCTAGGAATCAATGAAACTCTTTAAAAAGTTAATTTCGTACGACAATTAGGTTTTTTTCTAAGTTTCAAAAGCAAATTCCAAATATATTAAATTATTAAGCAGTGAGGTTTTTATTGTCGGAAACAGGCTAATGACAAAATTCAAAACGAATATGGAAAACTTTCATATGATTAATAATTAAAATTTGAGTACCAGTACTTAGCTAACTTACATTTGTTTCTTGTAAAGGCAGTAAGTATTCGTATACATAATTTTATTATGAGTAGATAGTTGTAATGTATTGTATAAATGTGTCATTTTACAATACTTCTCAATCAGTTATCATCTCTGTCGTTTGACATAATCGATTCAAAATTCCAAAATACAGTTATGTTATTTGGAGCTACTTCACGGATGCCAATAACGTCTATCTTCATTAAGTGCTATACAGAATTTGATTTGCGCAACACGCGGTAAAATAGCTTTAATTAGCTTATATTGCCATCGTGCTGACAAGTGTATTCAATAACGCAAACCTTGCATTATGATATCTTATGCTTAACAGAAAGCAAACGCAAAGTGCATAGATAGGTAAGAGCTTACATTTAGTAAATATGGATGAGTATGTCTTTCTGTGAATGAGTACCGAGTATGTGAATGAGTTCAGGGAACGGCAGCTGTAATGAGGTTACTGTTACTAGGCATAGGTATCTGCCCATTTCCTGCCTTAGGTAATTACTGCTCTCTGTCAAACAGCATTTATCGCAGTGTAACTAGGAGATGTTGGGGCGGTAGCAAACTTCGTTTGATGGATTAAAACCGTTTGAGTAATGCTATGGAATACAAAATAGATACCAGTTAATATAACAGTTAGTTGATGAATATATGAAACAGTGGTAGAATAACGTAGTGAGGTAAAATTCTTCATAAAATATTTTTCTATTATACACTTTAAAATTTTTTCAGAAATATTTTTTTCCACACTTGTAGCACAAATATTAAGGTAAATGTAATACACTTAAATATTACACTGTTTTATGCTTTAATTACAGCGAGCTTTTATTTCAGATGAGGTAATGACGTTTGTTTTGATTTCGAAAGGCTTAAAAAAGTACAACTAAAAGCTTTTGTTTCCTTAATTCTCTATGGTAGATTTATGATCGTAGATCTCCATGATAGATCTCTATGGTTTCCTTAATTCTCTATGGTACCCACAACATTTCTCGAAGTCTGACAGTTAATTTTATTGAAATAGCTGGAAGGTTCCCTTTTATATACAATTTGAGGTTTCATGTGGTTCTGTCAGAGCAGGATTTCCGGTAAGCATTATACGTTTATCTTTTAACTTTTTAGTTTCTTTAGATGAAGAAGATACCTGCCCATGATATCTTCATGAGGCTAACAGCAAATTTAGCGCGAGTTCTGTTTCATCCAACATTAAAATATTAATCCTCGATAAAAGCATCTTCGGTTTCATATTTGCTTCCTAAATTTTATGGCAGTAAATTGAAGTTAGATTGGTGATAGATGTTGAACAATTATTTAGGTCAATAAGTTCGTTTTCAAATATATATGCAAATTTGACACGTAATGATACGGAAACATTTGCATTTAAGTTTTTAGCACCGAGAAAACCGTGTAGCTAAAGTTTATTAAATATACGTGTATATGTGATATTTTCAGTAGATGGGCATTGGAAATGATGAAGCTTAGCAATCCCGTCACATCAGAGTCCGGGAATGGTCGTTGCGAAATGGAAGGCAGCAGAATTGAAGGCACAGAAGAATTTCACTTTAAAAACTCTATATCTTTATTCACTTAAAATGGTAGATCACTTTCGTTTAGACGAAGATCTCCAGATTAATAATGATTTTTAGACGTTTGACGTCATAAATATTTTTAACAAAGGGAAGGCGAAGATACAGAGCAGCGAAGCGTTGGTATAGCAGGCGATCGCAGGAAGCAGTCTGACTAAAAATGGAGCAATTTATAGTAGCGGTTACATAACATGTCAGAGCACAGTGTTCTCGAAAGTTCTGGTCTAGGGAGAAGATCTTGAAATTGCGGAAAGTTAATTAGAGGTTGCCTGTTCGCGTAGAGCAAAACCTTCATATTTTTTATATTTTACATATATATAGTTAAATATTTGTTATTTTACATAAGTGAATTTATGACTCTCTCACTTCACGCTACAAGAGTTCAATAAATAATTTTTCAGTGAAAGTTTTGGGTTAGTCAAAGTAAAATGAAAATTTCTTCTTTGATTTCTGGGAAAAAAAAACTTGTGTTAATTACATTTCTTCTTCATCAAAGAAAGCTGAAATATGCACTCATTAATAACGATGTAACGAATTCTAATATTGCATATCAGGTGTTAGACGCTCATTAAAGCGCTACTCTGTGATCTTTCTGAGATGCTCTGAAATGATTAATTTTTCCAGATTTTTTATGAATCCAACCTACATAACATTTAACGTTACATTATGATTCCTAATCCTTTTCGATATTAATACTTTTAATAGAGCACCCGTGACCACGCAACACAGTGATTTATAATTTGAATTATTATGAATGATCTCATATTACAGTTACTTATTAATATAAAAAATCTGATGTGGACACCACATGATATCCTTGCATGGCCTATTAAATTATACACATTTTTGCTGCATTCATCAATTTCATTAGAGATACATTTCTCATTGAATTAGTTCAGTTCTCACTTGGCGGGAAAGCAAAAATACATGAAAACTTAAAACATCTTCATTAAAAATTGTAAAATATAGAAAAACATAAAACATTAAATACAGTTAAAACAGTTAAAAGAACAAATTTTTACAATTAAAATTAGAGTTTCTACGCAAGAACAAGGGATTTGGCTAGCAGGCAAGTAAGTAGTTTTTCGGGGCACAAAACGGAAAGTTCTTTTTTGGTCCCATACGGCAAGAAGGCATTTAAGGTGGACAAACTGACTTAATTCACTATTTCACTGAGTTTCAAATGTTAACAAAAGGCAGTTCGTTAGGCTTAACTGGCCACTTGAACTTTTAAATTATTGATAATTCTACTACTATTGCATGCAGGTTATTAAAGGCATAAAAAGTTAACCAGAACATAAAAACCACATAATCCTGTCACCTTTTAAAGCAAAAAATGCACAATTTACCAACATGTAAGAATAAAAATCTAAGCTCACCGGGTCAGGTAACAAAGTAGGAATATATATATAGAGTAGACGCTCGTTTTTACGAACTCGTAGGGACTACGAAAACAGTTCGTTAAATCGAGAGTTCGTAATTTAGAAAGGCTTCGGAAATTGTTAGTATTTCACATTTTAATGTTTTCGAGACAGGTTAGTGATACTATTCATGCTTTTATTTATGTATTAGGAATTATTTTTAATAGTATTACTACTTAATAAATGATATCCATTCTATTAAACAAACAAGAAATATAAAATATTTGTAAAACGTACCTTTATTAAGTCATTGAGCAACAAAATAATCACTTATCTTTGTCTGTTTTTAAACAACAGATTGTACAATGCAAGACTCCATCTTCTCTATATTTGTTAGCATTTCACAAATATCACTGGCCTCAAAAAATCGTCTAAGTTCTAACAAGTATTCAGCAGCTTGTTTTAAAGTCGGTCTTTGTGTTACTTCATTTTCTTCTTCTTCTTCTGGATCTGAAAGTCTCTCATTCTTGTTGATTATACTGCTAATAATATCGTGACCCGATATTTCCTCCGTGCAGATGACATTAGAATCCACATTTAAAAAATCCTCGAATGAAAGTTCTGGCAACTGTGGATTTCTATGGCGAAGTTCATGCATGAGAACCTCATCTTCGTCGTGAGATCTATTGTCATGGATTTCTTCAGTTACATCTGTTTCTTTAACAAAACCTGCATGTCGAAAGGCTTTAGAAATTGTTTCATCTAAAACATCATTCCATGCACTGATTGATAAATGCATTGCACCAAGAATATCAATCTGATAAGGTTGTTCCCTTTCCAAGCCAAGGATTACTCTTTGCAAGAGCACTTTCTTATATTTTCGCTTGAAACTATTGATTATCCCCTGATCCATTGGCTGTAAAACTGCAGTTGCATTTGGTGGGAGATATTCCACACGGATTGCCTGAAGCCCAGTGACTTCCATGTGTGCAGTACAATTGTCCACGATTAGGAGAACTTTGCGCTTCTCTGCTGAAAAACGGTTATCTAAATCTCTCAACCATTTTTCGTAGATGTTGCCAGTCATCCAGGCCTTATTATTAGCATAATATGCAAGGAATCTTCTGAACATTTTTGAAACACCTTGGTTTCAGATATTTTCCAATAAAGAGCAGAGGCAATTTTTGTGCCCCAGTCATGTTGGCTGCAATCAAAACTGTAAGTCTCTCTTTAGCTTTATCACCTCCAACACATTTATCTTCTTTGTAAGCTAATGTTCTTTCTGGCAAAATCTTAAAAAACAAAGCCGTTTCGTCCGCATTAAAAACGTCATCTGCAGTGTATTCAGAAAGAAGCAATTTCAACTTTTCTTCTTTCCATTCATTTGCTGATGACGTGTCTACTGCTGCACTTTCACCACACACTTTCCGGAAACTCAAACCATTCCGAAATTTAAATTTCTGTAACCAACCATCCGATGCTTTAAAATCTTTGATGTTTAATTTGGAAGCAAAAAAGTGTGCTTGTTCTTTAAGTACATTTCCATCAATTGGAATGTTTAAGCTTCTCATCTTTCGAAACCAAACAAGCAAAGCCCTTTCCAAATTTGGGTGTTTTGATTCTCGAAAATATTTTCGAGAGGAGGGTCCACATTCATCGTTTCCGTTTTTAGCTCCAAAGATCTTCTCTCTTGCCTTTAAAATCGTCGATAAGCTATTTTTAAGAATTCCATATTTCTGAGCAATTTGTGTCTTGCTTAATATTTTTTCGTCAACTTCTTTTAAAATCTTCTTCTTTATTTATTTCTTTCTAAGAATCTTACTTAACAAAAACTGGCCCAATTTCCCTCTCGACTAACGAGACTTCACTGATTGAGTTGTCCAGATCAAATGACTATGACATTACAAAAAGCAACAACTCTGTTTTAGAAGCAACCCAAACCCCTTTAACACGAATGGTCTCACCCCCACCCAACAACATCAGGCCGATGCTCTTCTGAGAGCCTCCCAAACCACACAACAAATTTGTCCTAATTCAACCTCTTCTCCGCCCTCTCCTTCCTTACTGTACTTCTTCGAATGTTTCGCACTTGCTGCCTCAAAATAGTTGGAGATTTTATTTAACCTTCACACTTCGTCCCAATGAAACACGCAGAAGTATGAAAACTGAGTTCTTAAAAAAGAGATTTTCCTGATTTGTAGTTCGTAAATAAGAGCGCAAAATTACATTACATCTATGGGAGTGTATTCGGGACCATTCGCTAGTTCGTCAAATCGAGAGTGTTCGTAAAAAAGACATTCGTAAAAACGAACGTCTACTGTATATATATACGTATATGTGGTATTTTCGACGGGCAGTTAACACCGGTACGTTTAACAGCTTTCGATAGTCGAGTGAAATGACGGGAAGATGACTCTGACACAAATGAATTTGAAATTTCCCGATCTTTATTTTCAAGCATATTAAGTCATTTCATCATTTCTTAGTAGATAAAATATTTCTAGATCATAAGCAATAACAATAATATCTTATATACACATATTAAAGAGGCTGACATCATCTTAGACAAGTAAGCAGAGCAGCGGGGAGATTTTCGACAGTGCTGGAAGCTAGGGAAAGGGATGACGTATTTACTTGTGGTCTACACACACACACATATGTATACACACGATTCGTGCAGCCGATTACAACGAAAAGGGAGGTACATAACTACATGCTATAGCAGTACCATATGCAAAATTTAACGTTCTACGGCTACACGTTCTTCAGCTATGCGAGCTAAATACATATGTGCGTACATAGATCAAGTAAAAAATCTCTTCTGAACCCATTTCATAATCCTTTTTTGCAAAAACTGTCTTTATTCTGTTCGTGCATGCAGATTTCAAGCAAAAACTTCATTCAAAGGGTTTCGTGAGCGGTCGAAATGGATATTTTCGCTGCAATATGATATCGGAATTTTTTTGCGATTACAATGCTCCCTTTACATCGTACAAGGAAGTGGTTATTTATTACTATTAATATAAAAAGTAGCAATCGAGTGGTTCAAGCCAAGAAATTTTCATAGTACATCTCGAATTTTGTTTCAGGTGGTTGAATCACAAGTTTGATTTATTTAATTATAACAAAGGACTCTAGGGCTATCTGCGTAAGGGAGGAGATGCCTTATTGGAGGAATTTCTAAAGGAACCTAGTTCATGTACTCTTTACACATGGGGAAAACTCCGAAAGCGCCAATGCAGTTAGCCCGATCGCGGGAATTTGAACCTCAGAAAAAACTGTCAGTATTCAGCGACCACTCGGCGGCTGGTGGGCCTAAGTTGAATCGTTGAATAGAAATGAAGTTTTCAAATTTTCTTACGCGTAGCATAGACATCGGGCCGTTTCCCTTTGAACGTACCTCAGCTTTAATCTGATAGCACACAGCCCGAAACCTAAACGGGTATAAATTTTTAGAAAATAAAAATATAGCTTTTGTTTTTCACAGCGACGCATTTTCTTGTAAATCGATAATTTCTTACACGTCAGGTTAAAAATGCTGAAGGACCAATATACGGTCCAACCGTGCAGTACTACATTCTATTCAAACAATAGCTATAACCCGTATATATGTTACCGGCAAATTATGAAACGTCAGCGTACTATAGAATGCCTAGGCATTGTATATGAAGTCGGACATTTTTAGGCAAAGTATGAAAAATGTCCTAATAAGACAATTATATAAATGACATCTATCCCTCAAAAATACAAATGTTGATTATAGAGGTAGTATGTATAGATTCAGAGACGATGTTCAGTTACAGAGATGGTATGTATAGATTCAGGCGAAGGTTTTGTGGCTATACGATTGCAAAGCAGACCATGCCATTGTCATTTTGTATTTCTTAATCCGACCTTTTAAAGACTCGCTGTGTTGCAAGGAAACAGTCAACCTTTAACTTGCATGCTTGAATTAAAGCTTAAAAAGTCAAAAATTGCAGTTATATGAAGCAGAATTTGAATAAAATTATTTCGTGCATTTTCTAGATTTTGAATCTTGTTCTATTATTTGAAATGAAAAAAACTCAAGAATATGCACGAAAATACATCATTATGAGAAGAACCTGTTAATGATTTGGAGTTCGATTTTATATTATTGACATCACCATAAGGAATATGTATAACGCACCGCAAATTCAAGAAATGTAGCTAATAAATTTTCAGTGTGATATAAATTTTATTCAAAGATCTGCAGATAAAGGGTTGACCAATTAATAATTTTACTTATGAAAAGCTAAATACCATCAGTTAATGAAATTTTGTAATAATTAAATAATCGCTTTCTTTGGGAGTGAGTACAAGTCGCAGATGAAATTTAATAAGGATAGGGTCCGATTGACCGATGATCATCTGTAATTCTTTAGATTCTAGTCATTTGTTTCCAAGGAAACAATCTGTATAAGAAACGAAATGTCAACAAGTATCAAGTTGTAGCAAGAAGTATACAAGTTTATAGTTATTTGCATTTCTTTGCATGTCCCGAACAAAATAAAGTAATTAATAAAAGAGAAAGAAACTAGATTGTTTTTATTTATTTTTACATTGTGTACAACTTGTAAAGTTTTCATAATTGTTTCTTTTAAAGTTATTTGCAATTCAATATATTAGAATTATTTGAAGCAAATATGTCTGAATATTTAATAATTAGTTGTCTAAATAGTTGAATTACGAAATATCAACAATAAAAATTTCTTCCGGTAACTAATTTTAGATTTCAGATAGAAAATCAATATCAGTTTGAAGTTTTACCCTTTATTATTATTTTCACTAGTATAACTCTTTTGTTTTATAATATATAAATTTATATAATCTGTATAAGATTATACTCGTATAATATATATAAGTTTGCTATATAAGAAAGATGAGTATAATGTGTACCTGTGGACTCTTTGCTATAAGAAAAAAAAAGATGTTCTCAAGAAAATGAGAAACCTTTCAGAAAAATATAAATTTCTTATTAAACATAAATAATTTATATATTATCCAATATCACTATCTTATCTATATTACCTTGAATCTATATGTTATCCAATTAATACCGATGGAATTTAAAAATTTTTATACCATAATGTAATATGGATTATTTCGGAGCTTGGAAATCTGAGAACTGAAATGTACTAAGAAATAGATCAGGAATTTAAACGTGTTTAAACTGACAAAAAAGACAAAAGCGAAGTATATATTGAGCAGGAAGAACCCACCATATGCGTGGATTTCAAAGAAATAAAGTGTTAGGTTTTTGATAAAGGGAGGAGAAAGCGATATAAAAGCCTGTTCACTCTTCGGATATATGTGTCAGATAAAATGATAGAGTTTTATTTCCATTATACTCTTTTCCGATGCTTTTGCTTAACATGTCATGTATTTTCAGCTTTTCGTGGGGCTGGATAAAGTGTTCCAAGTAAGATTTTGATGCGAAACTATCATTTCAAAAAATTGTTCTGAGGATACTTTGAGCACAAATGCACAAATAAAAAAACTGAAATTGTTTAAGAGATAAAATTTTATGAACATATACGAGACTATGCCCAAACAGAAACGGATATTACGACTGCAGAATTTTAATGACATGCTTCTGCTGCAAATACTACTGCCATTTCTTTCATAAATAATATAAATATGCCATATATATTCATTTCGTTTTGTTAATCCTCCCTCTCATTATATTTAAAATATTTTATAAGGGTTTCAAAAGGTTAATTAAATGTAGAGGTACTCGCTGAAGCAGTTTGAAAATATTTCGAGATTTCACGACTAAATCTGACTCCAAATATAAGTTTTCAGAGCTGACTTTTTTAAATTAAATTAGCATTAAAATTATTTTGAATTTACAATAAAAAGCGTTCGTAATCTTTCATTAAACAGTGTTTAAAATTTAAGTAGCATACATTATTTAAAGATATGTACACTGCCCCCCCAAAAAAATAAGGTAAAATAAAAGGGGCTTGGGACATTTCTATAATATCCCGTTCTACTGGGAAGATTGAAGAAATTCAAATTTCGTTTTTCATGTCTCGAAAGCGCGACTTAGGATATATATTAGATTTATATATAGCATTGTCCTAATATAGGTATTTTGACACAAAAGCGGACGTTTTTTGAATTAACATACCAATGTTTTTTCATATTTCGATTCTACGACTCAAATTATGCTTAGATATTAAATTTTGTAATTTTTAGTGAGAAATTTATAAAGAAGTTTAAAAATTTATGTTTGCGGATGGATTTTTTTCGGTTTGTATCAAGAATACTTCTTAGTTTATAGCAATCTATGTCATCGTTCATACGTTCAAATAATTTTAACAGAGGGCGTAAACCAAATTTGCATTATTATCGCTTGTAACGAATATGTCAAATTTCAAAGCACGACAGTGTGTAAATTCTTGTATATCTTAGGAAATTTTGAATAAAAAACTCTAATTTTTTGCAGGTCTGCCTAGAAATACATCTACTTTAAGATGATGTTAAAAATGTTATACGTCATAATAGAAAAACGTCTTCGAAAAATTGTAAAAATTATTTAAAAGTACAAATTTTAAAAATAAATCATAGAAACTGTCAATAATTTTAACAAACGTTAATGACGTTATAACACCATTCGCAACTTGTCAAGCAGAGAAAAAAACTTTCATTTAATTTTAATAGGTACGAAATAGTTATACAATTCTATACTATTATGTTCTATACTATTATATTAGTTATGATATTCTGTACTATTATATCATATTATACTGTTCGAAATTTCGAGTCATGCTTCAAAAATTCAAAATTTCGAGTCATACTGTAAGTCTACCTTATAAATTTTGCATCCTACATTTTTAACAGTTCTTTGTTTATAATATTTATAAAGTTATGAAATATTTAAAATAAAACTTTATTAAAAAAATTTATTTAGTAAGAATTAAAAATTATAAATTATAATTAAAATTATTTAGTAAGAGCCCTAAATTATTTAGTAAGAGCAGAAATTAAAAAAATATATTTACACTACATGCATAAAACGTAGATCAAATTTGTTGCCTTTGTCACAATATTCAGGTGAAGAAAGAACCTTTTCAGTACTTTAGAAATCAATTTTCGGCTGCAAAAGAGTTCTCTCCTAAAGTGTCCCTGATGATTTCTATAATGCATGACATGATGGAAGATGACGAATCACTGAATGTTATCAGGGGGAAAACATGATGAAATGTGTACAAAAAAATTTCGTATGAAGACATGTAATTAATGGACGCCTTTCATCACTGTCTGTTAGATCATCGTTCATCTTTTACGCAATAACCCCGAAACCTTGTGGCGGAAATGATTTTGGTCATTGTACGAGGAATATTTAGAGAGAATCTCAAGGTTTCAATCTTTTTTTAAATAATGATCAAGATAATTAAATCTTTTCCATGGGATATTAAAATATGATATTTAAGAAAGTCAAACAGGAGATTACGAGTTTATAATTGTGATAGTTCGAAAGTTTATTCCAAATAACCGTTCATTTTCAAATCAATGGCGTTTAGAAATTTAAAAGCATACAGAATTTAGTGATACATTGAAGAAAGGAATGCCATGAAAATCTGTTTCTTATTGCATAAGTTCTCCACAGAAGGTTTTTACATATTTTAAATAGTTTCAATACGTAAAAAACGGTTTGTCATGATTAAAAATATTAATTTTAAAAAATCACTGTGGTAAACCGTTTCCCTGACTATCAAGCTTCAGTCTGAAATCAATGACAGATGGATGCTTCTTAATTTAATAGTGGTAGTTTTCCTCGTACGCTTTTTGCCCTGTTTTTCCTAGTCTGATAATTAATTGTCTTTGGTTGACGTGGTGTATAAACTGTGATTTTTTTACAACAGTTGTGAAAATAATGAACTACTATATTTTCAGAGGCCATCGGTATCGCAATAATATACCATGCAATCGCATCAAAGCATTCAATCGATTTCTTGGGCAGCTACAGGTCCCTCCCCATTAGGAGAACGAAACTTATAGAAAGGGAAAAGCAACCTCGTTCTCCTGATGAGGAAGGACCTGTAGCTGCCCTCGAAATCGATTGAGTGTTTTGATAAATGTACGCCAAATACAAGGTTGTTTCAGCGATTTTGATACTCCATGATTTTAGTGTATTTATATGAGGTTGCTATCTGACTATCATTCACCAGACGCAATCAATGATCTTTAAATATCAATATTTATTTATGTTTTCATAAATATTATAAGCTTTTAGAGGTTGTCGATACGAGAGGTTTCACTGCATTTATTATCGAGAAGTAAGGCGTGTTCTTTCTGTTTTTACCAATAAGTTATTGATGCTTTAAACTTTAAAGTAAAATGTTCTTCTGGATTAAGGAAAACATTTCGCCCCATTTCAGTTATATAATCGGAGTACTGTTTACTTTTCATATCCTTGTTATTATTTGAAATATGATATTTCAGTGAATAATTTATAATTTAATACTTATCGTTGGTCAAAATAGTTTGTTATAAATGTTACGCTTCTCTCCTCATATTTATATATTTTCAAATTGTGATCTGTTTAAAATTCTTTGATGATTTAATTTTTCTTTTCATTTTCAAACACATAACAAATATTGCACAATACACAACCAAACTAGAAATCTAGAAATTTTTTCATAAACCAGTCTCTTTGGGCCTAGTTCCCTAAAATGTATGCCTAGAGAGCACGATTCCTTGGTTATTCCTGTCCTCAAAAAATATCTTCGCAAACGTACCTTTTAAGATAAAAAATTCATGCCTGCTACACCAGTGGTTCTCACTCTTTATGTCCCCATGCACCATTTTCACCATTGCTAGACAATCATTCCCTCCTTTTTTCTAAAACTTAAAAAGTACATATACATACATATACATGCAGTACATAACATTTAAGTTAAAGTAATTTTTAATATGTTTTATACATACACACAAGAAAAAATATAAAAATGTGTTGATAAACACCGAAACTTGAATAAAAGTAGTTTTTTTTATATTCATAAACTAAAACTACATTTTTAAGATATAAATGAAAAGCTCGCCCCATCCCCTCTGAAAACCATTGTACTACACATTTATTAAGTACGAAAATATTTACAGAATGTGAGGCATTTTCTGTGACATAGCCCAAGCCAGGACACTGCATTGAAAAGCGAGAGTGACCCCGCATATTCCGGAACATCTGATCACCTTACCTTCATAAAAATCTTTCTTTCTATTTTTATAGGAATTTTAATTCTAGCTATTGACATATGCCTCGTGCCCTTGTCCTGGAAGAGTTCAACTAATTTTGCATTAAGCAGCTTAAGTTAAAAAATGTATAATCACCATACTTAAGAAAGATATTCATTCTTAAGTATGGAAATCAAAACAACTTTTTAATGAATACATGGAATTTATTTTTATGTTTGATTTGACTCTTCTTTAGTTTCCCATTGTATGGAAATTCAGCTGTAATAATATATATCTTACTAAAATGTTCTTAGACCTTTGAAAAGAGTTTTAAGGTTTTCTTCTGATCTTTTGAGAAAAATAAATTGTCTAGTTTCATTACGTTTATTCAATTATAGTCATGATAAAGGAATAAATTCCCATTTTTACGTGAAGAATGTTCGCGTAATGAACCCTGCATCTGGACTTATGTTTATCACATATATCAGATGAAATCAATGAATGAACATTATACCTTTTGCCATTTTTATTTTTAAAACGTTGTTTGTTAATTAATTCACAGGTATTCGAAAAGCTAATAACATAACCTTTTCAAGACATATGTCCTGTTTCAGATAACAGATCTGATTTATTCTTTGAATTACCTGCTTTTTATAGATAAATATTTACGTATTCTTCTAGGTAGAAAACAATTATTATGAATATTGTCTTTATATGAGGTAGAAAAGAATTATTATGATATTGTTTACAGTGCCCTTAAATATCTTGATTTCAAAATTCCTGAATACGTTTTTTTGAAAATAACGATTATATTTGTACTTTTAAAGCTCAGAAACGTAGCCTTTTATTGAAAATTTATTTACTTAAGACATTTGGAACACATGATTATTTTGATTGCAACAGACAAATAGTTTTATTCTTCACTATAAAAGTTGTTGCTGATCAATTTTGATAATCCGTAAATTTCAGTTTCTTTCTTAAAAATTGTCAAACAATCTTTGTATATAATTTTTAAAATTACATAAACAGTATGGGGACTTTACTCGAATTCACCTTA
Organism: Stegodyphus mimosarum; assembly: GCA_000611955.2. Classification (NCBI taxonomy): domain Eukaryota; kingdom Metazoa; phylum Arthropoda; class Arachnida; order Araneae; family Eresidae; genus Stegodyphus; species Stegodyphus mimosarum. The sequence continues at coordinate 66,756 of KK119345.1, read as the reverse complement.
TACACTCTCTAGCAGAAATCCTACTGTTAAAGCTTGAAATTCTACCTTCTGATTTCTCTATACATTATGCTGCGTGCTGCATTATGAACGGTGCCAATAAAAATGATAAATATTTCATTAAATAGATTTCGAACTAAATGTTGTGGAAAACTGTTATGTACGAGATTTTTTCACACCATTGAAAATGACAGAACATCATGAAAATAGTTTATTTGTTTTGCGACATTTGAGGATGTTAACAGTAAGTGCTAAAATGCAGTTTTTAGACGGATTACTTTCAGATTGATTAGAATGATTTTCGTTTCCCTTCTGGTAGATAATGATTCCCGATAACATGGAAGATTTATCAGACGTAAAGGTAAATTTACTTAACGTTATCGTATGAGTTAAAGTTAGCAACGCCCTCCAATAAATCATTATCGACTAATTTTCCAATATTTTAAATACACAGCAACATGTGACTTCTGGCACTTAGATTTCCGATATTTTTTGTTGTCCTCCGCTTGTGGAGTAGATGTTTTTTCTCAGCAGATTGCCTTACTCATAGTTGCATTCATAGTTCGATCGAACATGACTTTAATTTTCCACTGTAGTTTGAAACTGAGAACATTTAAAAGATAATTTTTAGTGTAATATTTACTACAATATCTGGTAATTAAAATACTCCGAAAAAATAATCATGTATATTAGTTCATTAGCTTCTTTTCCAATAATCGCGTGCAACAGGCTTAAATAGCGCATGAAAGATTTAAAACATCTATTGTTTTTCAAAATTTGAGATTGCGAAATAAAGTTTAAAAGATATTCTCGTTTTAGTGAAAGAAACGCTGCTTCATCAAGGACGTTACGATTACGGCTCTGCCAGTATCTTAGGGAAAAAATTAAAAAATAACTGAACAAAATAGAATAAAATGATTAATCTTTTAATTAAATAATAAAATGAAAAAAAATTCTGAAAGCTTTTCAGATTTTACATTTCGCCCGAATGGAAGTTTTTTACGTTTTGTGTGCTACCTTTATTTATTAAATATCGTGTTTTTTTTTTGCAACTAAGCCATAACATTCAGTTCAACAGCAATATCGCAAAATGATTTTGAAGTGAGACTATCTTTAGAATTTCCGATACACAGTCTCGCGCCTTGGAGATAAAAATGTCTTTTTTTCGTACAGCGTTGCCACTGCTCGCCTTGAAATCGTTGAGTTTGTTAATCAAAAACTTATCAGTGCTTTTTCAAAATGTGAAATGGATAATAAAAAAATTCCAGATTTGAGCTTCCAGATGCCCATATTCGGTGGAAGATTACGTTATTCAAAATTTGCTGGCTCTGGTTACCGTTTCGCAGATTCTTTATTATTTAATTGCTTTAAAAATGATGCAGGGCTCTAAGATTTGGAGGCAACAATTTGAAAAGTGCTACGCTGTTTATAGTGATTCAACGCAAAATGCCAAAACGAAATTAATAGCTCTTCTGGCTAACGTCCTTTGGGCTAATAAAAAGGGAGGACTTATTTTGATTAAAATATTGTTATTACCCTTAAAGAGTCCGATTTTGTTATTAATATTTATTTTAAAATAAAGTTTTAGGGCACCTTATTTTCATAATTAATTAAAAGGCTTTAGATTCCTTAGTGCTTCCTCAATAAAAGTTCATTTTTTTTTTGCTCCAGAAATAGGCTGGACAATATATTTCGTGACTTTGAAATTGAATAACTAAGAAAATTTCATATTATTGAAATTCCATATTGTTACGTTTTTCTCTCTTCCTTCTTCGTACATAAGTTAAAGGGTTCGTGGATTTGGAGTGAATAACGACGGCGACACTTTATGAAGTATCAAAACATACTTTATTGGTCGGTCTTTTTCAAGACAGCTCCAAAAACGCGTTTACAGTCGTCGAAGCAGTACTATAAACACGCTGAGACAATCAGCGACACAGCCTTCAGACTATCAGGCTATAACGATGAAGACAGCTTCACTGCAAAGCACCAGAGAACAACTCCCGACGCTTCTCAATCATTCTCGGAACTCTACGTACTCTCGACACTCTCCACGCTATGGCTCGCGATGCACTCGACGATACACTAGAGTACAGCTCCCGACTCGGATCAATCGTTCTCGGAGCTAAACACCCTGTAAGATGAGACTCGACAATGCACTGCCTCGCGTTACACTAAGAAACTCTCCCAATGCACTCGACAACTAACTTGGCACTACTTCGCACTGGTTCATTGACTGACTATCAGCTCGATAGACTCCGCAGTGACTTCGCACTGACTCCGTACTGATTGCACACTGACTCAATCTCCGCATACCAGCAAGGTTTATATAGCTTTTGCTTGTGTTCGAGAACATTTTGGACTCGTTCTAGAAGGTTCTCCATCCGTCCATACCATTTGGCGAGAAATCGCCAATTTTGGTTTTTTGGCTTTTTGGTTTTTTGGCCAAAACCGGTTTTTTGGCAACCCTAAACCTGCTTTGCGGGGAAGCCATCTACCGCGCCTGGACATTTCGTAACAATATATTTTTTATATTTTTCATTCTTACTAAACATGTACAGGACATTCTTTTCTGAATAAAAATAATTATCTAGTGATCACGAAACGTTATATGTCTCTGCAGCGCAGAACATTCCCCGATCTTTTGAAAATGGCAACCTAAGTCGTAAAGTACTCAAATAACCTAAGGGTATTTATTCAGACCGTGTTCAAAATTAAATTCTGAATTTTGAAATTTACGCTGTTATTATATGATTCTCATAATGTTACAGGCATTACTTTTTACTCTTATTTCCATCATATAGCGAATGTTTCAAAGTAAATTATGGTTACCTCATTATTTTTGTTTATACAAGCCTCAGCCATTTTCGGGAGATCAATAAGAAAACAAACGCGAAGAAAATTTTATAAAAAAGTACAGAGTGTAAAGTGATAAAATGAATAAATGATCTTTGAAAGCGTTATCCCCTTTTTTGTATTTTTATTTCAATCTTCAAAGCTGGAGGCAATGAAATCGAATAGAATTCTTAGTCGATATAATATTATCTTCCAGCTTCACCATAATTTCATTCGCTATAAAGTTTAAGAATTCATAATAATGGTTCTGCGTATCACATTGGTTACTATGAAGGTTAAAAAATTCAGTTTATCTGAAAATAAAATTAAAAATAATAAAAAAAAGGTTCAGTTGATTAAGCTTACATATGATACACTTTTTTGGTTTCCGAACTTTCACATTTTTAAATTTATCTTTTTAGTTTTCTTAACTGCTAAATCAAAAGCAACAAGATCTTAAAAAATCGTTTAGCTACTGGACTGAAATATATTATCATCTGCTATGGGAAAAATAGCCTTAAAAAAGAGTATAAAATTTCTTTTACAAGGTATACTGATCTGTTAAAATGTGTGTTTCATGTAATTCACTTTAAACACATAAGACACATACTGTGCACATCAATTTTCATATTTATTTGGTTTTAGCGTTTTATCTAAATTAACTATTTTATTCCAGATGATTTAGAAAAGGACTAATTAAACTATCTTTTAAGAAACAAATGCAATTCTCATATGCAACATAAAATTAGCAAATCAACAATTTTGCGTTTAGCATAGATTTTAATCTTGAGTAAAATCTATGTCAAACACGAATTGTTGTTTTATTAATTTTATGTTTTACTTTGGAGTATTTCTCTTCTGTTTAATCGTATGTACTTTATATGGGTAGATGGGTAAGAGTGAGAAACTGACAGATAGGTTTTGTATTGCTCTTGAAAGAGCCAAAAGTATAACTGAAAGCATGAAACATTTGAGTATAATAGTTACTAATGTTTGTAAGAACATCTAATTTATAATTAGTTTTCAATAAAGACAAGGTAGTGTCAACTCAGTTTTGATTAACTCAGTTCTTTGGAATTCATTCCAGTTCCATAACTTGTCAGAATTAGCTGTATTTCCATTTCTTGAGAATAAATATCTTTCTTCCATAGATGAAAAGAATCACATATTGTAGATAAATTACTTTCTTGTAAAAGTATGGACCCTGCCACCACATGCTGCAGTTCAAATTTTATCTAAACTGAATCTGCGTGATTAAATCTTCCGAGTTATATTCCTATCTTATGGGATTTTCAGTTTAGTTTTCGTCCAGCTGTTGTATTTGTAAAACTATCCCTTCTGCAAATGATATTGTAATAAGTCAGACAAATTTTGGATCCAAATAAATACAATGACGGAAAGCAAACTTAAAATGATTCCTAATTTTAAAGAATTTAAAATTAACTTGCTTAAAACCCCAGTCGCATATAGTTACAACAGGGAATGGTGACTGCCGTGATTCGTGTGACTAGATTTGTTAAAGAAGAGGTCACAATTTGAAGTGACTTTATACACCGAACGTAAATTTTTATTTCATAAGTTTGTTTGGAAGCTTCTGATAATCCATGAATTTCTATCTGCGTCGAGTCTCCGGGGCTAAATAAACTCTGCCATTCATGACTTCTCTTGAATCGAAATCTTTCATTCCGATCAGCTTTCAACAGTCACAATTTCTACTTGAAATTTAGTGGCATCATAAATACTGGACCAATCAATTATAATGGAATGAAAAATATTTGAGAACTCTGAAACTTTTGGTATAGCCGTCTTCTTTTTGTACACAAATCTGTGAAGAAAAGCTATCTGTTAGGTTCTTCCAAAATTGCTGCAGTGCTTGGACAGAGTTCGTGTTGTGTTAATTAGGAAACATATATTCTTGTGAGTCGATTAAGTTATCACTCAAAATATCAGAAATCCACTTGTGTAGCATCGCGCTACCCGCGCAATTAAATTATCAGTTATAATCTTAATTGCTTGGCCGTGAATAAATCGGGTATTCTAGTGAGAGCATCACCCACATAGAAATAAGTAAGAGCGATCGATAGTCCATTTTCTGGAATTTAGTGGAAAGAAGTTATTGTTTTGCAGCTACTCATAATCTAGAATGCGAAGCCGTAAGAAAATCAAATTGGTGGTGGTGGTTTGAAACACTGCTACTCTTAATTTTTATTATATGTGTAATAAAAAACAGATAATGCGTTTTAATCAAACATAATGAAAATGAATATATTCACAGAACTACTAAGAACTTCTTTTATTCAAGCGTACCTGAATGTTATCAAACTATTTGTTTCATGGATTGTAATGTTCTTAATCTTTCATAGATATTAAAATTAAAGAGGAAACTAAGGAATATTTTTACGTTTTGATAGTGTTTTGGGACCATTTCTAAAATGTTCCCAGTTTTTCTCATGTTATACACAGTCCAGTCACATTAATGTGACCACCACGTACTTTCCATGTCAGAGTTCAATAACCAATCACAGAAGGCAGGTGGCAGCACAGTGCAGTTGAGCGTATATAAAGGGTGTGTGAGGGCTTCGGAAAACATTTCAATCGTTGGCGTAATGCAGAAACGAAGCGATTTATCCGACTTCCAAAAGGGCATGATCATTGGCTTTCGGGCCAAGGGTGGAAGCATTTCCGAAACGGCTGAGTTTGTGAACTGTTCGCGTGCCGCCGTGGTAAAAGTGTACCGTGCATGGCAAAATGGGACTGTCCAAAATCAGCGACGTGGCAAATGTGGTGCACCACGGGCCATAGATGACAGAGGCGAACGACGGTTGCGGAGATGCGTTCGGGCAGATAGACGGGCTACCGTTGAGCAACTGACCACCAAAATGAACCAAGGGGCTACCAAAAGTGTCTCCCAAAGTACTATTCAGCGAACATTGCTGCGTCTGGGCCTCCGAAGCAGACGCCTGGTTCGTGCACCTATGCTGACTGCTGTTCATCGACGGCGAAGGCTAGAATTTGCACGCCAGTACAGCAGCTGGACGTCCACTGAGTGGCGACAGGTTGCGTTTTCGGATGAATCGCGTTTTATGCTCCATCGGACAGATGGACGTTGGCGTATAAGGCGTGAAACCTCTGAAAGGAACCACCCTGCAACCATTGCCGGAACGGTCCAAGCTGGAGGCGGGAGCATTATGGTCTGGGGAATGTTTTCCTGGCATTCTCTAGGTTCACTGATCATTGTGGAAGGCACAATGGATCAATACAAGTACGCATCTGTCCTTGCGGACCATGTTCACCCCTACATGCGCATTGTTTTTCCTCAGGATGATGGCATCTTCCAGCAGGACAATGCGAGGTGCCATACAGCTGCCAGTGTACGTGCGTGGTTCGAAGAGCACCAGGATGAGTTTACCGTCCTCCCCTGGCCAGCAAACTCACCTGACTTAAACCCAATCGAGCATCTGTGAGACCATCTCGATCGAGTTGTTCGCGCCATGGATCCTCAACCGCGTAATCTAGCGCAGCTGGCCACGACATTAGAGTCGGCATGGCTCAACATCCCAGAGAACACCTTCAGGGACCTATGTGACTCTCTTCCTGCACGTCTCGCAGCAGTCCGCTCTGCGAAAGGTGGTTATGCTGGCTTTTGACAGATGGTCACATTAATGTGACTGGACTGTGTATATTTAAGTAGTTAAAAACTTCTACTAATAAATAATTATTAATTAGTCGTGAAACCAAGATCTTTTCTTTTGCGCTACCAAAACTAGTGGATATCGTTTGCTAAATCTTTCTTGCTGACAGAACTTAGATTTAACAACGATCTTAAACAGCACATTAAAATGACGTTAAGAATAGGGAGATTTAAAGACACTCATTTGAAAGTGAATGTTCAGATTTATGAACGAGAACTTTGAAATAAAAGGTAGATGAGTGACCTTCCCACTAAGGATGAACTGCAATCAAAACTACCATTTTGTTAATGCATATTTGGATAATCTAAAATTTGGATACCATTAACTAAATTTCTAGTATTAACTTAGTTAAGTTTATAATAAATAATCAAAGCGAAATAAGTAACATTATTCAATAATTCCTAAAAATATTTTTTAATCAGCGCAACTAACGCTTTATTTTTTGTTATAGGATATTTCTGTTATAATGAACTGAAAGAGGCTCGAACACTTATTCATACTCTTGAAAAGGACAAATGTAAGTATCTTTAAAATTACTTCCTTGCAATTCTCTCTATCATTAGCTTGAATTTTCCGCAGAATATAATATGCAGTAAAATGCGATCTATGACAAGGAGAAAAAGCAGCAACATGTATCATGTTTTTCTCAAATGCAGAATTCTCTGTCGATTCATCTCATGATACTGCCGATGTTCAGAAACAACACGGGGAAAGTAATAGGTGGAACGATGCTCGCCTCACATGTTCTGATTCCTAAACAGAAGGTAGATTCGAAGGTAGATTAGTTATTTTATTCTGAAAGAATCTCATTAAGTACTTTAAAATGCATACATAATTGGGAAAGAATGATCGTCTTCAAAACCTTGTTTATCCGACAGGGGAATAAACTAGAAGCTTTTTGAACAGATAACAATGATTAATGAAATGAGTCCAAAATATTAACAGAATCATCTTGATTGATAATATAGGCTCTGCAACTAAACGTTGCTTAGTTTAAGAAGCATAATTTAGCTCAAAAATACATTTTCAATATCATTTGATTAATTATTGTTCTACACCTGATAACAAAGAGACAAATTTGTAGTTCTCTACAAGGATTATAATCCTAATAACCTATCTGACTCAAAGTATAATCTTTTTATGCAAGGGAAACTGTTGCTAAATTATCGCATCCATATTAATTTGTGCAATGAAATGCATTTGGTCTTCGTCTAAATAATAAAAGTACAAAGCCACTGGTTCCATCTGTTGGCCAGAAAATATGTGAAAAGGAATCAGGAAATTTATGATAAAGAGGAGTTAGAACTAGGTCCATTAAGCAGTGTAGAAAGATGCTTACGATTGTGAAACACGAACAGGAAATCTAATTTGCCTACGGCAGACGTTTTTGAAGAATTTCTTTGGCAGGGGGAAAAATAATTACTTCTGAGCCAACAGATAGACAAATGAGGATGTATTAGGGGTTTGTTTCCCCTTTCCTTCAACCCAAATGTAAGTTTTATGCTATTATTTTAAACCTTTCTATGTTTGAGTAGTGTATATTAAGCGACACTGTGAAGAAATGCTGTACATATGATGAAACAATACACTCGAAATGTGCTCTTTAGGTACAGAATTACGCAATTTATTGGTGGAAAGAAAACGATAAAAGAGATAAAGTTGGGCAAAATACGTACAATTTTATAACTTATCACTGAGAAGAAAGTAAAACTAATGAGGATGATTTTTAGGAATAAACTATATGACTCTGTTAATATTACCTTAAAATAAATGTAGTATATCAATAGGACCATATTTTCATTTGGTATATGTCTTGATTTCTGTTGTTGGTGGTGATCAAACATATTTATTTTCATTGTTTTCTTTAATCAGGTAAAAATAATAGTTAAACTTTAGTAGAGTGAATTGGAACTATACCTAAAAGGAGATGCAGAGCTTCTGAAGTATTTCTGACCAGTAATATTTCTTACAACCAGTTAAAGTTGTTTAAAATTTGTATCAAGCTTAATGAAATACTTCATATTAATTTGCATTGCAGCTTAAACCTAGCTGGTAATAAGCTTTTAAAAATAATTACAGTAAGCTGTAAATCTAAAGAAAAGCTTTACGTGACTCTAAATAAATGTCTTCAGATAAAGGAGTAAATGCTGGAGTAAATATGTTTGCAAATCAAAATTAAGGTTAAAAATGCAATAGTTAATAACTTGTAGCATAACTAAGATCAAATGTTTAGATTTTCGAATCTGAGAAATGTGGCCTAGTGCCGATTTTATGCAAATGCAATAGAAACATGAATAAGTAATTCGAAATGATTTGGGAAATACAGATCTTGATAAAATAGATCTTGAAATATTTCACAGTTCAAATTAGTCCATATTTTAGACACTTTGCTAAAAATAATGCGGAATTATAATATTTTATTAAAAATATCAGTAGCAGGCTTTAGGATGAAACTATTACTTTTTTGGAAAGGAAATATGCCAGCCTGTTTAGAATTTTATTAAGTATTTTCATCATAGATAGTATATCTAAAAGCTTTTAGGACTAAGTTCGTATAAATTCGAAATCTGATGAAAACAACATTGCCACGTTTCACATTTGAGGTAAGAAGTTAACACTTTACATGCATTGCGATTTCTATACAACAATCCTTGTAAATTAACACAGCCCTTTCTTTGCACGCCCATACAGCTGGATTAACTCCTTTGTAGAACTCTTAAATATTTTAAGTCTTCGGTTACGGCTTCGTTAATTGATTCCAAAAATTGGTTATTTAATTCAGCGTTTTCAGAGCCAACTAGCAGAATTCTTTTTAAAAGTCTGTTTATTATATTTATATAAAACATAGATTTCTCTGTCAGTCCTTCAGAAAAAAAAATCACTCTTTGCGAATTATGTCTTTCCGTTCTAAAACGAGATCACCAACGTGTTTTTCAGATTTTTGAAACCGAAGTTTCTAGCTCTGAGATCAGAGATAGCTTTGTGATGGATTTTCTTGTACCCTAAGATATAATTTCAATTTCATTTCAGGATTATACGCAGTTTCCGGGCTTCATCTATAATTGCAATTAAAAAATTCAGCATTAATTCCTACCTTATAGTAAAACTTGACTGCTATGGTTTGTTTAGTTTCCGAATTCATAAGAACAATATTCAATGAATATGATTAATTGCATTAAAAATATCTCTGCATAAACAGACGATATTTTAACAAACATAAGTTGAAATGCCATAATAGTAATTGCAACCAATTATCATTTGACAAGTTTGTGAGACACAATGTGTATGCTTAAAATTGCATTTATTTATTGAAAACAGTATAGCTAAAGGCAAGGCAGAATAATGCAGAGTTTATGCAGCATGAAATGCAGAAAAAGGTTGCGATGTCTGGTTTCGGAACTTAGTTTTAGACGTGATGAAATTCTTTACTGTAAAATTTCAAAAGTATTTTGCAATACAGCATAGAAGGTGTTTTTATTTTTATAGTGTTATTAGAATAAATAAGTGTAGATACATATTTTTCGGGAAATATTACAATATAGCAGAACAGAGGTTTTGACGAACAGCATTAATAGTCCGATACATGAAATTTTATCTTTAAACTCTTGATGATAGAATGCTTAATATGTTATAAAAACACTTTGTTAAAGAATACAATCACGTTATTTGTAAGTTGGATTAATACATTTTTGGTGAAAAAATATATCTTATTTGTCTGTAACTTAACTTATTTGTCTATCTTATTTGTCTGTAACTTTCGTTGCATTCAGTTTTACATAAATAATTTTCTTAAAAAAATTCAAAATGGCATTTAAAACATTTTAGTTATCATTTGAATACTGAAAAAGAATTCAATTTACTGATGATTTAATACATTTTCAGCTTGACTATGCAAAAGTTCAGTAAAAGTTTAAGACTTGCATTTTATTTCAATCAGAATTACTTTTATTTGTTGCGCATAAAAGTTTAAAAAAAATGTTCCGCAAACATTGAGTGTAAGACACCTGAAGTAAGTTATTATACCGTTTCCCGTATCTCTTTTGCTGCAAATGAACTGTATCATGACATCGTATTTTAGATTTAAAAATAAAGACTACGGAGATTTTTATTCTAAGTGTATTTTTCCTTTGCATTATCTTGTAATTTTGCAATTATCTTGTATCAACAAAATCTGAACATGCAATTTTTGAAGAAAGAAACCTACTGAGATTTAGAATAGATGTTCCGGAGTTGAGTTCTGAAATTTAGCAGCTATTCCATTAGTCTTTGCTTTGTTCGTAAATTACCTGATTTTTTCATTAGACTGATCACTTTTGAATAATCGTTTGAAGTTCTTATCTCCCCCATTCTGTGTTCCTATTGTTAATTGTTTCCCCTTTAATGTAATTCAATTAAGAATATTTTTCTTAACAGATCGTGAAGAACTGTTTGCTCAAACCATTGATTAAGTCACTTTCAATGGAAATGATGAGAATTTTAGGGTCTCGTTCAATAGACTTTAAAAAAAATGCATTCGTTGTTAAGAAAGAAATCTAGATTACTAGAACGAAAGCAGCAATTCTTAAACGGAAGAGAGGAGGGTGTCGCAATTTTGATGAAGGAGTAATCTGAGTATGTGTTCTTAGACTGGAACAAACATCGACGGCAAAGCCTCACTACCATGTAATTGAAACACTCGAATAAATTAATCGAATAAGTTAAACGTAGACATCATGCGTTCTTTAACTTTATTCTCTAATCAGTAATAATAATACTAATCAAAACATAATAAACATTTTGCTTTTTTTTATACACCGTGCCCACCGAAATCTTTAAATGTCAGACGCAGATATGTACACTGGAAAAAAAAGGAAGGAACAATTCTAGTAGTATATTTTCCGTTCTACGGGGCCGATTGACGAAATTCAAATTGGTGTTTTTGTGTCTCGAAAGCGCGAGTTAGGATATATATTAAATTTATATATAGCATTGTTCGATTATAGGTATTTTGCCTGACTTTTCTGAAATGCCATGCCACGTTTTTTCCATATTTCGATTCTAGGACTCAAAGTATGCCTAAATATTAAAATTTTGTTAAATTTGGTGCGACATTTACGGAGAAATTTGAAAATTTACCTTGGCGCATTTTTTTTTCAATTTGCACCAAGAATGTTTTACTTGGAGAACTTTTTAATTTATAGTAACCTATTTTCCTTTCCATTTTTTATTGTATACGAACGGAAAGAAGGTCACGTTCATTACTTTGAAATAATTCTAACAAAGTGCGTAAACCACATTTGGCGTTATTAACGCTAATAACGAATGTGCCAAATTTCAAAACACGCCAATGTGTAAATTCACGTATATCCTAGAAAATTTTGAATAAAAAACTCTAACCTTTGCAAGTGTGCTTAGAAATACACCTACTTTAAGATAACATTAAAACAAAACTGTTTACGAAACATTTAAAAAAAATTATTTAAAAATATAAATTTTTAAAATAAATCATAAGAATTGTGCGAATTATATTTGGATTAATCCCAAATTCGATCTGGAAGAAGGAATCAAGTAAGTTTAATAAAAAACGAGATGATATTAATAAATATATATCAAATCCAATTAACATGATTAACATGACTTAAAATTTTGAGAGCAAGTTTTTTAAAAGTTACGCTTGCGATTGTTACAAAACTTGGCAGTTTGACATAATTTGAGCCGTAGAATCGAAGCATGGAAAAACATGGTCATGTCATTTCAGAAAAAGTCCGATTTTATGTCAAAATACCTATGTTAGAACACTGCTATATATAACTCTAATACATATCTTGAGTCACTCTTTCGAGACATGAAAAACGCACGTCAATTGGCCCCTTAGAAGGGGAGATATAGAACTATCCTCTACCTCCTTTTTTTTCTTTTTGCGATGGACTTCTAGTTATAAACATGTTTTAGATGAGGCAAGCATTCCTGTTTTGTGATTTCTAAACTTTGAAAAAAATCTGTGTTTTAAAAATTATGAAATAAAACTTTTTTTACTCATCTTGACGCTATAACATTATATCTTGACGTTATTTATATTAGTTATTAAAAAAAACACGAAAGCTTTGACCATGGTACGAAACATTCATCGAGATATTTTACTTTTTTCCCAATGGCAGGCCTAAACCATCTACAGACATTGGCCACTACAAAGGTGGTCACGTTATTATGGATACACCTAATAGGTGGGCCAAACTTTTCTCCTATAAAGGGACTGACAAATACACCCATACTTTCTGTCGAATTCAAACCCGGGCATTTTGGTGTCCCAGTCGGCTTCCCTTACTACTGTACTGTGTGAGCGGCTTGATCGAGACATTTATTTTCAATATTTGCAGTTTCTAACATCATTTTCAATCAGCATTAAGGAGTCGGTTAAAAAATAAATTTTCCCTAAAACAAATTCAGTGAGTTTCTTAATCTTTTTTATCTTTTACTAATGCCTTTAATTTATAATTTTGTTATTCTTGTTCTACCGAAAGAGTATTCCCACAATGAATTTATAAAATTTCAGAATACGTTATTAATATTCTCATGCACTTTATTGCTTTCAATTCATGCTTTAATAACCATGAAAAAATTACTTAACCAGAAATATTTTTATTTTATTGGAATTCAAATATTGTTACCATATGGTAACACTGAGCCTGCCAGTGCTTTCTAAGATTCGAGTTCGATAAGATTCTGTGAATAAGATCTCTCCATTTTCAAAAACGTTATATTGATCAAGACATTTCAACATAATCTGCATAGAAACGCCCGTAACTTAATCTGTTAAAAAAACGTTTCAGTTAATTGAAATTTTTAGTTACGTGCAAATGCAAACATTTCTCTCTTCAATTTGTATACGGCTCTGAATATGATCTATGACTTTAATCTATTTAATCTAAAATATCTAGATCCATTTTTATGAGACAAAATTAGGTTTCTGCAAGTCTTTATGTTGTGCATGAACAATCTTTGCATCCTGATTACATTGCTGCAAGGTGTGGTTTTACTACCGATTTCATTCTTCGTTAATTTTTGTTCCTCCAGAGTCTTTAAAAGTGCTCCATCATGGGTGTCTTTGGAGACTGAAGTGTAAATTCGAAACTGGGTAATTCCGACTGCCTCTGACCATCTTGTTCCCGGGACTTGAATTCCTGTGGTCTCTGGTTGTAGGGATTACTGAAAGATATCCTCGTGTGATGGAGAAAGCATACGGAAGATGCCTGAATTGAAAGCAAGAATAACACATTGTATTGCTGCAACTGATCGAGAAAAACCTTCGCGCAACTGCTGAAGACGTCATAACACGTTTGGATGTGTGATTGACGCAAATAAAGTACGCATTGGACAAATACTGTGATTAAGTAAAGTTTTGTGTTTCCAGTTCGTGTTTTTTACTCTTTTTGCACTCCCTTCTCGCCTGGTGGTCGAAATTATGAACTATTATTTTTTTATTGAAGCTTTTCTTTTCCCATGATCCATATAACGTATACATAAACCAAGTTTCAACAAAATAGATCCACCAGAACAGGCTCTGCATAGGTCTGAATAGGGAAACTTTAATTATAACCACCATGTATTTTGCAAAGAGGAACTAGCTAAGCTTATTAGCCCCTTTTTGCCCCGCAGTGTACCATGGATCAAATGGTAATGCCTTCACATACTTACTAACCGTAATTTTTTTTAACTTTAAAAGAGTTTACAAAGAAAGTTTAAGCAGGTGAACAACTGGAGCTTCCTAAAAAATCTGAGACTGAATCAGTAAAGAAAAACTAGTAAAGATCATTTGTAATTAGCATGCGCTCTTCGGATCAGGGAACGGAAAAAATCAGCGTCCTGTATTGGATTCGAACAATCAAGCGACCTGGATTTTACTCGAACAATGGTTTTTTCAGTTGTTAGATGGATGTGTGTTACACTTGTGGGAAAATTATGGGTACACTTGTATTTCATTGCACTCAGCACTAGTTGGCCTCTACTGACCAAGCGCGAGATAGTAGTTAATTATCATCTTATATATTTCTGCTTTATCCCCACTATACGAACTGTTAAGCTTTTTGAAGTACGAAACTTTAAAAATTCAACTCTGCCTCGCCCATATTCAACCCACGTATGTTCTAGTTGGTAGGCAGAAGTGGTAACTATTTAAGCTAAAGTGTGTACACCGCAGTATGTTGCAAGGTCAAATATGATAGTTTCTTTATACTATGATAGTTTCATTATACTATGATAGTTTCATTATACTATGATAGTTTCATTATACTATGATAGTTTCATTATACTATGATAGTTTCATTATACTATGATAGTTTCATTATACTATGATAGTTTCATTATACTATGATAGTTTCATTATACTATGATAGTTTCATTATACTATGATAATTCTATACTTTAAGACTCTCTTAAAGAATGAATGCGTAATAGTCCTCAGTTTTAACTGCAAAAAATTCATTCTTTTTTAAAGCAGCAGGATGGCCTTTTATTGATATGCTTAAAATCTTTCTTCGAGTTTCAAGTTGATTGATCATTCCTGAATAGCTGTTAGAAGAAGGAAAATTTGGTTAATTGCTTATGACAAAGTGCACTAAAGCTATCCACCCTAACAGAGATGTACGTACTATCCCGTTCAAAACTTTGAGACAACTAGTTTTTTATTATAGCTTTATTGCTACAGGTTTACCAGACAAACGGAAACTGGCTTTAAGAGTTAACGTTACCATTCACTATACGATATAGTGATGAAAATAACCATAATTACGATTATAATTGGTATGTGAACTGATGGGTAGAAAATGCGTAATCTGGAACGTCTAGTCTGTTTTAGAAACGCCTAAGCAGATTAGCTATGTTCGCATTATGCACGTAGTACTGAGAGCTGATGGCTAAAAAATGTAAGAGTATGGAACGTTTCTGCGTATGATAACAGCCAGACAGATTGGCTCTACAATATCTGAACGACCATGAAAGCTCCAATCAGGGTGCCCGTTTGTCTATAATCAATAATGTAACAAATCTGTTGTTAATGATTAAGAATAATATGATGTCGTTACTTCAGTTACTTTATTTTCTATCATACAAACATAACACCCCATACTGGAATGAAATCTAAGCAACTGCAATGTCATAATTTACTAAGATTATTTTTCTCATATAATGCCTTACGTATTCGAATATAAGAATCTTCTTATATTTTAGGATAAAATTTAAGAAATAAAAATGTCATATGAATAGAGAAAAGCATGACTCTCATTAAAATTCATTTGATTCCTGATTGGAATGCAAGGCAACAGGAATACGGCCCTCAAAACTCGCAAAACACACATGAGTAGCGCTTTTGGAGTCATGTCCTTGCTTAGAGAATGGTTTTGAAATGTGTTGTTTTCCAGAAAAGATTAAAAAATTTGCCTCTTGGTACATTTCAGTCACACTGCGGAATGCAAGGAGAACAGAGTAGCAGCTTTTATCTAGGAAAGTAGAGGAGAAATATCCTGGAAGGTTTCTTGCAGAAAGAAACATGAAACTTATTAGAACGAAAATTACAAAAGAATAACGGTTAAAAGTTTCAGTGCATTTGGTTGCAACTAAAACTATTATATCGACACTTTCGTTTTAAACTCAGAATTAACATTAGAATCTTATGTCCATATAATCAATTTGTCAAACTCATTAAAGCTCTTTGTCACATATATTATGAGGAGAGTAGGTAAAACTAACTTTAAATTGATAAAATGAAATAATTGCAAACTAATATTAATTTAAACAAAAACCACTGTTGAATCACTTGTGGGGGAGACCCCTTCTTGCCAAAAACTGCATACTTAAGAAAACATTCACTAAATTAAATATGTAATTGATTTTCAATTATCTTCAAAAATCAAGTGGCCAAGGAGAAAACTGTGGTCGACTGGAATGCTGAATATCTTGCTTCTTTGAAGGTCCAGCAGACAAAGAGTTTTTCCAACGACCTAAGTGTAAGCATTTTCAACTAGACTCAGATTATGACTGGTCGTGGGAATTTTGGCCATTTATTTACTTCGTTTCAGTATTGTAACTAGTAAACTTATCACTTGCGGCTATGCTGTGGAAGATGTGGAATATATTTTATTGCATTGTAGGTTGCATGCGAAAGCCAGAAGTACATTTAAAGTGAGTTTAGGGCAGTTCTCTATTTGCTGGTCTCCTGTTTTCTATATTCTTGTTAGGAATTCCAAAGCCTTTGAAGTCTTCGGCAACTTTATATGTTGTTTAAACTTTTAGTATTATTATTTATATGATTGGATTTTAATATTTTATTCGACATTGCATTACTTTGTATATTGTCAATGTATGATTACGTTACACACTGATGTACTGTATTGTTGATGTAAATTTTGTCCTTTGAATCAACATTATTTCAAGTATTATTAAATTTTATTATTATTGTTTTATTATCAAGTTGGTTTATTTTCTTTTACAGGAGCATTAACGTAGTTTAATTATTCATGGTATATTTTAGTATTTTTATAATAGTAGTATTTGTGTTTTATAATATTTCTTTGCGCACCGCATATTATGTTTTTATATCTGAATTGATATCCCCTTCTATTATGAGTTATTTACTTACATCTGTCAGCGTCCTGGAATATTTCGTGAATATCTTCTTTAAAATTTAACTATCAACTTGGTTAAAGAAACATTTTACCAGTTAAAATTGTAAGAGCAAACAGTTGGTAAATAATAATATTTTGCATTTGCAGTATTTATTTTTAATAATATAAGAAACCTACACGTAATTTATCTTTGGTATAATCATCACTTTTATTGCCATTATTTGTTGAGTATGAATAGATAGAACAGAAAAGCATCAGCAAAATTCAGCGACTGAAGTTTCACAGATAAACAAATTGGCCTCAAGGAAAAGAAGAAACTGTTTCTGGATTTCATCATCTGAGTTGGGAAATACCAATTACATCAGCTCAAAGATTTTCAGTGCGCAGACTAATGAAGAAAAATAGCATATTTTCTATATAGTTGTATTTCATCTCGTCTATTCGTTGGATGAACAAGCAAAAGTTATTTATCTAGCACCTTTTCGAGCAGAGAAAGGATATGTTATTTCTCTAGCTAATTAAAAAGGAAAGCTTTTCAATGCTTGAAGCTAAAATTTCTTTTGCTGATAACAACGAACTAACTTTTTCAAGGATTCTAAGAAAATTCGCTAGTTTTATTTTTTAGATGGTTACAGCAAATTAGGTAGTTTATAAAAGAGAAAATTTAACAATAAAAAAGCTGAAATAAAAGTTAAGTGCACGCCACATTATTATCCTGAATTGTAGAAATAACTAACAAAACTTAGCGAAGTTAATTTAAATGAATTTAATTTGAAATGAATACATTTTTTGCACTTCGTCGTTGTTGCTCGGAATAAATAAATAGATAAAGATCCTGGAATCCTATCAGGTGTTTAAATACGCGTCGACCAAAATAGCGATGAATTTTCTGAGGAAATAAAACATATGAGCCCATGTTTTGGTCATGATGGTGATAGTTTAAAAGAGCGAGTATGATCATTCACTATTTCCATCAAAGCCTTTTTCTCTATTTTATAAAGCGAAAAGGCGGACTAAGATGTCAGCTTTGATGACCGTTAAGATCAAACCCCTTATCTCCAACAAAGAACCTTACCTGAAGATTTCATTTCCTCTTGCCTCCTCTTTACCGTTTTGGTTTGACTTGGAAATTCAAGATAGCCGTCATCTATACTCTGAAAATCTATATTCGAAATCCTATATATATCCTCTTTATATGAATTACTCAGCGTAAAAGGAGGCGTATGTTTTTCTTTATCAAAAGGAAAGGACATTTATGGTATTTTTTTGCTTTCATCTACACATTCGATTTTTAACAATTTAAATTTGGAACGAAATTCTAAAGGGTATTCAAAAACGCTCCGAATTGTTTTGGTTTGTTTTGCTAAAGGATATCTTAATAACAAATAACTAATGAGCTTGTGTTATAAACGGGGCTTTTTTGTAAAATTATCCTGAACTGAAGAAGAGTTTAAAAAGATTTCGAAAACTTTTGCGTCCTTTTCATCTGCAAATTCCAATTCGTAGAAGTTATCAGTTTTATGCAAAATATAATGAAACCTTTCCTAGCGACAACCTCCCATAGACGACAACCTTCCATCTAAGAGAAAAAATATTTTTGTAATATTAATGTCGGTATTGACAAATATAATAGTATTCTGCAGATAACATTTCCTAACACCATGTGTCTATCAAATATGCATTTAGGCCATTCGAGATATCTCTAATTTTGCTATCAAATTAAAATATTTATGTTCTAAAAAGCTATAAAGAGTAAAACTTTTACCGTAAAAGGAAATTTTTTGAGAAAGCAGTTTTTAAATATTTTCTGAATTAATAATCTTTCTTCAGCAAATCATCAGAAATGTAGACTTCATTGTGTTGTGTAGCAAATTTTCATGTAACACTTAATTATTTAAGTTTGACTTAAGATTAATTTTCATTATTCTAAATTTATGCTACACAACGTTATTTTATTTAATATCTTGTATTTATATTTGCTTTGGTTTAATTTTAATTAGTGGTTTTGGTACTTTAAGATTTGTACGTCTCTTCCACTGGTTACTCGTAAACGCGTTGAAACAGACAATGGAATTAGGTGCTTTCGTAGGTAATAAACTTGATTTAAAATTACTTAACTTAGGTTGATTCTCATTTAACTTATATCATTGGATGCAGAAAAATTAGCCTTTTAATTTAAGAGTACTTTCAAGTCTCTAGCTTAAACAGTTTTTAAGTTACAGTTAATTATTCAACGAATTTTTGCACTTCGAGTATTTTTTTTGGTTGAGGGGGAAAGGATTGAAAAGCGTCACTTTTGCAGTTGATTTCCAAGCCTTTGCTTAGGAATTTTTGTCCGTTGCCTAGGTTTGCTGGTTTTCCCACGCCTACGTCGAATTCTTGGTTCTTCTTTTGGCGGGCTTGGCGAGATTCGGAATTTTGTTCCAGTTCAACTCCTCGATTTTTGGACGATATTAGCAGGGGTTTGTGTGAGGGGTAGAGTTTCAGTTTATTCACCCTTTTGGCGAGTTTTGGCGATATCTAGTGTCCGGACCTGACAAAAAGCGGGTGCAGGTGGGATTGCGAAGCTGTTGGGACGTTTTCGTTTTTGCATTCGGCTGACAAGAAGATAACTTTCTCGGGCGCCTTGGGCATCTTGTTGCTGCAACAGAAAGGATGAATTTGTTTTTTTAACGGGGGGCTTATGGCTCCTGTCACGTCTTACTCCATGGCTTCGGAAATAGTCCTTCAAAAATGTAAATGAAATAATTCTGCAATAGAAAAGGAAATGAAAGAAAATTATATTTCCATGCTTCAACTACCACAGAAATAATGTCCTTCAAAATGGAAAGTAAATATTTCTTCGTCAATTCTACCATCTGATGAAGACTCAGTCCGCTTCTTCAATTTATAAGAACAGAAAAAATCAATAGCCAAGCAACCTGTGTTCCGACCTGAGTTTCCTGATGGCTCTGAAGTTCGTAATACAGAAGGCTGGATGAAACTTCCAAGTTCCTGCGTACTGGGTATTCTTCGAATGTTCGGTGTCCGCCAAGCTGCCGTCGAACCCCCAAATCTCCAGGTTCACATCTTCCGTCAGTTAAGAAGTTTTTCTTTTTGAACTTTAATGTTAACTTAAATTCTTAAAGATTTTTTTTTCATCCAAAATTCTCTGGTTTAATTATTTCTTGAATTTTTTTAAAGATTCTATTATTATCAGAATTTAACTTTTATTTAAATGTTTGCTGTAAAGAATTTTGAAAGGTAGAAAATTTAAATCTTTAATATTTTTGAAGATTTGCTGATTTAACTGAGATCTGAAGAAATTTGTGAGCAGTCTTAAATTGCTCTAGTTAAAGGTATAATTTTTTTTTCCTCTTATGGTGCAATACTATAGGTACTTAACTCTGTACTTCATTATTTGAATTTTCTCTTGTTCTGGGATAAATAAGGTGTAAGAACCTTACAACTGAAAAATGAAATAGAAAATTTTAATTTGTATCTTAACTCATAAAAATAGTTATTACTTAAACAATAGTATTTGAATTGAAGTGGTTACTGTCTAAGATTGCAGTATTTGTGGAAAATATATAAATGTTTAGCTATTTGTTTTCTAAACTAAATAAGGTAGTTCCCGGGGACTAGTATAATTTTATGTTAGTAAATTTGTTTGATATCAGTGTTTTAAGGAAAGTAATAAACTAAGTTAGTATTATTGATTTTATGTGTTTACTTGAATTTCTGATTACACAACATGGTTTCACCAGTAGCAAGGCTCTTCGGGTTGTTGAAACGAAATTTAAAAGGGTACAAACACAACGCAATTCATATTTGTTTAAACTACTAGTATTTTACAGCTTAGTATATAACAATTGCACTACTCTTAAATCAGTCAACACACGTGTATAGTATTGTTTATGTTAATTTTAATTTTTTTGTGGAGGTAATTTGTAATTGTAATTATATGTTCATTGAAATATTTTGTCATCGAGCCCTTTATCCATGTCATAGCATATGTGCCACTTGAGGATACTGTTAACATAATTTGTTGTTTTCTTTTTATACTAACACAGCTAAATCACATACTGTGCATCTCAGAATTTAAAATTATTTAAAATTTTAAATATCAAAACTGTGCAATACTTACTGATTCAAATAATTACGTGGATGATATAAAAAATTAAAGTGATACTGAATACATGAATGAAGCGGGATTCACTAGAATATGTGAATGAACTCGGATAAAAGAAATTGCTGTTGTAAAAGCAAAAGTAATATTTGAGAGAAATATTTAACAATATACACAAGTATCTGGCAAAGATTTATTGTTTATTTCTCAAAAAAATATTACCTGGAGGTTGCGTGAAAGCAAAGATATGAAATTTTAGGCCTAACTGAAATTAAAGTTGCTGAACGGTTAAGCAGTTCTGGAGGTTGCGTGAAAGCAAAGATATCAAATTTTAGGCCTAACTGAAATTAGAGTTGCTGAACGGTTAAGCAGTTCATCGACATGAAAGTGAAGCAACGAAAAAGCCTAAAGTTGAAGGCAAAAGACGTTTGTCAAACAGCATGTGTTTACTTCTGAAGAAGTGGAAGGAACCATGACGAAGAGAAAGGTTTACAAATTCCGACACCTCTATCAGTTTAAATTCTAAATCAGGGCTTCGCAACCCTCTTCTTGCATTAACCTCATTTAAAAGAATTATTTTCTTCAGCAAGTCCTTCACATTCTTCTCCCTAAAATACACCACAGAACCTAACCATAATAGAAATAATTGAACATAAATAACTTAACAATTAGACTAGGAATATGAGCAAAAATTAAAAAAGGGTTTATGAGATACATATTTTATTAATTTTTATATTAATATTATTATTTTTGATTTTTCAAGTGTTTGCTTTCCAGTGGGTGCCATCATATTGCGGCCTTTGGGGAAATGAGATCTCGAATCTTTTGGCAAAAAAAGGTACGGATAGTCTCCAGAGGTCTTCTAGAGACCTATCTCTTCACTCTGCTGAACTTGAAGTTGGTAGGATTTATAAGAAATTCTTTGGTAATGCTGCTGTTAGCGGTTCTGAAATTAAATCATGAAGGGCGCTACTGAATTCTCCTCGTACTACTTCTGTGGCCGAGTTTTAGACTGGACATGATTGCCTTGGTGCTCGTTTGTTTTGTTTTAGTCTGACTTCGTCACCTTTATGTGCTTTGTGTGATTCTGGACAAGTAATGGACGCTGCTCATCTGGACGTGTGCTCTGCACTTAAGAGTTTGGACTGTATTGTAAAGAAGTATTGGAGAGCTCGTTGTCTAATGACCTGACGGTCAATGGCCATGTATTTGATAAATAAATAAATTTTACAAATGCAAAGAAGTTTTTAGAAACAAAATCCCAGATTCTAATGGCACAAAATTAATTTGATTTTAATTAATCTGATGGCTGCGCTTGATATTTGGATGTAATGATTTTAATATACTGGTATAAAAATGCTTAACTTAATTCTTAAAACAAAATGAAATTCGTTCGGAAATATCCTACATATTTTACAGGGGTTTATTTTAATTCCCTAATAGTTATTTTTTTATTTTTAATAAGCTTTCATTTAAATTCTGATTCTCCAACCTACAAATCCTTGCCAGAATGAGTTTTCAGGATCTCGGTTTTTTAAAATGAGGTAGAACCAGTATTTAAGTTGAAGCGTCCGTCACTTCAGTAGAACTGCTATCCTGTCCTGTGAACCGACTCAGGTAATTCTTCACCTTCATCACTCTCAGTAGCACACATTTGATGACTGCCGGCACAAAACTTGCATCTCTCACAAGTGAAGCTCGTCATAAGGTAGAACCTGGAACACTTCAATAGAAAAGCATAGAAGTTCTTAGTACAAAACACAAGAGTTGGACCTTCGTCTTGGGGCCGCCTTTCGAAGTTTGCATCCAAGCTCTTGAAACCTCCTCGCCGACGACGCAGACCCCACAGTCCCGGCCCGGCCCTATGAAAGGCAATGGGACACATGGTCCCCGTATCGAAACTATGAGGGCCAAATCCCCGACGACTTGGTCGGTGATCTCCGATCTAGCTCCACACGCAGCCAAAGGAACCGACAAGACAGTACCAGTACGGTCCCTGCCGAGCCTGAACCAACCTGAGAAAAAACTCGGGCTCTAGTCCTGTGAAGACTGTTAATTTTTCCCCGTGGTTGAGACTGCCTAAGTACAGCGTGTTCTGCCTTCTGACCACTTTGTTGCTTTAAGCCAAATCTTACTACGGTCGGCCATATTGTTACGTGCCTGCTAGTATTCGCCGGCAAGCTTTAAATAAGGATGAACTCTGTTAGTTACTGTACAGTTTAGGCTAGTTTTAGTTTAGTTAGCATTAGATTAGTTTCTTATTTTCTATCTTAAGCCTAAGTGAAGGCTTAATGTAAGCCCGAAAGGGGCCATCTTTAAATCATTATTGAGCTGAATGAAAGAGTAATTTAATCCTTCTTTGTACTTATCTTTCACACGTGAACTCAGAGATAATTCGCTACGCAGTTCATAAATAATCTACCTGTCAATGAGTTTCAGTTTGGCTAGAACATTATAATTTCTCTCTTTTTTCTTTCTTTCCTTCCCTTTTTTTGTAGTAAATTACCTATATCATGATACCTTTGTCAGAAAAATGATGCCTACCCCCCTTTCTATCCAAAAAATGAAGGAGAAAATTTTAATTAAGAACTTGAAAAGATTTCTTGTGTAAGTTGTGTGATACACAAGAGTTATACTAATGTAATTGTTTTTAAATATTTACAAATGGGTATTAGATATAACCCACGTAACTAAACTCAAAGGTATTGTATTTTAAATATGCGATACGTGAAAAACATGCAAAATTATGGGCACAGGGAATATATTTAGTTGACTGAATGGGAATCATAGAAAGAGGGCAATATAGTGTTAAAATGTTATTTTTTGAGACAATGCTAATTGCTGAATCCATCTCAAGAAGCTTAAATGAATCACTTTTTGTTCTTACTTTATTTCTGTTCAAATTTAACCTTCATATATATATATAGTTTACTGAAAGTCTTAGTTCTTTTTTTTATTTTTTGTTTTATTAATCGTCTTAAAAATCATAACTTAAATAAAGGAATTCGATCATATAGTAAATTTATTCAAAAGTAGATGCGCATTTATTTTACAAACAATTCTGTCAAAGCGACTCCATTCGTACGTCGCTACTTCGGAAAGCGACCAATATTTTTGATGACACAACTCAATAATTCATAAAAGCATCACATGTCATCATTAAATTCAAAACAATCCCTCTAACGTATATGCATTGTCGTCTTTGGGAGACTTCATTGTAATTCATGTGACTAATATGAAATGTGAACCTGTCTAGGCCGACACCCAGACGGTTTTGGCATTTTATAAAGACAGTCGGTAGAATTCAGTATGGAAATTCTTCAACGCATGTGGGAACATTGGTTGCTTTCAGCAACAGCTGCCCTTCGGGAGGTAATCGCTATGCTTTATGTGTAAGTTTTGATGAATTTTTTGGGTTAGCATAAGTCTTTGACTTTTGTAACAACAATGCTTCACTTACTTCTTAGAAAAGCATACAAGTTTGCTTTGTACTTGTAGAGACATTAGGTATTTTTGAAAGCAAGAGAGATGAAAAATGAACAATGCCCTCGTCTAGACTCGAACCACGGACCTCTCGAATACGCGCCGAGCACTACACCACAAAGACATGCTAAGAAGGCGGGAGAAATACCTTATACACTCCCCCTTTTAAAGGGCCACTGGGAATTAAAGAACCCAGTCACCGAATCCCGATGGTGTAGAATCATCATCCCCCACCTTTTTTGTTCGGGCGCCATTATGGATTAATTAGGATCCATGGTGCCGAGAGACGTGAGAAGCGAACAATGCCCTCGTCGGGACTCAAATCACGGATTTCTCGAATACGCGCCGAGTATGCTGACCACTACGCCATGAAGACCTGCTAAGAAGGTGGGGAAAATTTTTTATGTACTAAGATCTTATCATCTTCGTAAAAGTTTAGAATTATAAAAGAAATATAAAATGGATTTATTTTAAATCGATAATTATACACGATTGCTTTCA
The DNA here is from genome assembly GCA_000611955.2 of Stegodyphus mimosarum. Lineage (NCBI taxonomy): Eukaryota > Metazoa > Arthropoda > Arachnida > Araneae > Eresidae > Stegodyphus > Stegodyphus mimosarum. The sequence continues at coordinate 41,542 of KK119345.1, read as the reverse complement.
AGGCATAATTTCTTTTCAGTTTTGCATCAAGTATATTGGCATTGCCTTGATTCAAAATCCGACTAGTTAATTTAATTTAAATTTTTGCTGCATTTGTTCATTTCTTTTCAACATTGGTATTAATAACTCGTGTTCTGTGTAATCTTCGTTTTTTCCCTTCTGTTATTATGACATTATTCGTGTTATTATGACATGGTTAGATGACAAATGAATGCTTTTGCTATTATTATTAGTTAGGCAAATTTTTCCGCACTTTTATTAAGGATTTGTCTTATTTACGCGTTAGACGTAATTCAAAAATATGTCGTGGAAATAATAAATAAATCTCTATGTCAGCTCTCAAGAACATCATGTCGAGATCTATGTTAAGATCAGTATGATATTAATTATTGATGATAAACTTTCAACTACTACTATTGATGGTTTTATTGATAATAATGATACATATTTCATTTTGGGTTGATTACAAAGCAAAGAGACGCAATGATAAAATAGATCCTTGAAAATAATAGTTTTTATGACCCCATTGTTTAATATGCCTAATATTACATCAGTAAGTTGCTGCGGATTTGAATTGCGTAGTTCAGTTATGGTAAAGGAAATTAACGCTATCTGCTCAAGGGAAGGCATGACATCACGGACAACTTCGGAAGTAAGACCAACTCGTATTAATGTTATATACTGACAAAACCCCTGAAGCTTTCATAGAGTTAACCCACTCTCTGGAGTCTGAATCCTGAAAGAACTACCCATGCTCAGCGCCTATATCCTTTTCGTACATTCCGCATTATTCTGTGCAATTGCTAAAGTATTTCTTTGAAATTTCTGTAAAAGGTTTAAGTTGTAGAGTCATTAGGTTATTTAGCAGCTGAAGATGTGAAAAATGTGCAATGCCGTCACCGGGACTCGAACCTGGACCTCTCGAATACGCACCAAGTGTGCTATCATTAGATATTGAAGGCACGCTGGAAGGAGAGGAAAATTACATTCAATCTATCCCCTTTTAAAAGGCGACTGAGGATGAATGGGCCCAGTTCCCAAATCCTGGTGGTGACATATTATTGTCCACCACCTTTTAGTTCCAGCGACACTGTAGTGTTATGAGAATTTTTTCAAACGGGATACGTGAAAAATGTGAAGTGCCGTTGCCAACACTCGAACCTGGACTTCTCCAATACGCGCCGAGTGTCGCTCCAATTACACCACGAAAACATGAACTTGCATATGATTTTAACGGATTACATGTTAGAATGTGTTATAAATACTGCACTTTTTAGTTCCTGTGAGAACGGAATTTCTCACATCAAGGAGTTTATCGTCACTAATTCTATGAGAAGATTAATCGGAATCGCAGAGCTTCATGAACGAATGCACGGACCGCTGTTAGCGTCGTAGTCCGCAAAAGAGGAGGAAAAACCTGTTGATCGAGTATTTATTATTAATCCATTTTATTAATACTATTCTTCATTGTGTATCACGTATCCGAATTTGGTGTAATGTCTTATGACTGTGACCTATATTACTGTCTGATGCGCTTAAATTATATTAAACGCTGATTCAGCCGCATACGACATTACTAGATACGTATATCAAAGAACAAAGAGCATCTCATATTTTCAGATTAATCATTGTGACCAAACAAAGCCACGGAAACATTGACTTCGTCCTGCATGCATAAGTTACTCTCATTTTTATACTTAACTATATTACAGATTTCCAATTAAAAGCAAACAGTTTAGTACCATAAACTGGAAATATACCATAATCCTGTACTATTATTTACATTTCGGTATAATTATCCATCTATATCTCTCTCTGTCTATATATATATATATATATATATGTAGTTATTCAACTGCGTAGAATGAGGAATGCGGTACTTTTTAACATCTTTCGATATTTGTCATGGCTGAGAAGACCGTAGTGGTTGAAGGTAGGGCTGAGTGGAAACGCATGATGACGCATTTACATTTATCGCAATTGAGCTTGAAGAATCACAAACATTATTTTTTAAGCATATCACATCCTCCTTTTGCAGACAAGATAATTCTTAATCAAAGTTGAATAATTTCCAAATACATGAGTTTTAAGGTGCGACGTCATCTTAAGCACGTAAGCAGCAGCATCTTGCCAGCATGAAAGTGTAAGCGAAAGAGAGAGCTGCAAATCAAAAGAAGAAGGGAAGCAATAATTTCAGTTCGTATTAGAAAATTTTTGGTTTACAATTATTTGATTGGGCAGGCGATATCTGCATTAAATTGTTACATAACATGGAAAGATCTCGAATTCGCGAGAACAGATGAACTTAGGGGGAGAGCATAAAATCTAGAATCGTTAATTTTGAGGTCGCCATTTATTTTTAAAACAGCCATCCTAGTGCAAGGATGTCTAAAATCCATTTTCAGATATCATAATTAAAATGGTCCTAGCATGGGGTAATGTATTCCCTCTCACAACCACATAGGCAGCGCAGCTTGAAAGCTTACCAGACAGGAGGCAGTTGAGGATTTCCTGCGGCAGTTGATGATACGGAAAAAGATTATAACACTTCTTCAGCAGTTTTAAACTTCGGGATGGTTCTTGGAAGGGAATGTCGAGATGAAATTGTCCTCCCAAGTGTGTTCCAGACATGCTGTATAGTATTAAGGTCAGAAGATCTGGCTGATCAATCCATGCTTCGAACATCCTCACCCTTCAAGTAATCGTTGATCAGCTGAGCCCTATGTCCACTAACGTTGTCGTCCATTCACAAGAATCCAGGACCAATTGCGCCACTGAAAAGTCCAATATGCGGCTCAAAAACTTCCTCTGTATACTTCATAGTAGTCAGGGAGCCTTTATCAAACATATGTAGAGGTTTGCGGTCATTCAACATAATACCTGAGAAACCGTTACACGTTCACCACTATAATGATCCTTTTCCCTGATGACGAAGGGACGATATCGCATTCCAGACTCTTTCCAGATATTCAAAGACTTCGAAAAAGGATGCGATTTTTGGACTTATCTACACTCGCGTGCGAAATTGAGAGAATTTACCAATTGTGTCCATTTTTACGAAACATATTGAACCAAAGGTAGTAATTATGCCGCCGAAGCATTTTAAAAATATTCAGAGTCGAATAAATAAGAGTACATTGGCGTGTCTGCGCAGCTGTGATTATGGTAAGGATATAAGCGCACGAGTGATTTTTTGGAAAGTTCTGTAGTGAATAGCCATGAATTTAAGGATGACAGAATAAAATGAAGAATTGCCGGTAGTTCGGAGGTAGGCCACTCACAAGCGCAGGTGGTTATAGAGCTCAATATATCACACTGTGCTCTTTACTATTTTCAGTAACAGTTTCAGAACACTAGATCGATATCGGAAAGATATGGACAATGTCGGACAAGATCCACAAGGGCGAAATGTGGCTCGTTATTTGGCACTTTGGGCATGACGAGATAGGGCTGGCTATATGTCAGAAGACACATTTGCGTCCCACTCACTGCAGTACAAAAAGTAGTGGGTTTAGCATGATCCAGGCAACATGCGTCTTAGACCAGACTTCCAGGTTTTCAGAAATTCTGCAGAATGTGGATGATTTTTTTCTAATTTTACGCACGAGTGTATATTTGGTACATAAATTCGTATTTTACAAGTGTAGCGATTTCTGCGTAGCAAGGAATTAACAGCAGCTGTTAGTTTTTTTTTAAATGTCCGTTCTTTTTTCTTCCCTTTGCAAGAATATGCTCATTATAATCTGCGTAATTGAAACTCTGAAGCGCTTAAACCCCAAGGCAGCAAAGTGGAACATTCATAATATTTCTTCTTCAGAAGTAAATTAAATTTAAAATGTTGAAAGGAGACAATTGTTATACAGTTAATGAAGTTTTAATAAGCGTAGCGTTCTTCCGTAACTTTGTTAACAAAGCATAACCGTTTAGTTTGCAATCATTGGTTGGCTTTTATTCGCAGAATTCTATTTAAATATCGCATTATTTTTATTTTTCTCCTCATTCAGTTGAACATCATGCATTTTACATATGAGCTGCGATTCGGCCTGGACACTGATTCTTACCCTACCAGTATCTGGAGAGAGCCTGCAAAGCGATACCTACTCTTCGTCATCAAAGAAAGCGATCATTACAGTGGCGGAGATGGGATAACGGTTTTGGCAGACATTACGTTAAATCGTCACATAACCCTGCGTGTGTTTGGCAAAGTCTCCCTGAGTGCTATAAGATATAGAGAGGAGAGTTTAGAGCCCTATATTCGATTTTCAGGGGCGCAGTTGGTCCAGGTTTCTTATAAATGGACCACATTAGTGGACGTGGTCCTCAGCTGATTACCTGGAAAGCGGGGATATTAGACCCATGCACTGGCCAGCCAGATCTCCTTCCCTTAATCCTATAAAGCATGTCTGAGGCTTTCTTAGGAGGGTACTTTCATCTCTCCTTCCCCTCCGAGTGCCATCTGGGGTTTGAAAATTGCCTTGTTGTAGGACTGTGATCGAGTACTACAGGAACTCAACTACCTCCTGTTCATTACGCGGTCTGGCTGTACGACCTGTCTGGCTATGAGGTGGAACCATTGGATTCCCTCGTTTAGATATATATGCGCACCAAATGCCATTCTGATCTGTCCGTTATGTTTTTGAGAAATTCTGCAGAATGTTCATATTCTATTAATTTTACACACGAGTGTATAGTTCGTATATAAATTCCTATATTACAAGTATAGCGATTTCTGCTTATCAAGGAATTAATAGCAGCTATTTGTTCTATTAAAATTTTCGTTTCCTTTTCTTCCCTTTGCAAGAATATTATCATTATAATCTGCGTAATTAGAACCCTAAAGCGCTTAAAAGCCCACGGCAGCAAACTGGAACATACATAATTTTTCTGCTTCAGAAGTAAATTTAATTTAGAATGTTGAAAGGACACGTAGCTAACACAGTTAATGAAGTTTTAATAAGTGTAACGTTCTTTCGTAACTTTGTTATGTCAAGAACAAAGCATCACCGTTTACTTTGTAATCATTAGCTGGCTTTTATTCGCGGAATTCTATTTAAATATGGCATTATTTTTATTTTTCTCCTCATGATGAGGTATTAATAGGAGGCTTTAATAGCCTGGTTCGGTCGTAATGAGGTGGTGGAATGTTCTCAGCCTCAGTTCTTGCGATAATGAAGGGACTAGGCCTTAATTGCAGATTTATAAATAAACTTTGGAAGCAAATGTTAGCTCACAAATAGCGGATTTTGGAAACATTTCGAGAAATGTCAAAAGAAAGGGCTATGTATTTCCTTAAATTATAAGTTACGTAGATTTATGAAATATTTTTTTCTCTGCGCTTTCATTCTGAATTGCTACTTTAATTTTAACTTTTTTATTTATTTATTTATTTATTTTTAGATATTTTCATAATTTCTGTAGCGTGAGCGTTAGGTTAATAGATATCCATGCACTGCTATTTAAACTGGAGTCTGTGTTCTGGGTAGGAAAAATGGACAGGGAGCGTTTTAATGTGTTTTCATAGAACTTGAAATAGAGAGAAATTATTAATTTGCAGGCGATAGAGCACGAAATTCTTTTAATGTTTTTACTGTGATGTAGGTACCTTAGTATAAAATCAGGTAATGTTTAAAATCCTACTAAGTACTATTTTAGCATACTTTCGCATAATTTGCATCACCGCAATAAACCTAATAAAGAAAATATATTTATTCTTGAATATTGATTATTTTTCTAGATCGCTTTGTTTTTCCATTGTTTTTATTTATTTATACGATTTTTTTCATTTGAAGCATTCATTTAAGAATCTTAATGCTTTCTTAATGTTGAAATTGCTTAAACAGTATTGAATGACTACTGAATTTTCTTGAAGAGTATCGAACACTATTCTATTAACTATACTAAACTGTATATTGAGAGAATAAATAATATTGAAATAGCTTTCATAAAATATGGTAAACCTACTTGCAGCGGACAAAATAGATTAAATAGAATTTATATTTCTGATTATAAAATAATTTAAAGCTTATTCTAGCCGAGAAAGAATTTCTAATATACACTGCTGGCCACCCAAATTGCAACACCAAGAAAGACAAGAGATATCACAACAAAATTATTTTAGTAGATAACATGTCGACTAAGTATCAAATGATTAAATTTATAGACTTCTGTGAAGTGTGGTTTCTTCTAGAACCAGTAGCCAGAGTAGCCCCCATTGTTGGAGATCACCGCTGCCACACGCCTCGGCATTGATTCAGAGACTTTGGATGTGTTCTTGGGGTACAGCAGACCAAGCAGCTTCCACACGTTGCCAACGTTTATCTGATGTGGCAGCTTGGGATGTAATCTGGGTCAATCGTTCAGCGGCCATGGACCACATGTTTTCTATCGGCGAAAGATCCGAACAGCGAGCCGACTAGGGAAGTAATTCGATCTGGCAATTGACGAAGAACCCTTGGACAATGCGTGCGGCGTGTGGTCGCGTATTATCCTGTTGAAATATGGCTTTGGACAAGCCCTGAAGGTAAGGAACGACAACTGGCTCCAAAACCTCGGAGATGTACCGCTGGTTGTTTAAAGTACCGGCAATGCGTACTAGGGGAGTGCGAGAGTGATATCCAATACCGGCCCATGTCATAATACCCTGTTCAGGACCAGTGTGGCGATGCGTAACTTAGCTGTTCAGCATCCTCTCTCCGCGGTATCTCCGAACTCGAATCCGATCATCGTGGTGTTCCATACAGAAGCGTGACTCGTCAATAAAGACAATTTCATTCCATTCTGCCGTCCACATCCTCTTTTCATCGCACCATTGGCGGCGGAGACGTCTGTGGTTCTACGACAAGGGTAGACGAAGGAATGGACGTTTTGCGATAGACCACTTTGCTGTAAATGGCGTCGAATGGTACATGCAGACACTGGATGATGCGTTATAGACTGAATGTGCTGTGCTATTTTTCGTGATGTGACTGAGCGATCCGTCACTGCCATGCGCACAATGTACCTTTCATCACGTGAAGTAGTGCACTGAGGTGGATGCGACCGAGCACGTCGGTCCGTCGTACCCTTCTATATCCAACGGTCACATATCCGCATTACAGTTGTGTGGTTTTGTCCAACACGACTACCGATATTCCTGAAATATAACTTACATTCTCGGTAGGCCACTATCCTTCCTCTGTCGAACTCGAATACTTGATCAAATAATGATCGCTGTTTACTACGAGTCATAATTGATCGTTTTTTTGAACAAAACCCACAAGAAAAACACAACTGCCGAACTTGAAATTGTCGAAAGCCTCCAAGCATTAAATTGCGCTTTGAAGTGGCGCCATAGGCGCGCATGATGTGCGTCTGCGCTGAAATTCTAATTATTTGCATATCTCACCTCGGATAATGCATGTTGTATATTTCATGTTATTTGCATGCTTTCTTCAGGATGTTGCATTTGCCGTGGCCAGCGGTGTATTTGTCTATTATATTGAAATTTCCTGGTAAATATCTTATCCAAATAGATAAATTTTTATACTGTTGCGGACCACATAATAATTTCAAAGTTAATCAGGAAGGGAATGTGAGTACCTTTCTTTTTAAAATTTAATATGTTGTGTATTAGATTGAATACAATTGCATGTTTTATGTTATATATCTGAAGTATACAATACTTTTGCTCTAGAAATAGATTCAGAGATAGACATAAAAGCAAAAATAAATAAATAAATAAATGAAATATTTTGAAAAGAATGACTGCAACTAGAAAATAGTGACCTGTCTAAGCAATGCACTATGGCTTTCATAATAAATGCAATGCTGATCGAAATAAATCAAAATTACTAAAAGTTAATCAAGACAATTAAAATATTATTCATATTTAAGAAAGAACTCGAGCTTTCTTCTAGAAAATAGCATAAATAAACTCAATTTAATTAGGAAGATAACATAGGATGCTGTGCAGTATGAGTTTTACGTGTGATATTTAAAAATCACATACGTGATCACTTTTATCATTAATCTTAGAAGTTCACCAAGAGATGTTTTTGAAAATGAAACTTAATAATAATTAAAATAATACTTGTTTACGTCTCCGTCGTATTAATTCCTTAACGATTAAGGAATTAATTTTTTTCAACATTTTGAGTAAGTATATTCATAGAAGAAAGTTATCTTTCTACATTTTTGATTACATAAAACATAGCCTTCAAAGCATTTAATAAAATCCAAAGGAGGTTTTGCATCTGATTCGTATTACGATTTTTAAACATAACGAAAGTAACAGTTATGAGCTGGACGAAACATTAATGAGAAAGTTAGTTCGACAGCTTTAATAAATGAAAAAAAGAAATACTTTCGGTTCGAAAGACTTTAGTATAATCCGATTTTAATAAGTATAAAGTTGGCTTATACATGCTTTAATTATTAATCCAGATCAAATTCCTCGTGACACATTTATAAACTTGAAGTTATTAAAACGCTAAATTTTCTTACAGAAACTGAATTATACACCACATACAATTTCGAAAAATGTACATGAGAAACACAAATGAGAATTCTAATTGTTACGATTAAGAACCTAAACCATTCTCGAATTACTACTACAAAGGTAATCATATTGTCATATCCATATTGCAAGAAATACGTTATCAGAGCATAAGAGCTAGAACGTTTCTTCCAAATGTCCTTCTTTTATGGATGGTTCACTATTCGGCAAATAAGGTTTTATACTTACCTTTAAATTTTAATCAAACTGTTACTTATGAAGCATATTCTCAATTTTAAGAAAACTAAATGCGCTTCTTGATTATTTAAAGCTTTATTTTATTTTTCACACAGATGCATCTAGTTGTTATAAATTAAAATACATTATTTAAAAAAATATCCAACCGTTAGCTATTATGAATATTTACAGGATTTTTTAATTAGTATGTTTCTAATGCTATATATTATGCAACTGCTATAGGAATAGATTTTCTTAACATCTATTTTGTTTCACATTAAAAACTTTTGTATATTTTTAAAATTTTATGACATTTTAATAATTTTTTAACTTTTGAAATTTTTAATGGTGAACGCAGTTTTGAAGTGTAAACTGCAATTTAAACTTTTCAAATTTGCATCATTATTTTTTTCAAATGAGCGTTATTAAAATAAATATTTGTTCCGCTTCTTTTCTTTTCAAAAATCATTTTTATTCTCTTCCTTATACAAAAAATGTATTTACTGTTTTTATTTTGCGTTTTCATGCACTGAATTTAATTATACGCTATATTTAAAATAGCACATTAAGTATTTATTAATCACTATTGATTATCAAATAACAAAAGAGAAACTCATCTACATAAAATTCAAAATAAACGAAAAATAAGTGCATAATAAGTCCGTGTATTTCAAATAAAATTCCATGCATTCTTCCCTTGCCAGGAGCAAAAGCAAAATACCTGTAATTATTTTTGGCGCCTGAAGAAGAGGACGCTGTCAATTCATCTTCGAAAGAAATAGAATTTTATTTAAAACCTGTGTCAGTCTGTATCATCTGATTTTATGCTACGAATTCGAATTATTTAATTCACTCTTAAAATTGAATCAGAAAGCTTTCTTTCTTTGTACTGTTCATCATAAACGTTTTTTCTTTTTTTTTCTTTTTGTTAGCCTGCACATGCAAAACAATAGCATCTTGTTAAGTAAAAACTGGTTTATTTTTATTTTTATTCTTTATATACCGTTTTTTCATTAAGACTTTAATGACAGGAAATATCTTGCCTTGAATAGAAATTTTCCAATACAATTATTAGGAAGTCGTAATTTTTTCTTGTCATCATAAAAGACGTTATAATGTTAAAAATAACTACACTTTCTATCAGTCACAAAACTTATCAATAAAATTCTGTTCTGAAAAACCACGTACTGAATTTAATTTCTAGAAAAAATATAGAATTTCTCTTAAGCGTGATTTGACATGGTTTAAAAAAATTAGAAGTTTGCATAAAGAAACACGAAAATTTCATTCGAAATAGAAAAATGATGTGACATTTCTTGGTGTCCGCCGAAAACATCGCGGAGAAAACAACGCAAGGCTAAAATGTCGTGGGACAAAACATCGTGGGAGAAGAGAAAACGAAGAGAAAACATCGCGGTGCAAAATATCGTGGTCGAAAATAAAGCGGTTCAAAAACTTCGCAGTTTAAAAACATCGCCGTCAAAAATATCGTGGTAAGAAATAAAGTACCTACAAATCATCGCATGACGATAACATCGCACACATGAGTTTTCAGGTTTTAAAAGCTGTAATTGCATATTCGCATAATGATTTATTAGCACAAGAAGGAAACAGGGGGATTTTTAATTCTGCATTTCAAATCTTTGAACGAACTAATAGATTTTGGCTGAAAAAGTAAGAAGAAAATTTAAGCATTTAAAAATTGAAAATGAGCATAAAATTAATGCAACTCATAACACTTAATAGAATTTTAAATTGCATAATTAATTAATGTTATGTAGTTATTTATCTTCCTTTTGCTAAACATTTTTATCGTCATACGATGATTTGTAGGTACTTTATTTTTTAGCACGGTGTTTTCAACGACGATATTTTTAAACTGCGAAGTTTTTGAATTGGTTTATTTTCGACCACGATGTTTTAGTACTGCGATGTTTTCTCTTTGCTTTCTTTTCTGCCACGATGTTTTGTACTACGGCGTTTTCTCCTTGCGTTGTTTTCTCCGCGACGTTTTCGTCTGCGATGTTTTTGACTGTAACACTTTTCTTTGTTGTGTGCGCGCCGCTCCGTTCATTCTAGAATCTTCTCTCCCCTTCATCTAAAAAAGAGAGACTTACGAAAAGTCGTGCTCAATATTTGTTCAAAATCTATGCTAATCTTAAGATTGCGTTTTTCCTTTATTTGTGTAATAGACATAGGCTTGAAAAAAAGCATTGCAAGGTACACGTGTAATTACTGATATGTCGTACATTTAACACAGTTAAGGCGTTTGAGTACAATATCCTCTATTTAGCACAGTTTTATAAAAGAATCATGAATTAGAATAACTATGAAACTTAACAAGTTAGAGAGCTTGTTTAACTCGAATAAAACACCCATAGAATACAAATAAAAGTCAACAGTCCTTAAGTTTTGGAATAAAGAACTTATATCTAAGTTTTAAATATCTTCAGGCTTATCTATTAAGCAATATTATCAGGAGTATATTCCATAAAAGAAGGTAACATGCTGAAATGAATAAAGCACAAGTACAGTGCAAGTGCAAAATCTTTTTTAGAGTTCTGCATCTGAACCAAAGATAGAATCCTCTCTCGCCAATATATCGTTTAGCGCTCATTTGTTTTTGATGTTGTCGAGTTTTATTATGCAAAGGTAACACTAATGTATTCTAACAATTACTATATACAACGTTTACACTAATAAAAATTAAGATATGTGATGATTCAGATAAAAGTGTAGAGACATAAGATATTTTTTGAAAGCAGAAGAGTTGAAAAATGAGCAATGCCCTCGCCGAGACGCGAACCACTGACCTCTCGAATACACGCCGAGTGTGCTGACCACTACACCACGAAGGCATGTTAAGAAAGTGGGAGAAATACCTTATAAAAGATGTATATTAAGAAACTGGTCTTTAAAATTAGTCATCTTACACAATATGGGAGTATAGAGAGTGGCTGCGAGTTCGAATCCGACCTGGAGAATTCTCATACAAGTTTTGGTATTCATTTTTTTTTCTTTTCCTTCCGAGAGTACTGTAGGTAATTCTCCTCCATGTAACCTGGACAGTCACTGCACTAAAACGACTGTATCATTGATCGTAATGCTTATCGTATGTCTTAGCTCAAGTGGGCAGGAGTATTTTTTAAAATTTTACAATAAATTTTATTATAATTTTAAATTGCATTATTACTATAAATGTATGTCATTATAGTTCATATTCTTCCCTTATAACTAAGTAACAAACTATATGATTTGTATAAATACACGTGTAATAGAATTTCTTTATTAAACATCTGCGCTAGAAATAACGAGGGAGGCGCCAATGAGCATGACAAGAATTCTAATGATTTTACTTGTTGAATATTCTATGCCCGATCAAATAAATTAACCAGCGACAGTGTTCCTTCGAGATAGAGCGGAAACTATGCTTTCGAGCACTGACTCTCAATGAAGCCACTAGGAGTCCTTAGGCTATTCCTAATTTCCATTACCTAACCATAAAGAAACATTGATATTAACTTTGCTGTAAGTATAATAAACGATATCATTAACGCTCTATCATTTGTCTTTCTCGAAGAAAAAAAGTACTTCGTTGCCAGATTCGTAGATTTTTTTTTGATAAAAAAGAAGGAGAATACACGTTTAATATGACAAGACTAAAAATCACACAAAATTACCTTCAAATTACTTTGTATGCACCAGATTGTTTGAAATAAAATAGGCTGTATGCAAATTATTTATTGAAGTTCTGATGTTATAAGGCTGAATATTTAAAATTCTAAGTTTCTTTAGAATATTCATTGGCATTTTTTTTATAATACTTCACAAAAAAGGGTGCATACGAAGTCCATTACATGCAATACCGACGCAAAGCCAAATATATGAATCTATAGCGTATAATCTAGATAATCTCGTATATAATTCCTGTAGATCGATAATCTTTCTTTGCGCTTGGGGCAATATTCGAATTATAATTTTTGTGTAAGAATTTTGGTTTTAGATTAGTAGTACACGGGGATCAGACTTTATGAATAACGCTTACTCGTGTTAGATTTCGAGACTATTCAAAAGCTATAATCAGATTTTCCAAGTCAGATGACTATATATTTTAAATCTTTCTATAGCAGTACAAACATTCTTGAATAGAAAGAACTGAAATGACTTCTCCAAATTTTCGAATTTGTTATAAGTCATGAATAATTAATCCACATCCTCTCATTTACTATCGGGGTGATTTGTTCCTAGGTTGTACAGGTGGCAGCTTGCTTATTTTTAAATTCAGTTAAAGAAATTATTATATATATATATATAAGCTTTGAACAGCATCAAGTACAACATATAAAGTTTATGTTCACACTGTTTTAAAAACAATATCAGGCAGATGGCGTCCCTTATTGCCAACACAGTGCGTTAATCGAACTCAGAAGTTTCGTTCAACTCTTTCCAGTACATCGACGGGTATGTTGGCTGTAACTTGACAAATGTTGCCTTTAAGAGGAGACAAAATATTAAGACGATCGTTTTAAACAAGTGATTTTAGATAGCTCCATAGAAAATAATCATAGGTGGCTAAATCAGGCGATTGTACTGGACAGTGCAAATCGCTTCTCAAAGAGATGAGATTTCCTGAGAAGTGTTGCCGTAAAACGTTCAGTGACACACGAGATGTATGTGCCGTGGCACCGTGTTGCTGAAATCATATATCTTCCACATTCGTCTTGTTGAGTTTTGGTAAGAAGAACTTATCAATCACGTGTACATAACGATCATAAGTCACTGAAACGGTCCGTTCGTTTTCTCCATAAAACCATGATTATATTATTCCAACTCGCGATATTGCACACCAAACAGTTTAATGTTCTGAATGTAGGGGATGCTGATGAAGTTATCTAGGGTTATGAGGATTTCAACAACACATGTTCTGCATATTACCGACTCCGAAAGATGGAAGTGGGCCTTATCACTAAAGAAACAAGCGCGTCATCATGTATTGCGAGAAGCGCTTCACATGAATTTTCTCTATTAATAAAATCACGTGTATTAAGTTCCTGCACTATAGCCAATTTATAGGGATGAAATTTAAGTCCTTGATGGAGGATTCGCCACACGGATCGAGCGGACAACCCAACAGCAGCGTCATGTTTCCGAGCAGAGCACTTAGAAAATCGCAAAACAGAAAGCCTTAACATGTCTATGTTTTGTGGTGACCTTGCTGTTCGTGGAAACCCAGGTTTCCTCCTCTTCACATCCCCCTGAAGTTGTTTACCCACGAAACAATCGATTACTGACCAGGAAAACGACCCCACGGGGCCCAATTTTGAAATAGGCGCAGAATGAACGTTGCGTGGCGATGATTGAGCGAACTTTACTAAAATATGCCTCGAGAAGCAAACGCCCGCTCCTCCTTTCACCACTCTCTGATGCTAAATGAACCAAACTGGCTAAACTTTAACAGCCTGATTTCACGACTGTGCCTACCCCCACCTTTTTCGAAGCAACCGTCGCTCCAGGGCGCCAAATTTTAATGAGCAAATGCAACATTCGCCAACATACCCGTCGAAGTCTGGAAAGAGTTGAAGGAAACTTCCGAATTCGATTAACGCAGTGTGTTGACCATAATGAACGCCACCTGCCTGATATTATTTTTAAAATAGTGTGAACAGAAACTTTACAAGTTGTACTTGGTGCATTTCAAAGAATTAAATGCATATATGCATTACCTTTTATTTAATTGAATTTCAAAAGAAGAAAACTGTTCTGCCCCACCCTGCACAAATTATTGGAAGCCCATTTTTTAGGTAGAAAATCTTGAAATTTCTTTCCTATCGAAATTTTCTTTCTGATTAAAATTTCCGAAAGTTCTTAAAAGCAGCATATAGAAAATATATCAAAATATATTCATTTTTCAAATAACATATTTTTTTTTCATTCGAATAAATAATAACGTAAATAATAACACAGTGGTTTGAAATATAGAAGTAATGAAGTGTTCACACCCATCACTCGGGAATGGATAAACCACGAAATGACACTGACCACGGCAAGTTGGGTGAATTTGTAATTCGAATAACGAGAATTATTTAAAAATATACCTCCAGCGTACGAGAATTTGCGGAAAAAATATTAATAATAAGTAAATAAATAAATGAATACATACTTTTCAACTCAATAAATATGAGGAGAAAATACGGAGAATGCCCGGCATTTAAATAATTAAGTTTATTCATTAAATGAGATTTGGATAATTAGGTATTTTTTAATGCAAGCCTTACAAGCCGCATATATATTGTGATGTAGACCTTGCACACACACACACAAAAAAAAAAAAAGAGGGGAAAGTTCTTACTTGGCCGATTGACGAAATTTAACTTGCGTTTTTCATGTCTCCAAAGCCCTACTTAAGATATATGTTAGATTTACATATCATTATTCAAATATAAGTATTCTGACATAAAATCGGACTTTTTCTGAAAAGACATACCCATTTTTTTCCATATTTCGATTCCACGATTTAAATTATGCCAAAGTTTTGTAAAATTCGCGCGAATAGTTTTTAAAACATTAACTGTCAAAATTCTATCTCCTCCTCAATGTTCATTGAATTTGCTCCATATTTATTAATATCTCTTTTTTATTAAACTAAAACTTTATTAAACTCAATTCCTTCTTTCACAATTCTAAATTTAGGTTCAGGGTAAATAAAATTTACAGATATTTTTCTAAATTATTTTTAAATTTGTATGTTTTAGTAATTTTTATAACCTTTTGAACTTTAACCTATAAACATTTTACCTTCATCTTAAAGTAAACATATGTGTAAGCATAACTGGAAAAAATTAGAATTCATTATTCCAAATTTCCAAAGATATACGTGAATTTATATACAGGCACGTTTTTGTCATTTTTGTTATAAGCGATAATAACGCCAATGTGATTCATGCACTTCGTTAAAATTACTCGAAAGAATGAGCGATGTGCTTTTTTTTCCGCTCGTGCGCAATGAAAAAAGTGAAAGGAAAATAGGTTACTATAGAATAAGAATTTTGCCAACTGAATCATCTTTATCTAAGTTGAAAAAAGTATATCAAGATAAATTTTTAAATTTCTCGGTAAATGTTCCACCAAATTTTACAAAATGTAACATTTAGGCATAATCTGAGTCATGCAATCGAAATATGGAAAACATTCTGGGAAACGGAATTATTTACCTTTGGACTTTTTCACATTTATGATTAGCAAAAGGCACAGTAATTGAAATTGCACAATCATATAAAATTTATTAAATTATTTATTCTTAAAAAGGATGTGAAAATGTAAGATATCAAATTATATTTTGAAACAAAATTAGTGTTTCTGCGAGCCATGCGTAAGAGACCAAAGAGCGGCATGTAGCTTTCTAGCCGCAGTTTGGTCATGCTTGGCCCTACTGATGATGCCGTACTTACTCCAAAGTTAATCAATGCCATCATGATTCTTGTGGCCCCACAGCCAAGAAATGGAGCCTCTGTTCTCTGGTACACCTGGTACACCTGGTACACCTGACAACGGTGATAACTACTTTCTTTCCAACTCTGCATGCAAAAACTATCACCTCTGGAGTAAAGGACAAAAATTCAGGTACGCTTTTTTATAATAAATTCCTGCATCTTTTATTTTCATATACAGAGAGGTATTGATAAAGCATGAGAAACAATTTAAGGCGAAAGAGCGCAATATGCGAATTTATGCTTTTAAATCCTTCCGGCAGTATATCTGTCGGTATTCGCCACCTTCATATTTAAAGTGCTTCTTTGTTTTTGCTATTGCCTGAAAATATCATTGGGATAGTATAGACAAAGCGATTAGCTTTGTTATTTTTGTCAGCATTACGCGTAAGGAGAATTTCAGGAAATATGCTGTAAAAATAGGAAATTTTTAATTAAAAAATTTCATGACTAGAGGAATTTTTAAGTTCGTAATTCTATCACTTTTATTCTGTGTTAGAAGCAAGGATAAATAAATTCAGTCGTAGAAATTCACTGAATTTATTTCTTGAAGTTTTAATTTGCAGTCTGGTTGAAAACGAAAAAAAAGAAGATAAGAAAATTTCCATTTATTTTGGATTCACAAGTATCACTTTTAATTTCTTTACAGAGTTCCAGAGAATGTTCCAACGAACAAGAGAAATTCTCTTAGTCATTGAAGACAGCAAGATGAAAATATTTTGTAATTTAAAAATAAATTAACCAAGTATTTCGAAAGGTGAAATGAATGTAATTCTGTAAAAGAAAACAGACATAATCAATAATCGGAGTTAGTAAAGTAACGCAAATGCATTATGTGAATCAACTGGCAAAGGCTATATCTTTTTCTTTGCATTCTCGAGATATTTGTTCAGGAGGATGAAAGTAAGAGAACGTCTGGAAGAATCATGGGAATTCTTTCAGACATTTAAAGGGAGAATAGGTGTTACTGAGGTGTGTAGTCTAAAATTAAGGAAACTTTTATGATTAAATCAGATTTATCCCAAAATAAATGCTTTCTTTTTCTAAATTTTAGCATATTTTACTGACAAAGCAACTCCTAATACGATATATACCTGATTTGAAATCAACTGATGAAGAGGCACTTCACATCTTAGAAAAGTTTTTTTATTATCTAAACTTTGTTTTGTAGCATTTTTAAAAGCTAAATAATTTTTTCAAGTTCCATCATATCTTAAAAATATCTAACATATTAATTATATGTTTCGTGCCCTATGTATCTGTATGTACTACCCTATGTATTTCAAAGGTGGATGCTTATTTACAGTATTTCATTCGCAAACGCGTAACTAATACTACATGAAAACGTACGTTACGTACGTTTTCATGTAGTATTAGTTACGTACGTACGTACGTACATATTATATTATTTATATTATATTACATTTTATATAATATATATATATATATATATATAATTAGAAAAGAAGCCGAAATTGCCATTTTAAAAAACGAAAGAATTTTTTTTATTTATTATATATATATATATATATATATATATATATATATATAGATAGATAGATAGATAGATAGATAGATACGCGTTATATATATATGTATGTATATATGGGTTTGTTTGTAATTTTTGTTTTTGGTTTGTTTGTAATTCATTGTTCAATTTTAATTTTTAAATAGTTAGTCCCCAATGAGTCTACTCGAAGCATTAAAATATGAATAAATGAATAATTAATATGCTGATCAATAACATATTTAAATTACAAACATGAAATGAAACAAAATGTTAATTAATCTCGAACTTCGAAATGATTAAAACATAGTTCAAATTGCTTTATTAGTTACAGACGGTTTACATAATCTACTTTACAGATGTCAAAATATTTTTTAAATTTATATTATAATAAAATCTTGACAGAAAATGTTTATATTTAAAAGGCATATATTACACAAAACCCCATTTTTCAGTCACATACTAATCATACATTTTTTAATATTTTATTCACTCGTGTATCTGGCTCAAAAACGCTACTACTAAACGTTTCATGTGGCCGAATAGATAAAGAGTGTCGAATAGCGATTATTTGAAATGTAAATAACCCGAAGAACGGGCTAGTTGCATAGGCCCTTTGATGCTTTTCTACGGGCGCTTTAGAAGCATAAATATGAATCGGTTTCCTTAATTCTTCAAAGCGGGTTCCCTTCCTTTAAGGCATATAGCCCTTGGGTTCTGGCCACCCAAATTGCAACGCCAAGAAAGACAAGAGATATCACAACGACATTTATTTAGTAGATAACATATTGACCAAGTATCAAATGATTAAATTTATAGACTTCTGCGAAGTGTGGTTCCTTCTACAATCAGTAGCCAGATTAACCGCCATTGTTGGAGATCACCGCTGCCGCACGCCTCGGCATTGAATCAAAGAGACTTTAGATGTCTTCTTGGGGTGCAGCAGACCTGGCAACTTCCACACGTTGCCAAAGTTGTTCTGGTGGGGCAGCTTGGGATGTAATCTGGGTCAATCTTTCAGCAACCATGGACCACGTGTTTTCTATCGGCGAAAGATCCGGAGAGCGATCCAGAGAAGCAATTTAATCTGGCGATTGACGAAGAACACTTGAATAATGCGTGCTATGTGTGGTCGCGCATTATCCTGTTGAAATATGCCTGTGGGCAAGCCCTGAAGGTAAGGAAGGACAATTGGCTCTAACACCTCGGAGATGTAGCGCTGGCTGTTTAAAGTACCGGCACTGCGTACTAGTAGAGTGCCAGTGCCGGTACTTTAAACAGCCATAACATAATACCCGTTGCAGGCCCAGTGTTTTGGTGCATAACGCAGCTGTTCAGCATCCTTTCTCCATCGTGTATCCAGACTCGAATCCGACCATCGCGGTGTTGCAGACAAAAGCGTGACTCGTCAGTAAAGACAATTTCATTCCATTCTGCTGTCCACATCCTTCTTTCATCGCTCCATTGGCGGCGGAGACGTCTGTGGTTCTGCGCCAAGGGTAGATGAAGTAATGAACGTCTTGCGAACAGACCACTCTGCTGTAAACGGCGTCGAAGGTACACTGGACACTGGATGATGACACAGACACAGACTGAATGTTCTGTGCTATGGTTCGTGATGTGACTGAGAGATCCGTTACTGCCATGCGCCCAATATTTCTCTCATCACATGAAGTAGTGCAATGAGGTGGATGCGATCGAACTCACCGTCCATCGTACCCTTCTGCATCGAACGGTCACATATACGCATTACAGTTGTTTGATTTCGTCCAACACGACTACCGATTTCCCTGAAAGCTATTCCACACTCTCGGTAGGGCACTATCCTTCCTCTGTCGAACTCGGATACTTGATAAAAAGATGATCGCTGTTTACTACGAGTCATAATTGATGGTTTTTGTGAAAAAAACCTCAAGAAAAACACAATTGCCGAACTTGAAATTGTCGAAAACCTCCAAGCCTTAAATAGCGCTTTGAAGTGGCACCACAGGCGCGCGTGATGTGCGTCTGTGCTGTAATTCTAATCATTTGCATATCTCACCTCCGCTAATGCATGTTGTAAATTTCATGTTATTTGCGTGCTTCCTTCAGGGTGTTGCACGTAGGGTGGCCAGCAGTGTTCGCATAAGGCTATATGTTTAAGACGGTACCTACGTGACAGAATACCTTCGCGTCAAAAATAAAATGCCTTCGTGCAAAGTTTTCTGAAAGCAACTTTCATGTTCATGCACACGAAAGAAAGAAAGAAAAGCAATGCAATCATTTCAATCGCCGAGAATCGAGCCTGTGTTTAAGGCTTGAAGAATGCTAAAAATTAGAAACTAACGGGAACGGAGATTTAATTTTATGTGATACAAAAAATTAACTTCTAAACAATGCTAATTTTGTGTTGATTTGTTACTTGCGGTACACAAAAACAATGATCCTTAAATTTCATATTTTGTTTTTACATTTTCAATAATGTATGTTTATAATGGTTACCATTAAGTCTATATTTGTTGCGGAGAATTTGTATTTCAAATACTCTGTTAGTTAACGGAAGTGTTTAATCAGAAACTATTTCGAAAATTAGTGGATTTTCAGCAAAGTTTCATAGCAAACTACAAGAATTTTAAAAAACGATATTTTAATTATACGGAATTTTTTAAAAGAAAGCAGGATTAGCTTGATGGCAAAAAGTTTAAATTATTAATATTACTTTCAGCTACTTGCTCACTTTAAACTAACTGTACAGTTCACAGAAACGTACGTGAGAAGAAAAAGAAGTCTATCCTTCAACATGAAAGCAAACCTGCATTTGAGAGTCAACGTAGGAGGCGTAAATAAAATATTGAAACGCATGTTTTGCGTTTTTATGATATGTTGGGATTTTGAGCTTTAGTTGTCATATGTTGAAAAATTGCAGGATTTGTTTGTTTTTTATATTTTCTTCCAGAGATGCAATATTACATATTATGGATCTAAAATCACAATATTCCTTTATGCATAGCCGAGGAATAAAATTCTACGCATTGTTTCATGATTAAAAACAGACGAAAGTTGTTTATTTTTAACACCTTAAAGAGAAAAATTAACTTAAGCATAGAAGAAAAAGCAACCGTGGAAAATATGTTTGAAAGTTGCAGATATTTTAATAAAAGAAAATAGGATTTTTAAAAGTGGTTATGCAAATTCGCGTGAAATTTTAATAATTGCTTTGTTTCCGCTTACATTTAAGGTACTTATAAAAACATTTTTACTGGAATAAATCACTCTTCCCGAAGAATGCCGAAAAGGCCAGAAAGAATTATTTTTAAATGATTGCGATGTCTAAAATGAACGAAATACCTTTTCTAAATGTGATAATGCATTTCGTACTTTTCGATTAAAAGAGTTTCAGTTTTATATTGAAGGTCTTTTAATGGAATTCTCTTTAAACCAAAAACGTATCGCCGAATTACAAACCATTAGTTGTCACTTTTATTATAATCCTAGGAATGCATGTGCTTACATTTTCTCTCATTCTCATGAAACCGTTTGAGTTTTTTGCCTAGCTGGATGGAAATGATCTAAGTATAATGGATTTCATTTAGTTCTTTGAAGTGATAAGATCGTTCTGTGACGTAAGAAATCCGTTATTGTCTGAATTATTTCTCTAGCTTTCTCGTATTTATTTATTGCTGCATACGCAAAATTTAGTTTATATTTTAACTTAAAGCAACCCACATGCATATACGCATGATAAAAAAGATAGAAAAAGATTATATAGCACAGCATATATAACTATATATAGTGGATAATATAGCATAATAATATAAGGGATTATATAGCACTAAATATATGGTGCAATATAAGAAACCTACAGTATAAAAAATAATATTCAAGTATATGGAACAATTCAGAATTAATATAATTTTAACATAATCAATAATATAAATGGCTATTTTTGGAATAATGTAACAAAAGAGATCAAATTTCAAAATTTACATGGATATAGAACAAAAGAAATCTTAAAAGCGAAGTCACAGTACCACATCCGTAAGTAAATGCATTTGGACAGCCGAAATACTCGAAACTAAATTCATTAACATACAAGTGCTTTCAAATAAGCTTTGAAAATAAATGCCACATTCCAAGGATTTTCCGTGTATTCAGTATTTATTTTTTAATGTATCCAGGTTACTCTTCTGTGAATGTCAAAGATAATGAGATATGAATGACAGATGATGATGTCAAATCTTTAACTAGGCGTAGAGGAAAAAAAACAAGTTGCCCTCGTTTTGAAGTATTTGCTCAATTAAAGAGCAGTCTTGATAGGAATGAAGGTAAGTTTTCTTCGTTTCCTTGTGCGAACGTAGAATGAAAGGAAATTCTGCTATATAAGGAAGCATAGATTTTGAAAGAAGCTTTAATTTATGAAACAAAGAATGGAACTGAATGACAACTAGCTATTGTGTAACTGATTTTAATATGAAATGGTAAAACTAGTTACACGTATTATTTTTTTGAAAATAATTCATGTTACAGTGGCTTCCAAAAATGTTCGTACACTTATGATTTTCATTGAAATAGGGCTCTATCCATTAATTAAAAGTAAACTTTCTGAATGAGATTTTAATAATAAGATCTATAATCTATTCGTAACAAAATTACATGAAATATTTTTAAATATAGCGAAACTTTATTCTTAAGGAATTAATAATCAAAAAATGGCAAACATTTTATCTCACAAAAGTCTACGCACACTTCAAAAAAATCTTGACATATTAGTAAATATTTTCATTTTTCGTTAAATTAATATTTAGTAGGATATCCTTTAGCATCCACAACAGCTTTTAAACGTCTGGGTATAGATTTTACTAGTTTTTTTTTGTAATTTCTGTATCAATGTTCATCCATTCTTCCATTATGACTGTTTTGAGTTCGCTTTTCGTTTTGATGTCGTGTTTTCGTACTCTAACCAGTTCTTTCCAAATTTGTTCTATGGGGATTAAATTTGGCGACTAAGGTAGTGTTTTCAAAACCTGTGGACAATTATAGAGACACCACAAGCGAACGTTGAGAGCTTTATGCTTAGGATCGTTATCATAATTAAAAATAAAGTTGTTTCCAATACCCAAATTTTGGGCTCATAATTTTAAATTGTGTCTTAAAATATTTAAATAAAGAGAATGATTCATTATGCATCAATAAATACCAAATTACCTAGTCCTGATGCTGCTATGCAACCCCACACAAGAACACCTCCACCGCCATGCTTAACTGTTCCAACTAAGTTCTTAGAATGAAGTTCCTCATTTTTTCTTCTGCATACAGTTATTCGATTATCGGAACCAAAAATGTTAAATTTGCTTTCTTCAGCAAATAGGATACTATTCCAGTACGTTTTATTTATCATTGATTTTGTGAATGAAAGCCTAAGCTTTCTGTTTTTCTCACTAACAAAACAATTTTTCCTGGCAGAACGTCCATGTAATCCAGCTTCTCTGAGAACTCGTCGAACAGTTTCAGGTGAAATTAAAGTAGAAAACTTTGCATTAAATTCTTCAGAAACTTTTACAACACTTAAACGTGGGTTTTTCACAAATTTTCTAATAATAAATCTCTCATCACATTTACTTAGCTTTCTCTGTAGATCTTTTCTTACCTTGTTTTCAATCCGATTTTCTTCTTTAAAGCGTTTTTTTTTTTGCATACTGCATAGTAGAATGGGATAAATTAACTAATTTAGCGATATTTTGAATTGATTTACCACTATTATGGTGAAAAATTATCAATTTTCGAATGCTGTTTGTAATTTCTTTACAACTGCGACCCATTTCTCAATAATAAATAGAATATTATGAAGTAAACAATAAAAAATTAAAGCAAATAATTTTTTAAATGTCACCACAATGCAAAAATTAAAAAAAAGCGGCAAAGGATAGTTCTAATTTTGTTTTTATCCAAAAATATTTCAGTGTACGAAGACTTTTGCGAGACAAAATGTTTGTTCTTTTTTTATTATTAATTTCTTAAAAATAAAGTTTCGCTATATTTTAAAAAAATATTTCATGTAATTTTGTTATAAATAGATTATGGATCTTATTATTAAAATCTCATTCAGAAAGTTTACTTTTAATTAATGGATAGAGCCCTATTTCAATGAAAATCATAAGTGTACGAACACTTTTGGGAGCCACTGTATGTATTTCCTTACTGGGGAATTATTTTTTGATTTAGTTCTTGTAACATCATAAAAATTATAGCTTTGAAATTAAATGTATAATGTGAACTATGTAATGAACTAATAATATTAAAGTGTAATAAAATAACAACACATTAAAATACAATTATTGTACACAAATTATTAAGAAATTAAAATCAAAAGAGATATATTGTAAATGTAATCCAAGATAAGTATACGATAATATAAATAATACAAATGAAGAAAGCTTACATATAAATGCAGAGAGAATTAAAACAAATATATCATTAACGTATAGTAATTTGCTTCGCAAACGATAACGTTGGATTCAGGCAGAACTTATTATTCTTATGATTCATTTGTAGTTATTTCGTGCTCTTATAGTGAACTGTGTGGAGATTCGTTTAATTTGCCTAACAATTTTATTTTGGAAACAACCTTTCTTATTATTCTCGTTTTTCAACTCACGCTTTCTTGCCACAATGAGTCAGCGCGCGTGTATTCAAATGAAGTAGAAAGAAGGAAAGTTTTGGACTAGATCTGATTTACTAGCGATTAGATTTATGTGGCGTTCAACGCTTCTAGCCATCATGATTGTTTATGCCAATTTTTACGAGTCAGAGCCTGGCTGCGTGTAAGTTACCTGTGAAAGGCCGTTAAGCTAACATAATTCTATCATATTTTACGTTAGTTGTTATGTTTTAAGCCAGAAGGTTTGGCTTTTCGTAAGCACAAATCGGGGCCATCTCGGGATTGTGAGTTAACAAAGGTTTCTTTGCATCCTTATCTGGAATTTGTTGTACTTAAAATTTGAGGATAATTCCCCGCACATTCTTCTAGCATTTCATTGGTTAATGCTTGCTAGGAATAAAGGCTATAACTGTATAATAAAGGTTTTACTGATAAGACGTAGCTGAGCCTTCAATAGTTGAAAAAGTCAAGAAATGGAAAGGGGAACCTACAGCAACTAACGTATTTACGGTTCTTCTTAGTTCAAATCTGAAAAGTTACAGCACAACTGTGTCGTTAAATTTCAGGAGAATTTCTATAGTATCAACAAAAACAAATTATACAATTAGACTTCTGGTGATTTTAAAATGGTCAGTGCGTTTGCTGTGAATTCGGCATACTCTTAATGAAACTTTCTTTGCTGGAAATGTAAAGGAATATAATGTGAAAAATACGAAATAAAAAATAATTTTCAATTTCCATAACGCTGAAATATCTGTATTTACATTATATAATTTTACCATAAGTAGTTTGTCTTCATCAATAAAATTCGTCCCAACTATCGTTGACGCAAAACTTAAATTGTTTTGAGAAAAATTAAAGAAACGTGAATCAGCAACAGTTCCGTCATGATCATTATTTCCGTTTGTGTGTTTACTTCCGTTATGAAAGAAACCCCTAATCATGCATTAAAAAATCAAAATCTTAATTTCTTAGAAACATTTTAATGCAGGTACTTACGCACCTTTTTCTGATGAAGACGCATATTAATTCTGACGTTCTAAGCTTTTTCTTTCCCTTTAAGAAGCCTTATTTTCAAGCCAAAAAATCAGTTATTTTTAATGCGCACAAAATGATGCTTCAAGACTTGTTTTTGCTATAAAATGATGCAAAATATATCTTTTTTCTTCTGAAAATTGCCCAATATATTAAAGATTAAGTTTGCATTTAATGTGCTTCATTTAAAGCTCACTTAATTCCCACGTGTCTAAAATTCTGACTGTTTGATCCTCTTAACCCATACGCACTTATTGAAGTAAAAGAATTTTTATTTCTTTTTGTCACGCCTCCATATGAGTCTGGTGGGTACCATAGCAACATCAAAGTAGCTATATTGCATTTATTACCCGAATTATTATTATTACTAGCTGATACCCGCCCGCTTTGCTGGGCACCCTATCTATTTGAATGTGAACCTTGACTTCTTATGTGGTCGAAATGTCTAATTTCGAACTGATAATGAATGCAAATTTTTTAAATTTAAAATCGGGATATATACTGCTAGTATGGGAATTTGCTGTACATAAATTTCGGAATCACCCATGAGATACTGTGTATTGGGATGCGTCCCCATTATTTAACGCGGTGAGATCCCCAATGGGCCTACACCACGAAAAATTGTCAACATAAAACTAAGGACATATTTTGAGAATGTTATAAATATTTGTTCATTTTTAGTCCAAAGGGGCTTTGTCCCTGAAGGACTATTCTTTTCGTTTTGCGATTTTGCGTCGGAAACTTTAAAAGTCTATCACTTTTTAAACTGTTGTCACAAAATGTTGCAGCCCTGTATTATATTTAAAGAAATTAAATAATGAAGAATGTGCATAAATGTATGTATGTTTGTCGCATTGTGATAAAACGACAGTACCTAAAGCCATCGAATTTTAAATGCCGTAATCCTGCTGCGAATATAGGCATCTGGAAGGCCAAATTTAAAATTTGTTTTATTAATGATTTCATATTTTGTAAAACTTTAACGAGTTTTTGATTAACAAACTCAAGGATTTCAAAGCGGGCAATTGCAACTTTCTACAGAGAAAAACATTTTTATCTGCAGCGCGTGAGACTGTGTGTAGGAAATTCTAAAGATATGCTCAGTTTAAAATTATTTTGCGATATTGTTCTTTAACTGAAGTTTATGGTTTAAATGCGAAGAACATGATATTCAATAAATAAAAGTAACATACAAAATGTTTATAAAACACCCCTTTGGACGTAATTTAAAATCTGAAACCTTTCAGATTTTTTTAAATTTATTAAATCAAAGTTTTAATCGATTATAACTACTTGTCTTT
This sequence comes from Stegodyphus mimosarum, assembly GCA_000611955.2. NCBI lineage: Eukaryota > Metazoa > Arthropoda > Arachnida > Araneae > Eresidae > Stegodyphus > Stegodyphus mimosarum. Next base: position 14,865 of record KK119345.1, on the reverse strand, counting down.
GACGTTTTATGTGGGGTACGTTTTATAAATAACAACAACATTTTTATTTTTCATCACAATAATTTATTTCTCTTAATAATAACATTTATTTTCAAGAAACGTATGATAACAGTTAATCATATATAAAACTGTAAAACAATATACTTAAATTTATAAAACGTCTCTGTAGACAACATTCTTCGTACGTTTTTCTGGTTGAAGAAGAATGAGATCCTCAGGTGAATTTACTCTTGAACACGTCGCATAAAACTGACCATGAGAAAAACAGTCATTTTGTAAATCTACGCCAGCTAATTTTAAACTCTGCCCTTGTGCTTTATTGATAGTCATCGCAAAGCAAACTCTAAGCGGAAACTACAAACGCTTAAAGATTTACGTAAAATCACCTAAACTACATAATTACGAAAAATTATGTAAAATTACGTATACGTTAAATACGTGAAACTACGTAAAAACATTTACGTAAAATCGGTTCTTAGTGCGCGTCTACATCGTGGAATGAATAACTATGTAAGATTTAAAGTCAATCGGGTATATAGTTTCGGAGATCTTATGACGAGTCAGTGGTATTTCGCCTATATATATATACATAGATAGATTATTCATAACCTCAGAAAAATCACAGAATTTCTAAAAACAATTTACATATATAATTCATTTTAATTACTTTTAAGGGCTGCCATAAATTTTTCTACTATTTTTGAGTCTTTTCTCAGTTTATCATATCAAAGTTCAATTTCCTTAAAAAGATTACCTACAGAATTTTTTTTCTTTTTAATCTTATTAATTAAACATTGCTTTCTTAACCCTTACGCTATATAAAATACAACAACAAACCAAAAATGCATAAAAGCAGTATTTGTTTAGAATTCCTGAAGTGTTAAGTTCCTAAATTTATTCCATTCTTACTTGGTCTTAGTTCATTATATCGACACTTAGTTTTTTAGTAACATGATTTACGCAATATGTTTTGTCTTTTTGTAACTTGTCCGAAAGAGCTTTTAGTCTCTGACCTTAGTTTTTTGTCGAATCACTTTTGCGTCGTATCACATTTCGTTTCCGTATTATTTTCCAAATAAAGAGATGCACGATGTCAGCTAACCTATGGGGAAAAGCTTTTATCACGTGATAAAAGACTGAGAATACGACATACAAGCCACAAGAGTGAGTTTTGAGACTAATAGCACCTCTGACGCTGAAAAAAACTATCTTTCCCGTAATTAGAAGAAAAAAAAAAGCAGTATTATTTGAGTAGAAAATTATATAAGCATACATATAAATTAAAATAGATATAAATTTGAATTTGTGTTTTGAAGGTAGATATTTTGACTATCATTCCTCAAAGATAGATCATATGGCTTAATAAATATTTGTACTCATGGTTTTATTCATAAGTTAATGCATTTACTTAAAAAATTGTTTCGACCTACTCAGCTCATGAAAGCACTAGAAAAATATTTACCATACGGATCTTATTTCATCACGGATCTAATGCTGATAATTAAATATATATACAGTTGGGAAACGTCCAGCTGCGGTAAGGTAGCTTCCCAGCAAGGTGAGTTTAGAGTTGCCAAACAAGTGACAAGGAAAGGCAGGGTTGACAAATTTGGCGTGAAAAATCGATCATTTAGCGGCAAAATTAGCAATATTCCATAGGCGGAGCGAGAACATTCTAGAACGCATTCTTAACGGTTTTCTAGAGAATATTCTTCAGAGTAGGTTAAAGCTATATATACCCTGCCTGTACGCGGAGTAAAGAGTGTCTTGACTTTAGAGTTTAGCTTGAGAGTGATCGACCGAGTCGGAAGCTGTTCTTTAGCGGCCGTGAAGCTGTCTGCACAGTTTTACCCTGAAGGCTGTGTTGCTCATTGTATCAGCGTGTTTGTCTAGCTTTTCGACGATTGTAAATGTCTGTTTGGAACTGTTCTGTGTAATACTGGCAAATAAATTATGTTTGGATTGTTTATGAAGTGTTACGATGAATTACTCCAAATCCACAAACCTGTGGAATGGAACAACTGGTTACAGAAGAGAGATTTGTGAGTGAATGCCTGTGACCCGCCTACAGAAAAAAGCCATGGGGAAGGAAATGAAGGCTTTGATTTATTTGTAAAAGCCGGACAAGAAGAGATGAAAGCCAGACAAGAGGAGATGAAGGCTGAGATCAATAGCGAAATACAATCGGGTCAAGAAGAAAAAAAAAGCCCCCCCCCAAAAAAAAAACCTGCAACAGAAATTTGAATAGATGGAAGTGGAACAAAAGACGATTAGAAGCGACATCGTGGATCTCGTTATTCCATGTCGATACTTATCGACATGCGTCGATACTTATCGACGCATAACATATCTCATTAAATGGCATAGCGCACTGGGACAATCTGCGCCCACAGTTCTTAAACTACGCATTGACATTTTTCAAATCTGAAGATATACAGCCTAGTGGAGAGACGCGATTTATCAGGACAGCGTAAGCGGCAAAGTGCGATGCGTAATAGCTGCAGTAGAATTTATAAAAACGGAAAGTGTTTGTTTGAATTTTAAGTGATGACTGACTACAGGCTCAAATATCCATGCAAAAGAAGTCATCATCATACAGGGAGAATAAAAGGAAGCTTAACATTCTAAAGCTTTAAAATTACACTAAACAGCAGCTGAAGTTTTGCATACACTTTGAGTAGAATTTTGTTGATTTCGAAGGCTGTCAGATACAGGTCCCTTTTCTCCAGGAGGAGGGCGACGAACGTATTTATATAGAAAGCAGTAGGCAGAGCAAAGCGAAGAGAAAAATACTAAGAGAAAGACGTACGTAGTGACGTATACGTAGAGAAAAGTACTAATAAAACGCATAAAACTAAAATTTTAAACTTCTAACAGCGTTAAGAAGAACTGAACTGGAATTCATTTGAAAAATAAATTTTTGTGAATGAAAACTTCAAAGTAATCCAATTCACGAAATGAAGAATCTTTACGAATAATCAAAGTCAAATTTGCATTTAAGTTTATAGTTATGATTAACTATCGAACATTTGCTTATTTCTTCATTTCGAACGTTATATTTTTCAACCCAAATTTAATGCTGATTTAATTTGGCCGAAATATCCACTAACCAGATATGTTATAAATTTCCAAAGAATTAAAGTCAGAAAACGAACAAAGAATTTTACAGATAAGTGAGAATATAACTTGAGAGTTAAAGTGCTAGAAAATCTGTGCAATTTTGTAAATGATGAAAGTCAAATGGATGCCTTCCAAAATAAATACAGTCGTCGCTTTTCGCATTTTATTAAATGCTTTTTGTTCGTGAAGAAGAGTAACCTGCGTTTGATGACCCTCGAAATCATCACAACTTTACTCAAATTCTACACCTTCTCAAACTGTGTACTTTAAAAATAAATAAACACTGCTTTTACTTCATTTTCATAAATCATTAATAAATATTATTAATTGCAAATTAGTAATGAGATGCATATTAACAGTTAATAATGACGTATTAATTATATATACTATTTCTTAACGTGAATAAGGATTGCAATACGATTACTGATAACTTATCTTGAAAAAATAAGTAATGGAAAAAAATAATTTCTATTTTTCTACAGAAGTTTCCGAACAACTCAATGTAAACGAACCGTGTTAAATAAGGTTCTAGTACATTAGAAGGTACGTATTATATAGCCTTGAAAAGCTTTCCTTGCAGTTAATAAGGATTGTGATAAAACTAGATAATTTTCCCTCTTTCTCAGGCTTAGCAGTGGCCGAGCGGCAAAGTCGCTGAACGCTAGTAGTTCGGTCCGAGCTTCGAATCACGCGAGCGGGCTGGCTGCATGAGGTTTCGTTGTTTTTCCCATGTGTAATGTGTGTACGAGTTAATTTCCCTTGGAAAGTCCTCACGAAGGCATTCCTCTCCTTAAGCAGATAGCCCCCGAGGTTTTATCGTAGTCACATAAATCTTCTTTCTCATCTTGATCGCCTACTTCTTTTATTTTTAAAATCATTGTCCTTTGTTTATAAAAAACTAGATATCCATTTCTTCTCTTTAACTATTGTTAAGTACAAGCTCAAAATTTTACTGCATGTTTAATCTCCGTATTAAAATTTACACTTAAGATTCATTTATCTCCATCAAATGAATTTTCGCAGTATAACTTGTCTTTACATTTTTACCCGTTTCATCAAAGATAACAATGGCTTTCTTTCAGCACTTTAATGTATCGAGCTTGCCCTCATCTCTGCTCAGTTTCCAGTGATACGTTTACATGCCAACGTTTGCAATAATGTTAGAAGTTTCCCTCTCAGTATTAAAATGAACTATATGCACTGTTTTCTATAACAGCCTGTAACACTTTACATAACGTACACATCCAAAAGTTGAAAACCAGAATTACAGTTTTGTGCTCTGCTTTGAGGAAAACATAATATCTGAATTCTTAATCAGTAGGGATTTATGGCACCAGTAATTATCTGCAAGAAGGACGATCTCGATTTTCCACTCCACTGGATAATTCTTCGTCTAATTTTCGCAACCATTCATTAACAAAAAACAGTTTCTTTCTCCCTCTAAAATTTTACTTTCGCATTATGGTCCACTATCAAACTCTAAATTCATCTGAAACATATCAGGCGTATAGCCATTTCTGATTAAAAAAAGTTTTAAATTGTGTGTGCACCAACAATCTTTAAATACAGAGGTTTAGTCAGCTTCTGCCTTGATTTCTTTTGGTGGCCGATCACACAGAAGTTTTAACACTTCCCTCTTTTATCAGCGCCCCTTTTAGGGCACCGAGGATTGCTGCTCTAAACAGTGCGAGATTCGGACAATACTCAATCAGACTATGTATGTCTTATAGGTGTCCGGACCTGCTGTCACATGCTATTTGTTTTATCAGCGTTGCAACTGTTTTCTGGGGAACATTTTTCACATTTATTGTTTTTTCACCTCATGTTGCCTCAACTCATCCCTGTCATCCACTGGTACCTATTTCTCTTCACCATGTATAACATTGAAATGTGATTTTGTGTCTCTTCTGGAAGCACTCCAAACATCGTTTACCAGCTCATTAGCTAGCAGCTGGAGGTGAACGGTTGTCATGCTAAAATCATTAATCATAGCAAAAATGATTAGAATCCAGCAAACCAATTTGTTCAAGCAAAAATTATTAGCTTAAAGAGATATTAAGTTATTTATGTGTATAATTTGCAAAATTACTTAATAATAGCAACATTGATAGATTTCAATTCTGTTTTTAGATTTCATTTTTTTTTCTCTTAGGATCATATGTGTTACCATTTACAGTTTCTATTCCTTTTTTTTCTTATTAAGGTTTCTGTATAAAATGCTAAAATCCGTATTTATTCATTAGTGACATTATATCAGACGGTAACTAATTTAACAAATAATAATTAACAAGGTTAGATTAGTTTATTGGGTTAATTACAATCTTTATGCATTTTTTTGACATGTACAAGCATCAATTTTTTTTTTGTCTTTTTCAGTCTAGAAAGGGTTATCAGACTCGAAATGATTTTTCCTTGGTTCGCTATAAAGGACGTATTACTTTTCAAATTGTTACCACCAAATATTATCGCCTTGCATTATTTTTAAACAAGTAAAATAAACTTTTAAGAGAATCTGGGGGCATGCATGTATGTTCCTCACACTGTACGGTACCTAGAATCTTTAGATTTTGAATAACATAGTCCTCCATCCGAACATACGTACCGATTTTTTTATTATTCTATGTTGTAAAATTTTAAAGAATTTTTTATTAACAAGCTCAATGATTTGGAAATAAGAACACTGTTCGAAATAACACATTTTTATCTCCAGGCCACGAAACTGTTGTCATTCCGAAGAGCGTAAGTTTTAATTAATGAACTCAGCTCTATGAAAGCAATAAGGTGCCGCGGCCAGAAATAAAATACTTTTATCTTTCACGCGCCAGTGTGTTGCCATTCAGTAAAGCCCGAGCCTTTTAAATTTAATGTGACATAATTTAATTTAATAATAACGTAAGCGATTAAAAAATAACAAATACAGTTTCTAAGAACATTGCTTTTTAGGTTTTAATCTGAATGATTTAAATAAGCATATACTAAAATGATGAGGTGCCTAATAAAATATTCAGTATTTTTTATCACATTAAATCCGGACTCATTAAAATAATTATATACTTTTTACTATTTTATGATGCGTATTTTAGGAAGCTGGCTTGCAAATCGCTAAAAATCGTTAAAAGCATGTTATTTCATAATCCCAACCAAGCTTCTGCGATAAATTGCACAAACTAAACCTATGACCCTCTTGTACAGTACGCTATTGAATAAAACGAAAAATAAGCAGAAATATTTTAAGTGAAAATTTAACTACGTTGTTCCGAAAAAGTAATTTCGCTGCTACAGTAGTACACAGTACATGACAAAGGTAGACTTCCAGATCTGTGCTTTTTTTCAAGCCCTTCAAACACGGTTCCTGAGCCTACTTCTCCAGAGGCGATCCAGGGAGGGACAACCCTCCTGGTCAACCTGGGAGACAAATATGCACACTGCTGAAGTATTGAATCATACGTCAGCGGCAACCGGGCCCCAACCGGTCACCCATAAAGATAACAAAGAACGCAGAGATCTAGTGTTGACCAAGGCAAAACATTTAACCTAGGGAAGCCAAAGCCCCAAAGACAGCCTTTTAGTATCCGACCATGTAGCGTCCTCATAATCAACGGAGAGACAAAACAGTACTAGTACGGTCCTTGCCAAGTCTGAACTACCACCGATGAATTTCGCTGCTACAGGGCAGGACAGAACAGGAAACCATTGGAAAGACTCCATTACCTGGCCGCTTCTGACGGCATCCCTACACAGAATTAGTGTCGCACCTCTGGAGGCTGTCCGGAGGGGCGTGACTACCCCCCCGATCAACCCAAAGGGACTTTACATGTTAGTTATCGTCCATCGCCAAGCATAGACCAGGGGACGCAACCCCCCGGACAGCCCTTATATGTAACATCCCCACTTCAACATCCCCACTATGCCCCATGTAACATCCCCACTTCCAAGGTCACGGACAAGACAGTGCCAGTACGGTCTCTGCCAAGCCCGAACCAAAACACCGAATATACGATGGCTCTAGTCCTGTGAAAACTGATTATCTACCATGGAGGTCGACGCTGTCTGTACATAGGTCCAGCCAGAGGTCTGGAAGAAGCCCAGGTCTCCTCCCATAAATGTTTCGGTTCCGGAAATTCCGCCCATTCGGACCCTAGGGATATTTCGCTGCTACATTATCGCTAGAGGACACCGTTACCTGGCTTGGGTACCTGGTCCCGCCTCACACAGAAAGTCCAGTCTCTAGAGGCTATCTCATGGGCCGCGTTACAACCAGCCCACCGCCCGCAAACGAATGTAACGAGTACTGAGCCCGTTACACCAAACGGCTGTCGGAGGAAACCACACTCCCATCTCACCCCACCAGGCGGGGAAGAGGAAACTACGTCGAATGACGATGACACAGGCACCACTCTGGTCAATCATAAAAACACAAAACCAGAAAGAATACTTCCAAGTATTTCAGGCGTCCACCTAGGCGGGCACGGAAGTCTAAGCCCTCCCCATACTGAGTGCTCAAACGTCCATTGATATTCCTCAATCAAACCGTCCGCTGGCAAGCAACGAACCGACCCCGTCAGGAGGAGCGCAAACCATAAGATAAGCCTTAAATTCTCCACCATATAGCTCCACCGCAGGCAGAGGAACGGACACGACAGTACCAGAACGATCCCTGCCAAGCCCGAACCAGCCTTAGACTGAACTAGTGCTCTATTCCGGTTAAGTCAACTTATGTATCTCCGTAGTTGAGACTGCCTAATTATAGATTCTAGACAGTACTTCCCAGGATTTCCTGAGTCAACCCCGGATAGAATTTCGCTGCTACAGTAAAAATCGGATCTCCAACTGTTTGGTTTATTTAGATGTTTAAAGTATTTAAATCTCATAGAGAAATGTGCTATTTTCTTTTTCTCCGAGTTACATGTATGATTGTCTGGAATCAGCTTAAACAGCAGTTATCTTAGAAAATACCAATTTACCTATCTTTAAGAACATTTATTTTTTATGTTCAAAGTACTGGTCATTTTCAGCGATGGTCAACCAGAGATAGAGTTCGCTTTCAGAGTGGTCGTTGTAATAATATACGTTGAACGGGAAGGCATCTTCTTTTCCAATATCCCTGCTAATTATTATTCTTAACATTCAATATCCAAATGAAAATAAAAAAGTATACTATTTTCTCCCTCCTTTCCTCATGCCTTCGTGGTGTAACTGGAAACACGCTCGACATGTATTCGTGGTGTCAAGAGTTCGAATCCCAGCGAGAGTACTGCGCGTTTTTCATGTTCCTGTATCAATATAAATTAAAGATTCTCCAGTAGCGCCCGAACTAAAAAGGTAGTGGACAATAATTCATCACCCTTAAGAATCTCCTTATTCCTAAGCGCCCTTTAAAAAGGGGAGTCTTTAAGTTATGCCTCCTTTTCGCATGCCTTCGTGGCGTAACTGGAAGCACGCTTAGCATGTATCGTGAGACAAAATTGAGAAAAACAAACCATGAGAATTCTGATGCATGAAACTACTACGGAATCAGCAGTAATGCTGCATTATATCAGCAAAGCAAATATTTTAGAAAAATGGGCATATAATTTCTCATTTACTCGTTTATTGCTGCTAGAGTATTCTCTAGTCTCTTCAAAATGGATTCATAATTTTAGTAATGTAAATACTACCAAACAAATGCGCCAGAGTTCAGTATAAATTTCTTGTTCAAATGAAAATAGAGCTCAGTTTGGGATTCAAAATTTTAATAATTGCAATTCAGTTTTAAAATTAATGTTTAAAGCACTCAAGCTCACAGTTTTTCGCGGAAATCGTAGGAGTAAATGAAATAAAAATAAACACCACTGCTTTAAGGGAAAAAGTGTTTAGTAAGCGTCAAGAAAGCTGTCATAAGCAAGAGTGAAAATTAAAAAAAACATGGATAGAACTGCAACGCTTTAAGCACTTTACCTCCCACGAAGTCGCCTGCTTTCGTGTAATTTATTTTACTCAGAGAGAGATTCCAGTGAGCTTTATTGCAAAGAAAAGTGCAAGTATTTTAAAACACCAAGAAAATAGAAGTAAAAGATTCTCCTCTTGCTGGCTTATTTCAGTTCGTATAGTTGAGTCAGAAGTTCTCAGAATGTGTGCTTTATTTTATAAACACCAATAATGGGACATAATATAAACGGAATTAAACAAAATTGTATGAAAAATCAATGGGCACGAGTACATTGCATTTGGGCACTTGGGTACAGTCAGGTACTTTTACGATATGCATTATGTTTGGGAGAATAAAATTTACCTTTACTCATACATTTTACTTGATAGTTAGAGCTGCTGATGATCCGATAGTGTTTCAATACATCTGGGATTTAGTCAACGATATATAATCTTTCTTTACTCTGCCCGTATTGTTACAAGTTGTTGATGGTATGTGAGGTATAAAATCAAACAGCAGATTGAACAAGCTGAGCTATGGAAAAGCAATGCCTGCAAAAGTTCCTTTCGTTTCAGAGGAGTTGGCTATTCTTAGCAATGACACAAGTTTTCCCTATATTCTGCACCAGATTAATAATCTCACTTGCTTCGTTACTCTGTATTTATTCCTGCATTAACATTTGTACACTGTGCAAAAATAGAAAAGGGATGACTGATTGACGAAATTCAACTTGCGTTTTTCTTGTCCCGAAAGCGCGACTTAGGGTATATATTAGATTTATACACCAATTGTTCTAACATAGGTATTTTAACACATAATCGGATTTACAACATACCAATATCTTTCCGCATTTTGTTTCTGCGACTCATATTACGCCAAAGTGCCAAGTTTCGTAAAAAATCGCACAAATAGTTTTTAAAAAAATTAGTTCTCAAAATTTTACCTCCTCCTCGTTAATTGAATTTTGTGTATAATTATTAATATATCTTTTTTGTTAAAGTTATTTAATTTTTCCTTTCACATTTAAAAATTTGGGTTCATTCCAAATAAAATTCGCCCTAAAATTTTTAAGATAATCTTAAAGTACATGTATTTCAAAGCAGACCTGCAAAAAATTAAGAGTTTTTTATTCAAAATTTTTTAAGATATACATGAATTTACATATCAGCACGTTTCGAAATTTGGCATATTCGTTATAAGGGATAATAACGCCAAATGTGGTGTACGCACTTTGTTAAAAAAATTTGAAAGTATGAACGATGACCTTTTTTCCGCTCGTGTACAATGAAAAAAAAGGAAAGGAAAATAGGTTGGCACAAATCAAGAAGTTCGCCAAGTGAATTAATCTTGGCGCAAACTTAAAATAATGCGCCAAGATAAATGTTTCAATATCCCCGTAAATTTCTCACCAAATTTTACAAAATTTAACATTTAAGCATAATTTGAGTCGTAACAGTGAAATATGAAAAAAACGGGCATGTCATTTCAGAAAAAGTCCGATTTTTTTCTCAAAATACCTATCTCAGAACAACGCTACATATAAACCTAATATATATCCTAAGTCGTGCTTTCGAGACATGAAAAACGCAATTTGAATTTCGTCAATCGAGCCAGTAGAACGGGAAATATAGAACTGTTCTTTTTATTTTTAGTGCAATGGGTCAATTTGCCCAGAAGGACTATGAATTTTCTTTTGGCGTTTTGCGCTGATTCACTAAAAGTGATCTTTCACTTTTCAAATTGTTGCCACTAAATATTATCACCCTGTGTTTGGGTATTATGTAATCTGGTGCCATCAAATATTATCGCCTTTATTTAAGGTAATTAAATAATGAAGAAGCTGCATGAATGTATATGTGTTTCTCGTAGTGTGATAAAACAACGGTACCTAGTACCATCAAATTTTCAATATTGAATGTTTCCACCCGAATATGGGCATCTGGAAACCCAAATTTGGAATTTGTTTTATTATCACTTTCATATTTTGTAAAATTTTAACGAATCTTTTATTAACAAACTCAAGGATTGCAAAGCGAGCAATTTCAACACTGTACAGAAAAACAATTTTATCCCCAGCGCGTGAAAATGTGTATCAGCTATTCAAAAGGTATGATTATTTTAGTTAGTTTTGAAGTTTAGTTTGTTTAGTTAGTTTGCTATTTAGTTTGTTTTTTAGAAGTTATTTTGCGATATAGCGCTTGAACTGAATTTTATGGTTTAAATGCGAAGAACATGATATTTAATAAATAAAGGTAACTCACAAAATATTGAAAAAAAGCCCCTTTGGGCGCAATTTAAAATCTGAAACCTTTCAGATTTTCTTTAGATATTTTCAGATATTCTGTTGGTGGCGTAGCAACGCGCAGACGTTACAATGTCCAACTGTATTTTGCGTCGAATGACTTTGAATGTCTGTATCATATTTCAAATCCCGTTTTGAATCCCCCGTGAAAAAAAACGCCCCTTTGGGGTTAATATCTGAAGGTTTTCAGATTTTATGTTTTTAGTCCAAACGGACTTTGTCCCTGAAGGAATATTGTTTTCGTCGGAAACATTAAAAGTCTGAGTCACATTTCAAACTGTTGCCACCAAATCTTACCGCCCTGTATTATATTTAAAGAAATTAAATAATGAAGAATCTGCATAAATATATGTATATTTCTCCAAATGTGATAAAACAACGGTACCTAGAGCCATCCAATTTTGAATAACGTACGATTCCACCCGAATATGCGCATTTGGAAGCCCAAATTTAAAATTTGGAATTTGTTTTATTATCCATTTCATGTATTGTAAAACTTTAACGAACGTTTGATGAACAAACTCAAACGATTTTAAAGCGAGCAATGGCAACACTCTACGGGAAAAAGAACTTTTTATCCAAAGCGCGCAGAACTGTCTATAGGAAATTCTAAAGATATACTCATTTTAAAATTATTTGGCGATATTGCAGGTGAACTGAATTTTATGGTCTAATTATCTGAATATCTATTATTAACTTTTTATCTGAATCCTTTCAGATTTTTTTAAAGGCTGCATGGCCAATTGATTTTCTATACACAATAGAATGCTAATGTAGCTCTGTCATCGATAAAACAAATCGTTCTTCTAAGAGTCTGCCGACTAAAACATCCGACACAAGCTTCACATCTTTACCTTCGGATTGTAAAATATATTGTTTTAGATATATTTCTAAATGGCCAAGGACCGAAGAGTTGCATAACAGATTTTTAATTTAAATTGCAGATCTATCATTTAAAGATCTCTGTAGTTTAGATTTCATTATTCTGGCATTGTAAAGCGAGGCTTTTTTATGCAATAAATAAAATGATTACTTTACAAAGGTTTACAAAGTACACCGCTTTAATGCCCTGCGGTAGAAAAACTAGAATAAGATAAACGCCCTCTCTTGAAGCTCTTTCATAACCTTTCAAAATGCACTTTGGGCAGCAGTTGGTAGCAATAGTAGCAAAGTATGTATATAATAGGTTTAAAGACAGTACCGAATGTACTGAGAAAAATATATTTGAGAAAAATAAGCAATAGAAGAAACAAAACAGTATCCTTGTACGGAACCAAACATGAAGACTCCCTGTAATAAGTTCGAATCGTTGAACCTCACATGATAACCGTAAGTTGACCAATGAATGTTGGTGGTAACGTATTACTGTCCACAAACTTAATTCATTTCCTTTAAAGAAGGCAGGTTTTTGAAAGACCAAAATTTAGGGAGTGTTCTGTGTCTCTAGCCGGAATTGCAACTTCCGAATAATTAGTTCGATCAGTCACACAACAAGTGCACAGAAAAAGGAGGCTTGATTCCTTACATTTCCATCAACGAAAGGAAACTCGCAGTCGATTTATTCAAAATTGAACTCTAAATCTGAAGGCGGACATTGATATGAGGGGAGAGCTAAAGAAATTTGAAAAAGCAATAAGGGGAATTCAATGCTGAGATTTTGTTTTTTTTTATCTATTTCATATTTTAAAAAGTATCCTTGTTTCTTGAAGGCCAGTATATCGACCGAGTTGTCAAGAAACAAGGATAGGTGATGGGATCCTAAATTCTGCAAGTACATGATGTGACTAATTACATGATTCACTGCTGAATATTTGAAATCGGCTTAGCCAGGATATGATTCGTAACCGACGTGTGAGAAGGGATATCATATCTTTCTAACCACAACAGCTATATTTAAAAAATATTATTTAATTCACGTTTAGGAAAAATATCGGAAAACAGAAAAGTAAAGTGAAAAGTCCCGTTGTCATTACGGAAAATTTAATAACGTATTAACATAGTAGTAACATAGTGTAATACCGTAGTAGCTGAGAGGTATTGTCATTAGTAATAGAAATATAATTGTGTTTTTACACAAAATTAAATTGAAATAGTACAGTTTGTAAGTAAAATATTAGCTTGTTATCTGCAGCATGAAATATTTTGAGATACTGCCCTGAAAAATAATATTGTGAGCTTCATCTACAAAAAAATTTTACCTTCGTTCTCTTATAGCCCTTTTCCTCGTAATGATTATGACATTTTCGAGTTACTAACTTATTGAAAACTTCGGATTTTCCAGGTTTGTTGTTCTTTTTAATGCTCTTGTAAAAATTCATTGTGTTTTCACTACTTAACAGAATTTCACAAATTCAAGCATTTATATTATAAATATTTATATTTATATTATAACTGCGATTTTATAAATTAATTGTTTTATTGCAGTAATTTTGGAGCGTTTAAAAATATTATTAATATTACCTTTAAATGCATTTAAAAACAATTTTGTATTATATGTATGCGTACATCTTTAGTTCTTTTGCAGATTCAGTATTATTACACATATTTTTATTTTATACTTAGAAAAAGAAAAATACGTTTTCAAACATTATGTCACTTCTAATGCGAAAGTTTTGAATTTCATTTACGTCCATCAATAGCGGCTGATAATTCCAAAAATGCCTTTTCTTGCTCAAAAATGGCACCACTGCTTCTCATTGTACTATGACTAATAAATTCACAGCATTTTATCATGGTTCTTTAATATCGTCTAGAGACGAAAACAAGTCAGATAAACGTAACACAAACATAAGTTGCTACCAAAAAAGCCAGAAGAATTAATTTGCTTTGCAGTTAGCAGTGTCATTTATGACAGCTACTGAATAATGTAAGGAGACTGCGGTTTTTATTTACTACTGAGTCAATCAGATGCATGCATTTCTTATTGAAAATAGTTAGACATGAGCAGCCTAAAGAGAAGCAATAATTTGACGAATCTTCTTTTCGTAGTCTGTATTTGGGTAAGAATAAAGTATTCGCTGAGTATAATACTCGTCAGTTTAATTATTCAATTATTCAGTAAATAAAATATTAATATTGTCAAGAAAAAGGCATTCCTCCTGTAACATAACACAAAAACCTCAGAGGAATCTAAGTTGGCATTTCAGGTTTAAATGCAACTTTACGGAACTATTCATGTAGTATTTTACATTAAAATAATCTAACTCATATCTCTCTGTCAGAGACGAGGGTGAGGGAGGAAGCCTTCGTTCGTTGTCTTCTCCTCAAATGCTGCGCACATCTCTACATCATCAAAATTATTAATATTGTTACGTGCGTACGGGTTCGTTATATATTGAATGCACAAGTCGTAAAAGGTTAACAAAAATTTATTCTTTCCACAAGAAATAAATTAAAATGCTGAAATATTTCTTTACAGATCTTCGCACAGTATCACAATATCTCAAACGATTAGCAAAAACTCAGTTCAAAACAGAAAAATAATTCTATCTCACAGCGAAATCGCTACAATCAATACAGCATTAAGTAAACAAAC
>KK119344.1:30056-82734 GCA_000611955.2 Stegodyphus mimosarum | reverse complement strand
CTTTAAAAGCGTCGAAAATCTACAACAAATACGCTGAAACAATCAGCAACACAGCTTCAAGCTGTAACTGTAAAGGTAGCTTCACGGCAACACTAAACTTATAATAAACACCGTGGAACAATCACCAATACACTGTCAAGCTATACTGTAAAGGTAGCTTCACGGAAAGCACTATCTCGATCGCTTTCCGTTCACAAAACGCTCGCGTAGCTTAGCACTCATAGTAAGCAGCGATTCTCGCAATTAATCACACTCTGCTCAACAACAACTTCACAATACTTCACAATCTTAATCACACTACTTCACAATGCCGGCTCTCAGAAACGAAGGGGTTTATATAGCTTTTCTTTAAGTTCCACACGTTTCGAGAAATATCTCGATAGGAAGTTATTCTAGAAGCTTCCCGATTGGACCATGGGATATCACCAATTTGGTCGCCAAATGGGCGATAAAGTAGCCAATCTGGCAACCCTCCCATACACTATTTTATGGCAACTCTAGTGCTATGCCGGAAAGCTTACATACAGGTGCAACCGCCGAATTTTTCGCAACACTGCCGCCTCCCAAGGACTGCACGTCCCGGGCAGTACAATCCCTGGTTGGGAGCCAAAAAGAAATAATCGAAAAAGCTACAAAACAAATAAATTAATAAATAACAAAATTTGCAAATATTTACAGTATTTAGAAATAACAAAGAAATAAACATTTACACTAATTACAAAGATCTATGTACAAGCAACTATGCATAAATCATACAATTAAACATAAAATTAATACAAGAATAATACAAAAAAAATCAACCATTACGAAATACGGGGTACCCATAGCAAAAATAACTATCACTAATTACTATGGCCATAGTATGGAGCTAACCTATCATAATGTACAACGTTAGGTTTGGAATTGGGAGACTTACGGATCCGTATTACGACGTCATTCAGTCTGTTGAGGACTGTGTAGGGACCCTCCCAATGCGATTGCAGTTTGGGAGAAATGCCCTTACGACGGCTCGAATTCCACAGCCAAACCTTGCGTTTTCCTGAACTTATGTTCGGTCGCTCTTGCGTCGTACCTCTTCTTCATCCTGTCCGTCGAGATGTTAATTCGCTCTCGAGCAAACCTGTGCATCGTTTCCAACCGGGCTTGGAGACCTTGGACGTACTCCTCAGGAGGGGACTGTAGATCCGGCGGACGGCCGAAAAGCAGGTCACTCGGAAGACGGAGATCACGACCGAAGAGCATTTTAGAAGGGGAATAGCCTGTACTCTCGTGGACGGCATTACGGTAAGCAAGCAGGAACAGGGGCAGCTTACGATCCCAGTCTTCTTGGTTCTCGGAAACCATAAGCGATAGGTGGTTCAAGATTGTGCGATTAAATCTCTCCACCATGCCGTCAGACTGCGGATGTAACGGGGTGGTCTGTGTTTTCTTTATTTCCAATAAGTCGCATAGTCCTTTGAACACAGCCGAAGTGAAGTTCCTGCCTTGGTCGGTATGAATCTGGAGGGGAGTTTCAAATCTAGATACTCAGTTCTGCAACAGGACTTCAGCCGTAGTGACAGCCTCTTGGTCTGGAATTGGGTATGCTTCAGGCCACTTTGTAAAATAATCCATGACAACTAGAATGTATCTGTTGCCATCTTTAGTCCATGGCAGAGGTCCCAGTATATCAAGGGCAATTCGCTCGAAAGGCGCTCCAACGTTGTATCGCTGCATTCTTCCGCGACAGCGTTCCTTTGGTCCTTTCTTGGCTGCACAGGCATCGCAAGACCGGCACCATTTCTCAACGTCGTTTCTTGCGGAACTCCAAAAGAAGCGCTCTCGAACTTTGTTTAATGTCTTCATATAGCCGAAATGCCCTCCTGTTGGGCTGCTGTGTATTTCTTTCAGGACATCAGGTATTCGGTTTTGAGGAAGCAGCAGCTGCCATCTTTTATTAGTTCCATCGTCGCTTTCCCACAGTCGATATAAGACTCCATTTCGAAGGTGAAGTGAGTCCCAGAGAGCCCAGTAACTTTTAGTCATCGGACTGAACATGGAAAAGTCTTGCCACTTGGGTTTCGTAGCCGATGATTCCTTCAGCTCTATTATTGGCTTAATGTTAGGATCCGCAAACTGGTCTTCTCTAACTTTTTCATGACTCCACGGATCTGGCTCCGATGCTGTTGAAGATGTTACTTGTCGGATGCTAGAATTCGCCAAACCGTACTTAGCTTCTGCTCTTGCACAATACCCGGGTCAAATACTTTTCCACGGCAGTTCTCAGGTGTATTTCTGTTTTTCATATCACAGTCTGAAGATTCAGTCTTTTCAGACTTTTCGTGCACAGGAAGATCTGAAACAGTTCGTTCACCACTCTGTAGTTTATTCGCATCGTGTGTGCAGTTCACCTTGGTAATTTTAGTAGTTGCTACATGCTTATTTGCCTCCGTTTCCTGGGAACCAATTCCGAAGTTTGCACCAGGGTCATGAATACAATCCGATCCTTAAAAGAAGTATCCTGGTTTAGAATCGAGTCCATGTGTACACAATATTCATTATAAGACACACATACAGTTTGCGAAGTAGGTAAATTTTCTTGCAATACTGGATCACTCTGCGTAAGCTGTACGTCAGCTTCTTCCATCTCAGAGTCACATGAGTTTTCAGATGGTTCAATACTTGCTAACTGCGACTTCGTACCTTCACTATCAGTTTCTATGATCTCGACAGTCGCATTTTCATTTTCTTCTGTCTCTACTTCAGGCACTTGAGAATCAAAAGCTTCTTTCCCGTCTTTTATTTCTTCATGGTTTCCTTCTTTTCCTTTAACCCCGTCAGATGTTTCATTCATCATTTCTTGATTTTTCTCAGGCAGTTGATTAGCTATTCCCTTTATTTCTCCTTCCTTTGATTCTTCAGACGCAAATTTTGGCACTTTCGCATCTTCTTTTATGGCTCCAGTTTCTCCTGCACTCCTCTTTCATCTGTTGGAGTTGCTCTCGTACCTTTTCTCGGCCGACTTTCCTCTTTTCGCGCTCGGCTTTCATCTCAGCTATCATCTCTTCTTGTCCGGCTTTCAGAGCTGCTAACATGTCCATCAAAGCTTTCATTTCCTCCGCCATTGCTTTCTCCTGTAGACGGGTGACTGGCATTCACTCTCAAATCCCACTCCTGACACCAGTTGTTGCGTTATACGGGTTCGTGGATTTGAGAGTATCCGATGAAAACACGATGCAGAACAATAAAAAGCACAATTTATTTCAAGAATCACTATTTACAGCACAGTTCCAAAATTACCTTTAAAAGCGTCGAAAATCTACAATAAATACGCTGAAACAATCAGCAACACAGCTTCAAGCTGTAACTGTAAAGGTAGCTTCACGGCAACACTAAACTTATAATAAACACCGTGGAACAATCACCAATACACTGTCAAGTTATACTGAAAAGGTAGCTTCACGGCAAAGCGCTATCTCGATCGCTTTCCGTTCACAAAACGCTCGCGTAGCTTAGCACTCACAGTAAGCAGCGATTCTCACAATGCCGGCTCTCAGAAACGCAGGGGTTTATATAGCTTTTCCTTATGTTCCACACGTTTCGAGAAATATCTCGACAGGAAGTTATTCTAGAAGCTTCCCGATTGGACCATGGGATATCGCCAAATGGGCGATAAAGTCGCCAATCTGACAACCCTCCCATACACTATTTCATGGCAACCCTAGTGCTACCTCTTACATACAGGCGCTACCGCCGAATTTTTCGCAACAATATGATGTTATATATGTATGCATTCGTAATCCATAATCACATCATGTGCATTTCAATGACTCCTTACTTCTTTAACACATTTCTAAGGTTTACATGATACGGAAAAACACCTAAAGGAACACTATTTCTTTCGTCGTTGATAAGGTAGGGGCTGTATTCCAGGACCATACTCTTTGCATGTGGTTTTAGTTAACAGTCTCATAATACCGGAAACCACGGTGTATCGAGCATCGTTCTAACAAAGTACTGCACAAAGAAACTACTAGAACAACACAAGGTGCTTTTGTAACTACTACTTTTACGTTTTCTAATTACTGCCTTGTATGAAGGAAAAAGGAAGTATTGCAATCGCAAAAAATTTCGGGTATCATATTTCAACGAAAATACCCATTTTGACCGATATTGAATGCAATTTAACGATCTTTTTGCGTGACATCCGTACGTAAGGACAAGAATAAAGGACCATTTTTCCCCAAATGAATTGTGAAACTGATTTAAAATGGATTCAGCAGAGATTTTTTCGTGGCGTCTGTACGTACGTATGTATGCATGTATGTATCTTTCATAACTCAAAAACGAGTAGCCTGAAACGTTGAAATTTTGTACATAGGACTGCTGCAACATGTAGATGTGCACCTATTCTGGTTGCAATTGGTCCCACCAAAAGTGTATAAATATATGTATATACACTTTTAGACAAAACAAAAAGGACGCAGCACGGCGCACCGTGAAGATATAAAGCAAATTGGACACAAATTGATATGCATACAGGTTTCGACAGAAAATGCAAAAATTTTGCATTTTGGCTGTCAATGAATGAACGGTTGTCGCTACAGCGTATCTGATCTGCGCAATGGGCAGGATATTTAAGAGGAGAAATTACGAATCCAGGTCATAAATTCTTCACGAATTTCATCCCGTGTACTCTGGTAGACAGTAACCATGCCTCGTATACAGGTGCACGAAAGATATGCGCTGATGTCATTATTTGAGATAGGTCGTGTAGTTGGGCTTAGAAGCCGGTTGGCCTCATCGGCGAATAACTCGGCATTTGAGCAGGAGCTATGCCACTATTAGACGATGTTGGCAGGAATGGGTGAACCATGGCTGCACACAGCGTCAAGAAGGAAGCGGTAGGCCTATAGAAACGACAGAACGTAAAGACCGATCAATCCGCAGAGCGGCACTCACAGCCCCAGATGCATCATTATCATCGACTGTACGTGCAACTAGTGCTTCAGTGACCGCAAGGACCATTCATAGACGGCTCACAGAAAGGGGGCTGATGTTACGGCGCCCCTTGCGCTGAGTACCATTGACCTCTGTACAACGTCAAGCCCGTTTGCAGTGGTGTCGCGCTCATTCGCACTGGAATGTCACTGACTGGAGTAGAATAGTATTCAGTGGTGAGTCCCGCTTTGAACTAAGCCCCGATGACCAGCGAAGGCGAGTCTGGAGAGGCCCAGGACAGCAGTGGGATACCAACCTGACTCTCTTCCGGCAGACAGTCCGACAACCAGGAGTGATGGTCTGGGGGGGCATTTCATTTCATAGTAGCACCCCTTTGGTTGTCATCCGTCGCAACCTTACAGCACAGCGGTATGTCGACGAAGTTGTGTTGCCCTTTATGTCACGCCACCATGGGCTTACATTTCAGCAAGATAATGCCCGCAACAACACTGCACATGTTTCTACTGCTTGCCTTAGTGCTTGCCGAACATTACCTTGGCCAGCAAGGTCGCCTGATCTCGTGAGCACGTTTGGGGCATTATGGGCAGGGCCCTCCAACCAGCTTGGGATATTGACGATGTAACGCGCCAGTTGGACAGAATTTGGCACGATATTCCTCAAAAGGACCTCCGCAACCTCTATCAATAGATGCCAAGCCGAATAATTGCTTGCATAAGGGCCAGAGGTGGACAAACGCGCTACTGACGTTTTCACTTTGTGAAACTCTGTCACTTCAATAAATCATCCAATTTTTCTCAAACTGTAATAATTTTTTTTTCTGTACATGTACATCATTTCGACCGATTTTCGTCCCATTCGGGTAACTCCTTCTTGGTGCGTCTTTTTTTTTTTTTTTTTTTTTTTTTTTTTTTGTCCAAGAGTGTATATATCCACTCTGTTACTCGGCTGCGCGAGCTCAGTTTCTTAATTTTTATATGTTTGTAAATTGTGCAATTTTTACTTTAAAAATGATTGAATTATGTTATTCTTATATCTTCCGATTAAGGTTTTTATGCCTTTTATGACTTAAGTTAACCTGCATGTGATAGTTGTAGAATTATCAACAATTTAAAAGTTGTTTAAGTGCATTTAAGCCTGATTTTTTTTTATCATAGCAGTCATATTTTTTTCCTTAGCAGAATAGTAGATTTGCTGCCAATCTAGATAAAGTAAGCTTCTCAACAACAAAGTAACGTCTTCTTTTATTATTGAGAATTAAATTATGGTTAATCCATTCTGGAATTATCCTTTAAGTTATTAAATTATCCCATATATTGACTCAGCATAGCGTCCACAGCAAATTAAATCAGTTTCTACGACTTGAGTGTCTTTTAGCCGAGTGAGACCAAAAGTAAACTTTCAGTTTGGTGCACCGAAAATCTTTGTTCTTGCGCTCTGGCCGAATTGCTTGTTTTTGAGTAGAAGCTGCAATTTTAATTTTTTTTTAAAGTTTTTAATTGTTTTAACTGTATTTGGTGTTTTCTGTTTTTCTATATCTTTCAATTTCTAATAGAGATATTTTCAGCTTTTATGTATTTTTGTCTTGCCGCCAAGTGAGAGCTGAATTAATTGAATAAGAAATAAATCTCAAATGAAATTCGAGGAAATAAGTTTAAATGAAAAGCAGGAAAAATGCATATAATTTAATATTCTGTACAAGGAAGTCATGTGGTTTACACATCAGATTTTTTTTTTTTATATTACTATCGTAATTTACATTTTCAGAGTTACTCGTGTTTTAATAAGAGAATAAAAAGAGACTAAAAAAGGAAAAGATATCTTGTTGGAAAAGTGTAATTTGTACCACATTTATAAAGCGTTATGATTCCATATTGAGCTATTTTCTTCCCCATTTAGATCTTCCCTAGATGCTGCGTTTAGCATAAATTGCGCGACCCGATGGAAAATCCGCGATCATTCTTCTCACCCAACATGCTCCACCAACTCTAGTCAGCCCACTGATGCAAGATGAAACTGCAGCTACAGCGTCATAGATGTTGTTCTTTCAAGCGTTTAGCGATAAAAGAAATTCTTACTTTTTGTGTTCTTTATCGTTTGCTGCTAGGGAAAGGAACAAAACCCTGGGGCACTGACCTTGTTTCTCCTTTCTGCTATGATAATGGAGGAAACATCAACGAAAGTTTTATGAGAACCAGTCTAGATTATTCATAAATATTTTATCCTTAGAGGCAAATGATACGTGCATTGACGCAAGTATAATATGATACTTTCAGTTTCTAACGTAAGCAGAGTCCCAAATGATTATGACCAGGAGCAAGCAGAATGGAAGAACAAAGTGCACTTGTTTATACTGCAGTGATTAGGAGTTTCGAAATAACATGGAAAGGATTTTAAGTTTCAGTGGAAATGGAATATGGAGATGTGTTCTTTTCGTACAACGATGACGCTGTGGAAAATAAAGATCATTCATGAAGAAGCTCTTGTCAGGAGAATTTTTTAATCAAATATTTGAGATATCATTTCAGTAATTATCTCATAATCATATCATTTTAGTAATTATTATTAATTTAATTAAATATCATTTTTATTATTATCATAATTAAATATCATTTCAGTAATTATTATTAACTTAAAATGATTTCACAATTTTAAATAGCGGAAGAATCACTACTGTATAGATGCATGTATTTCGTTTTATTTCTCTGTAGAGTCATTTGGTTTTCTTTGAAGCAGAGACGTGAAAAATGAGCAACGCCCTCGCCGAACACGAACCTAGACCTCTCGAATGCACGCTGAATGTACTACTATTACACTACTAAGGCATGCTGGAAGGATGGAGAAAATACCTTATACTCCCTGTCTGGGCTTAGAATTAATACAGAATTTGTAAGATGTCTTAAATACTTGATAATGTTCAGATCTATTCCAACTCATAGTGCTTATCAATTGCTCTGTACAATAATGGACTTAAACAAACAATCCTTGTACGAATCTCCCTGTACAAATCTATGTAGAATAAAGCAACAATTACGATTAAACAAGAATAAGTAAACTTTTGAATTTTGCTAAAGCATTAAAAACTGATACTTAAATAGTTATTTACTGAATTTTTCTTATTAGCCCAAAGGATGTTAAGCCAGAATGGCTATTAATTTCGTTTTGACATTTCGCATCGAATCATTATGAACGAAGTATTACTTTCCAAATTGTTGACACCAACCAAATATTATCGCCCTGTTATTATATTTAAAAAAATCAAATAATGAAGAATCTGCATAAATGTACGTATGTTTTTCGCATTGTGATAAAACAACAGTACCAAGAACCATCAAATTTCGAATAACGTAATCCTCCACCCGAATATGAGCACCTGGAAGTCCAAATTTGGAAGTTGTTTTATTATCTATTTCATATTTTGTAAAACTTAAATGAATTTTTGATTAAAAATTTAACGATTTCACAGCGAGCAGTAGCAACACCGTACGAAAAAAAAAACTTTTATTTCCAGCACGCGAGTTCGTGTATCGGAAATTCTAAAGATATGCTGCTTTTAAATTATTTTGTGATATTGCTTTTGAATTGAATTTTATGGTTTAAGTGCGAAAAACATCCTATTTAATATATAAAGGTAACAGAAAACGCTAAAAAAAAGCCTCTTTGAGCGTAATCTCAAATTTTATTTTTAGTCCAAAGGGGCTTAGTCCCCGAAGGACTATTGTTTTCGTTTTGCGATTTTGCGTCGGAAACATTAAAAGTCTGTATCACTTTTCAAACTGTTGCCACAAAATATTGCAGCCCTGTATTATATTGAAAGAAATTAAATAATGAAGAATGTGTATAAATGTATGAATGTGTATAAATGTAAAAATTTTTATCTGCAGAGCGTGAGACGGTGTGTAGGAAATTCTAAAGATGTGCTCAGTTTAAAATTAATTTTCTAAAGATATGCTCATTTTAAAATTATTTTGCGATATTGCTGTTGAACTGAATTTTATGGTTTAAGTGCGAAGAACATGATATTCAATAAATAAAAGTAACATACAAAATTTTTACAAAACGCCCCTTTGGACGTAATTTAAAATCTGAAACCTTTCAGATTTTGTTTTTTTATTTATTTATTTTCAAATCGAGGACACAGAAAAACCAATAGGATAGAGTCTATCCTTCCATCCATTTTACAATAATCATGTATAATGAGTTAAACAGTTTCTTCACGGTATGTTAGATTGGACGATAAATCTACTTTTCTTTTTCCTTTCTAAACTCAGCTCTTTGGATTTGTTCTTCAGAACTTAATTTGAGGAGGAAAGAAACACGATTTCTCCACACTCTATTCCTCCCTCGGAGATGATCAAAATTACAATGAAGTGTAGGCAGACATTAGCCCTATTTTGTTTTGTTTTATTTAAATAATCCAATCCAATCCAATTTATTGATTTTTTTTTCTTTGTGTGCTATGTTGTAAGGAACTATCGCATTCCTCCTGCGCGTTCTCGTAGCGCAAGTGGTTAGTATATCCAGCTAGAAAATGAATGATACGTTGATCGAATCCCGAAGACGGAAAATTGTCATCTCACATTTCCTACTCCAAAATCCAGATTTTCTCTACAGTATGAAAACACTTGTTAACTATGAAAACATTCCGAGGCTTATCTATTTAAACACAAATATCTCTGCACTTTGGACGTTCTTTTTAACAGTGAAGATAAAATAAATATCGTTACGATGCATGCAATGCTGTTAAGCAGAATTATTAGCAAGCTTTTTATAATCTCTGTTTACGGTTCGTGGAATGAAGACATTTAACGTAACATACTAGCAATAAATTAATGGTAAACCTATCACTAACATTCTTTATGTAGTGAGTGATACGAAGAGAATCAGAGAGAGAGAGAATTAGGGTGCGATGTAACGAACGCGATTTAATGATTGTTTCCATTAATTGGATCTAAAATCCTCAAAATGAAATAAATAAATAAAACATTCTCTGGTGTTAAGGACATTTCTTTTTCTTATTTAAATATAGGCAAACGTTTTAGAATTTTGTAATATACATCGTGTTTATAATGATACTAACTGTTATCCGCTTGTATTGCAATGCTACTTAAAGGAAACAAAGTATTTGTGCTTTAATTCTATCATGAAATTTTTCTCTATACGTATTATGGATGTTTTGATTGGCTTGTGTCACCTGATACACAGACTAATAATGATTCGGGCGTTGAATTTAATTCTAGCAATTTCACTTTTTCACCCAAGCAGCACATTGCTGTTGCTTCATTCATAAATTCGAGGGCTCTGCAATTCATGCATAATCTATCCACCTTTCCAACGACTACGCTTAGATGAAGACTGTAATCATAATTAGCCTCGCAATGGAGTGCACCAATATTTGTACGTACTCAAACGTTTTCCAGTCTTGCTTCCCGTTGCTCTTCTATTTCAGACGATCGAGCTTGAATGGTGCATACTCGATCGTTTGCCAGTCATGCTTCCTGTTCCTCGTTTGTTTCACGAACAAGCTTGAGCAGTTTTTCACTCCTGCTCCTCGTTTCTCGTTTGTTTCTGAATCTCGCGATGTCTTTTTACTTCCTGCTTGAGGTGTAGATCGAGCAATCTATTTTCGTTTTGGCGGCATAATTGATTTCACAGAGAAAATAATGCTTTGTGACGAGTATTACAAATTGACCTTCAAAAGCAAAGAAAATGCTCGTGATGCAGTAACACGCTTGTTAATGCGTGCATGTTGATGTGGGGAAAATGAAATATTTTACAGTGGGCTGAATGATAACACACTTTGAAATGTTTTAATTTGGGCAGTGGCAACATATTTCTCTTAAACAACCGAGTTTGTTTATTAAATTCGAGCTAAACTGCATTTGTACCTTCAAGTCTTCTGATTAAATCTGAAACATATATAACTTTGTAGAGTGGTAAAACAAAGCGTATAAATCTATGAATTCTTAATTAAACGTTCGCTAAATTAGTGTAAAATATACGTATATAAAGAATGCGGACCCCCATGGGCTTGTTTTTGAGATATGTGATATAGACAGTGACCTTCTTCTTGTTTTGAAGGTCAAATGTCGCAAGTTTCTTAAAAATCTTAATTAAACTGTACATTTGTATAAAAGATAAACAAATAAACATTCATTTTTATACGTATAGATGAAGATTGTTTTTCGATTTAAAAGTAATTTAAGTATCTTCTTCACAATTCTTAAATCAGGCTTTTGGCTATTAGCTACTATATATACACACATACACATACGTATATCAGCTGACACAAAAGCATTTCAAAAATTTTAATAAATTAATTATATAAAGAATTTTGGTTCAATATTTCAGAAAGGGCTCCTTCTTAATGTAAATATCCATTCAGATGGGGTTCTATATCTCAACTGCATAGCTGTATATTCAACTGTAGAGTTAACAGCAACTGCAGCTAAGTAGAATTTCCAGAATATTCTAATATTCCATAAAACTCGAGATAATACTCCATTCATACGAGTAGAATATCTTTTGGTGTAGAGGTGAAATGCAGACGGAGAAAGGCTTCTGATAATGAGTTAAACGAGAGCGAATTTTCTGGGTAGAATTATGGATATAGTAAGGCTTCAGAACGAAAAGCCTTATAATGATATTTTCGGAATTCTAGAAAGTGTTTGCCCTGGCAGTCGGACAATGCATTATATGTGGATGAATGTTGATAGTGACAATAATATTATCAATGAATGCTGTAGGTGGAATAGTATTCCGTCCAGCACTAACAACCAATATATGTCTTTTCTTGCATCGCAACTATTTCACTAAAGTGCTAACCGAATGAAGCGAATGCCTATTATTTTGCATACGTATATGTTTTTCAAGTCAAATTGTCAGTTTCAAAAATAATAATAAGTATTTTCGACCTTTAAAATTAAAAAATAATAATTATGAAATACTTTTAAAATTATTTCCGTTTTGCTAAATTGCTGGGAAAACCAGAAGAAATGAATAAAAAACTGAAATATTATTTATTTATACAAGGTGCGTCCATGAAGTAACTGGACTGATTAAAAAAACAAACGATAAAATAAAAAATTGAACGAATAAATACATGTTTATAAAGAGTGGCATCTGAACTCTTGTTCAAGCCAATTTAAACTGGCTGTTTCGTCGTCTGCATATGAAAACACCTGAGTCGTTTTCATTTACCAAGGAAACATTGTACAAAAAAAAATTTGCTCAAATGTAGAACAACGTCATAACATTATATTTTGTCAAAATTAAAGTACATCTGCTACCATAATGTTAGATATGATTCGAACAGTGTATGTTAATGCATAGCTTTTCAAAACACAAGTATATGAGTAGTGCAACCATTTTAAATTATGGCCAGAAAACACTGAAGATGAAACAAAAAAGGACTAATATGAACTTCAAAGAATGAGGAAACTGTGGAGAAAATTCGTTCTTTGGTAAAAAGTTGATGGATTAGTCAGCAACTTTCAGACATGCTTTCAGATAAGCAAAGAAATCTGTAGGTTAATTTGAATTGAAATTCTGAAAATGAGCAAAGTTTGTGCTCTGTTTGTGCCTCGGTTTTTGACAGAACAGCAAAAGAAAGACAGAAAAGCTTGTTGTGAAGATTTTCTGACTATTGCAACTATTCTTAAAGTGTATCATAGCGGGAGAAGAGACTTGTTATCTACAATGCGACCCATAAACAAAAGACAAAGTGTGTAGTGGAAAGAGCTGTCTTCTCCCATACAAAGGATGCCGAAGCACGGATGCCGAAATCAAAGACTAAGGTGGTACAGATTACATTTTGGATTACAAAGGAGTTACTCACCATGAATTTTCCCCTGAAAATCAATAAATTAATCAACGCTTTTACAACGAGGGTCTTTTTCCATTAAGGAACAAGATCAGACGTGTTATAAAGGAACATTTTGATTCTGGGCAAAAGCGAGTTATGAAGTAACTTTTTGATTCTGGGCAATGGTTTCTTTTACACGATGGCCCCATACAACATTATTTTCACAATAGTATCTTGCTAAGCATTCAGTTGCAGGGATAAATCATCCACCACATTCTCCCGGCTTATCTACCAGCTGATATTTGGCCATGAAAGGACCCACGATCTAAAAAACGTTTCGGATATTAAATCAAATGTTACACGTACTTTGCAAACGGCCATAAACAGTGATTCGATGACCTGAAGAAAAGTTGGAAAAGTTGTATCGAATCCCCTGGCGATTATTTTAAAGGCGATAAATTTATCTGAAAGTTAGTAGTCTTTTCTTATTTACTCGTATAAGAAATTATGGAGAAATAAGGAAAGATTTTTAAGAAAAATTTGTTAGAAATTATTTTATGGGCACACCTTGTATATTAAAAACTTCAGGTATTGAATGTATGCACATATATGAAACTTGCAACTCCTATATTTACAGCAGTTGTCAAACTCTGATATGATTTATTTTCACAAAATCTATTTTCGTTCCATTAAATTGCTTTTTGTTCCATTGCGAAACAAAACATGAAATCCCATGCCATCTACACACTGAAATAATGCTTATTTATGCATTAAATAGAGATTACATGTATATTAAATGTGCCACTCTAATGTACCGTTGTTTTCAAAATGTAATGTGATTTATTTTCCAGAAGTCATTTTTGCTGTACTAAATTGTTGGAAAATACATGAATTTTCAAACCTAAATAAATAAATAAAGCAATATATGTTCATGCTTTAAAGAGTGTCGATAAATAAAACGTTTCATTTCTTTAATTTTTCAAATTTGTCAAAATGTAATAAGATTCATATCCCAATATTGCAGTTTACCTTGTTTGTTTAGTTCGTTCTCAACTATAAATTTTGCTAAATTCAATAAAATTCACTGCTAGCCGTTAACTATGGGATATCTATGGGTCGGTTTGTAACTCTTTTTCAAATTAATGTAAAAGAGAGAAGGAAAAAAGTGGATTTTTGTGTTTCATCCTTACTTGTTTGACTGGAAGTGTAGGGTATGCCTCGAGTAAGAAGACAAAATATACATCAGCACGTGCCCGAGTTTGATCGCGGGAAAATAAGAACATATCGTGACTGCAGATTACCCAAAATTACTTCTCGTGCCAGTCGAAATCCGAAAAGTATTAGGAAAATATAGAAATGATGGGCTAAGAAAGGACGGATGGAGAGAAACGCAAGCTTCGATACATCAACGCACCAGGTCTGAAGAGGATAAACGACTTGAGTGAAATAGTATAACGTACAACCTCATGCAAAAGTCTAGCACAGGAAATATGGTGCGTGACATTGCGCGTACGGTGAGATATCGGCTTGAAGATTACGGATTATTTGCGCGGCGGTCTTTTACTTTCTCTACATTTAACAGTATAACGCAAATGTGTGCGACTACAGTAATGCCATGAGCGCCACATATAGACGTATGAATGGCGTAGCATCGTCTTCTCAAATGAATACTGCATATACAAGCAGCATATGATGTACACGCGCGTGTGTGGTGTCACCATGGGGAATACTCTTTCGAATCCTGCTTATGTATTGATGTATCAGATCAACATAGGGAGTTATGGTATGAAGCATGATTGGATATGAGCACAGCCTCACGTCTGGTACGCATAGCTGGCACTCTGACCAGTCAGTGTACATTAGAAAGGTGTTAAGGTCTAAGAATGTCCCATATCTTCAGAAGCAATCTAGGGCCACCTTCCAGCAGAATACTGGAACGACCGCACGTCGAACTCATGTCCTACATTTCCTCGATACGCAAAAGGTTATGATTCTGCCTTGGTGACTCTTTCGTCAGATCTTTCTCCGACTGAACTCGTTGGGACTTTGATGTCCCAGGCACTGACACGACAAAAACCAGGAGTGGCTACTCTATGTGTCGAATGTTGTGAAATTTTAATTATGTGGTCTTGGCATTATAGGTAATCCATAAAACAAACTCAGTTATGTTATCTTTTCTCTTTGTTGGCACCGCAATTTTAATGGCCAATAGTGCATAATTTAATAATCGGAAGACAGACCTGCTTAAGAGTCAACTTCAATAATTATGTTGAATGTGTCTGAATAGATGGTGCCCGTCTTTCTGCGTATATGAACAAGTAATATATAACACAGAGGGCACGTAACAGCATCTGTTGAGGCCTAGAGTGTTTGGTAAAAACAAACATTCATAGAAAACATTGTTGTAATAAATCGTCAAATACTGTCCACAAACGATGTCCTAATCAACTGACCAGGCAGGTTAGCTTCTAATTACATTTAAATATATATAACTGTGAAACCTGAATTACCTTTTTGTTGTTCACAAAGCATGATAAATACCTTATAGTGGTGGTGTCTGAGCTGTAAAAGAGATTTTCATGCGGCAGATGACACAAACTTCTATTCTGCCGGCACTTTCACAACACTGTATACGTCCCATAAAAACATTGAAGGAAAATATACATTTAGCTGCTATTCTTGTTAGCTACAACATACACTGTCTATTTTCATATTATTTACTGGTGGCTGTAAAAGTAAAGAAAGAGGACCAAATGGTGGATATTGGTATTTTCTTACGTATTTGTATCAGAGAGAAGAAAACTAAACAAAACAAATTTAGGCAAGCATGCAAACAAAAAATAGTTAAAAGTCCTCTCACTTCTGTTGTGTCGCGAATTTTAAGTGTGTTTACGTCATTTAAGTAATAAATATTTTTATTTGTATTTGATTTTAAATTTGAAGTTCTGAAGAGCGTAATGCAATATATTTATATATTTGTAAAGAGTGTATTTAAAATCTTTAGGTAATTATTTTTCTTCAACGGTCCAGCTTTGTAACTAGGAAAGGGAGCGTCTTTGAGCGGAAATGACGTCTGCGTGAATAGCTTTTAAGATAACAGCAGAAATGAGGGCAGTATAGTTTGTTTCGCATGTCTTCGCTTGGGTTTTTTTGTTATTGAGAAGTAAAGGAAGTCGTAAATTGTCCTTCTCGTTTTCACTTGCACTCTCGCTTTGTGAATGTTGCAATAGTTAAATAAATCAGTTTCTTTCGGAAGAAAGGAGCAACTGTAAAATTTGATCTTGAAAGGGCAGTTTGCTTGTTATCTTGTGTTTTTCCGCTTGTTTGCTGGGGAGTCGAATTTTTAGTCTCTCACTCTTTTGGTTGACTCACTGTACAGCTGGTCAATCGTCAACTGTGAACAATGACTCTGTTTTGATTCATTTGATGGGGTGAAGTTGTTCAGATAAGTAATAGTGAAAGTCTCCGATTGGTGAAATTAAATTTTATGTGTAACGCTTGAACATATAATTTTGAGTGGGCGAAGAAACCGATAACTCTTCGGTTCTTGCACGAGGTTAGAAGTCAGTAGAGGAAAGAGACGGATTAGGAGCTGAAGATTCGAAAAAACTTTCGAAACTAAAACTTTAAACTTTTCGAAACTAAAACTAGTAAACTTTCGAAAAATGTTCGAGGGGCGTTTGCCCTGCGGCGGGCTGTCAGCGCAAGCGGGCCTGGGATTCGTTATCTTAGCTACTAAAAGAGCCTTTTACTGCTAGAAGATGAAATGTGTAGTTCGAAATTTAAAGATCCCTTTTCCGAAGACTTTTGAGATGGATTTGAGTTCTGAAGATGAGAAGTAGTAAAAAAAGATCATGGGGCGTTTGCCCTGCTGCGGGCGACTTGCATCAGAGGGCCCTGACTAAGTTTTTTTGTGCTTTGTCCGGCTAGAGGTAGCAAATATGTGCGATTTTTTCTGCATCCAAAAGTAGACATTCCTGAAGTTAGGAATTTTAGAGACTCGCCGTCTGTCCTCGTAGTTGAAGTTACCAGCGTTCCGGTCGTTATACTGCTCGCATTCCTCTCGTGCAGTCTTCGTCGACTTTTTCTACCAGCATTACTTCTGAATTCCTGATTGATTTTAGGGACTACTTCATTAGTGTTTTCAACGAGAGGTGATCCTTCAATTCGGAAAAATTGCTCCCACCTAATGGACATATTTAAGGCGGTTCCTGGCTGATTGAAGTATTTGCCTTTAGCATTCTGCACCTGTGATCCTTAATAAATCGACGCTTCTGAAAGTGTTATTGGCAGAAAAAAATTGTCTTTGCTCATTTCCGAGCATATTGCATTGGACACTAAAGATCTTTCAAATTCCGAAAAATTGTCTCCCACCTGTGAGTGATTTTTTTTTTACATTATTTTCTCTTTTTTCTTTTTCTTCTAGAATTCCTTGGTGGACTAGTTAATAATAATTTATCCAAGTTATAAATCGTTAATACTTAATATAGGTTATACATTGCTAGTTAGTAATATTAAGAAGTGATTCAAAATTTTAAATGAATGACCAGTTATTTTGGAGGATTAAGATTTGTTTCGCCAACTTAATTAGTGAATTAAAAAATGTTAACTTTAATTAATGTGAGTATGTCATTTTGGGTGTGACATGTATGTTATTTTACGTCATAAGGACAGTCTGCAGCTATTTGATCCAGAATATTCAAGATATTAGTAATAAATGTGTTTGATTTCCATTTTAACTTGCATTTTAGTAACTCCATTTGTTTGAGCTGTAAGGTTTTTAAGAAACGTGGAGATTTGCTTGGGGTATTGTAAAAAATGTTTGTGCGTTAGGTTACTCACAACGCAAACCTGCAAAATTATGTACTAACCACGTATTGATGATTCTTTGAATGTGATTTAGGATAAAATTTTGAAATGCCTTTTAGGTGCCAGGAAAGTTTAATACTATTGCTTGATTTTTTTTTCCTTTTGTGGAACTGATTGATTGTTTCTGAATAGTTCATCTCTGGTTGCTTATGAGGTTTTGAATTAATGAATCTGAACTTGCTACTCTTAAGTTAATTTTAGAAATGACTGAACATGTAATTTAAGTGAATTTAAGAAATGTTTTGTTTGAGAGATGGTATTGTATTCTACAAAGTACCAGAGAAGATTTATTCCTTCTTATTTCCAGGGTAAGATTTATTAAGCGTGAATTTGCTTTGATTGAGTTAATTGATTCAAAGAAATAGTTATTAAAATGTTATTCGTGTTAGATCAACCACTCAATTCCTCCTTCTCTTCAGATTAGAAGCATTTTAGTAGTCATTATTTTAGTTTGTCCGGCACCAGTAGGTCAGGCAGGGAGTTAAAAGGTTAGGATATTCAATTATGGCAAAGCACACGAGGGCTATCTGCCTAAAGGGAGGGATGCCTTCGTGGAGGACTTTCTAAGGGAAACTGGCTCGTATACACGTTACACATGGGGAAAACCACGAAAACGCCCATGCAGCCAGCCCGTTCGCGGGATTCGAACCTCGGACCGAACTACCAGTGTTCAGCGTCTTTACCGCTCGGCCGCTGGTGGGCGAGAGTTAAAAAAAAAGTAAAACGTTTCAAAAGTTTAAAAACGTAAAACCCGTAAAATTTTGCATCGCAACGCTTCTGGAGCTCCTAGCGCCTTTAGTAAGGGAAAAAAATACGTTACCTGAATACCTAACAATTATACACAAGAATATATTTTTGCACTTATTATTTAGCAAGAAACACTCCTTTTCCAAATGTAGATTAAACAAAAGTGATGATATTAACTCAAAAAAGCGCGTTTTGTATTTTGTTTAATGGAAATGAAACTATATAAAATGACCTTAAATAGTCATCTCAGATTAAATACCTATTTCGCTTACAGGAAAAAGGCAAAACAATATTCTGAAATTTTTCTCATATCCCAATTCCAGTTAGTTCGGATATTTGGAGCTTTATTGTACTTCAATCTTGTATCTATGGAATTTTATGACATATAACCCTGATGTCCAAACATATTTACTCAATAATCCAATAATTCTTTTAGTATTTTTTTATCCCGCTTGCAGCATATGGCAGCTCATGTCCAGTTTTGGGGTGAGGGGAAATTGTTTATCTTTTGCTTGAATAGACATCATCCGCCAATACCTTCTCTGCATGCCGACAGCAGGCGGTGACTGACTCTGTTAGAACATATGCTCTCGGGTAGGAGCACCCTCCTTTGTTTTATTTCCAAAGAAAATCCTTCTCTGGCAAATAATTTCGAAAGAATCAGGGGTCCTTTTTCGCCTGGAAATAAAGGAAAACTTAAATATTGTCTGAAGATATTTGCGTTTTCTGAAGCAGGTCTTTGGCAACGCAGGGCAAAATTTAAAAGAATTAAATTGTAAAAAATAATACAAAATGGTCTGCTATTACGGTAGAATAAAACGTTATCTCTTAAAATACAGGGTGTTTATAAAGTCCCGGACCCATTTTGATGTTTAATAACTCATAAAATAATGAAGATATAATCAAACATATGGCATTTATTGATGGAATAACTTATATATTTTCCTTTTCAGGTTTGAATATCTTTACTTTTGTAAATATCGTCTGCGCGTATGGTTAATTTTAGATAATTTTATTTTCCAGTCTAAATATCTGTACTTTTCTAAATATCGTCTGCTTATTAATTGCAGTTTTCTCTCTTTTGTTTTTGGCAACTATTGTGCATATGGGGATCTGAAAACCCCATGAATACCGTGAGACACAAAGGGATTCCCCAAAGGCTAAAGGGATTCCCCAAAGGTTAATGTGTGGTGTGAACTATGCACGACCGAGTCATTGGGCCTTTCTTTTTTACAGAAAAGACGGTCTCACCAGTTGTATACTTAGACATGTTAGAAAACTTCGTATTTCCACAACTAGAAGATCTTCAGCCGCATGTCTTTTTGCAACAAGATGGTGCATTACCTCATTGGGGTACCATCGTTCGTAGTTCTTTGAATGACCATTTTACAGGAATATGGACTGAGCGAGGAGGTCCAATTCCTTGGCCACCCAGATCACCTGATATAACGCTGCTGGACTTTTTCCTATGGGGATTTGTAAAGGACAATGTTTACAGGAGGAGATTGTCGAACATGGATGACCTAAAAGCCAGAATTACATTATGCAATAGCCTCTGTGGATACCGACATGCTTGCCGGTATCTTCCGTGAAATTGAATATCGACTTGATATTCTCCGTGCGACGAAGGGGGCACACGTGGAAGTTCATTGACAAGGGTCATGAACTTTTTGAGTCTATCTAACCATTTATGTTATTAATTTTAATCTATTTTTATTATTTTATGAGTTATTAAACATCAAAATGGGTCCGGGACTTTATAAACACCCTGTGTATTTATATATCTGTCGGTAATATTTACAACTCAGAGAGTACAAAATTTTACGGCAGTCTACCAAATTAGACTTTGTATATTTTCGTTATATCAACGACCCGTAAAAACGCGTTCTTGTTGCTAATCTCACTTGTCTGACAATGGTCAGCACAAGCCCCCGACATTTGTCATGGCAAGAAGTCAAATGCGCCTATTGTTTAGCAAGAACCTTGAACACCATATACGTGAGAACCCAATTTTACCCCAGTTCCACTCCCATTTTGAGATAGAACACGCGAGGGGACAGGTCCGAGGGTCTCTCCCCCCTCTTCTCCTACCTCAAAGCTCTCGAAAGATCCGCATATTTAGAGTGCCTCCATGCCGCACAGACACTATACATTTATAAGCGTATGTGCCTTCTCGGGGAGTCGAACCCGAGCCCTTCGGTACGGCAATCAGAATCATTAAGCATTATCATGGTTGTGCGTAGCGCAGATGATTACTCTTTACCACGTGTATGAAGTTAGAAAAAAAAATATCAACCAGAACAGTTGTGCAAATAACTTATAAAAGTAAGCATGTAAGTATATTTGTATTTACGTAAATTAGATAAATTTTTAAATAGACCAATCAGTGAAACTACCAAAAAACAAAAAATAATAGAAATTTAGTAGAGGTATAAGGTACTTTCTCCCTTATGCCTTAGTGGTGTAACTAGAAGCACATTCAACGAGTATTCGAGAAGTCAGGTTCGAATCCTGGCAAGGGATTGCACAATTTTCACATCTCCTGCTTCAAAATAAGGAAATGATTCTACAGAGGCGCCTAAACTAAAAGGTGGTGGACGGTAATTTTTCACCACCAGGATTTGACGATTGAGTCATCTCATTCCCAATTGCCCTTTAAAAGGGAGAGTATATATATAAGGTACCAGAAGTAGGCGCAACCCGACCCACCTAAACAAACAAGTCGGTCTTGTGGAGTATATAAGGTATTTTCTCTTTCCTTTTCGCCTGCCTTCGTAGTTTAACTGGAAGTACACTCGATGCGTATTGGAGAGATTCAGGTTTGAACCCCAGTAAGGGCACTGCACATTTTTCACATTTTCTGCTTCAAAATAACCTAATGATTCCACAAAGCAATGAAAGCAATTTTGAATGATTTAAGATTTTAGTTAAGCAAATTTTAAAAGTCCTACGTCAAGCCGAATGAGAGCGTGTTTGAGAAATAGGAACAGATTGGAAAGGTGATAAATTAACTCTCGAAACGCGGTAGTTGTCAAATTTATAGTTCATTAAGTTATTTCTTTATAACATCCGAAAAGTTTTAGTTCAGAAAGTGAAATAATAATACTTTAAAACTACTCATATATGAAGCATATGTTTTTTTAAATGCTTTAGGATTGCGTTTAGAATTGTCTTAATCTAGAACGCAGTAGCGATCAATTTCACCGCTTTGTCAATGTACTCGCCAGAGCTTAGAAAACAGATTTATTCTCCAAAAACAAAGTTAATGAAATACTAAAAGAAATCAAAATATGCACAAAGCAAACATCTTTTCAAACAGTTTGTTTACCAGAAAGTATGCAATAATGTTTCCGATAAATATGGATAGCTCCCAAAGATCTCATAACGCGCTAAAGAAAATATTTATAGACGAAATATTTCTCTCTAGTACTTCATACAAAACATCTGATGTTTAATAAACACCTCTGATATTTAAATATCACAACAGAAAATGCACACAAAATTGCTTTCGTAATTAAAACAGATGAGATTGAACGCCCTCCCACCCGAAAAAAAGTGCATGTTTGGAATATTTTTTTTTCAGTAAAGGAAAAATATTAGGAATAATAAATTTAGTTGATTTTCTAACACTTGTGGAAAATTTAAAATCTAAAGGAAGGAGCTTATTTATCGAATTGCCTGGGAAGATTTAAAGATTCTTTTATATACTTGAGTAGAGGGACATGATAAGTTTAAAAGGCGTTGTTTTTGAATCGCTTTTAAAAAAAGGTGTCGGACAAATTTTTCAAGACATCGAAGATGATTTTTGGGAAATTTCATGCTAAGATTTCCCTGAGATTCTTAAGGCATCTAAAATAAAAATTGCGTAGAAAACCGGAAGTGGAAAAAATAAGAAATTGCACGTAAGAGGTATTTCTGTATTATAAAGTTAGCGACACAACAATGACCTGATATCAGCGAGTCTTTGACAAAAATATCTTGATCCTGATTATCACATATCTTGATGATATAAAAATACCTTGATCATGATTCATATAAAAAAGTGGAAAGTCTATCAAATAACTTAAAGAACAGTAGCATTTTAAAATGATAAAATAAAAATATTCGGTAAAATACCTTCCGGGCATTGAGCAAATATTTTACAGTAATTTTATTCGAGCTGTAATAAATGGACGATTGTTCACGAGAAAGCAACATAATCTAAAAATTACTGCAGCACTGAAAAGCTCGTCAGGAAGCAAATAAATAAATAAAAACTCAGATAAACTACAATTATATGCTTTTTAAATATTAGGATTTTTGTACAGAAATGACCGATTTTAAGGGCGATTAAAAAGAACAGAATATGAAATAAAATGAAATGAAGATCATAAAAAAATTCTGAAAGCTTTCAGATTTTATATTAACCGCTAAGTAGCGTGTTTTTTAACGTTTTGTCTGTTACCTTTATTTATTAAATATCGGGTTTTTCGCACTTAAACCATAAAATTCAATCCGACAACAATATCGCAAAATATTTAAAAGAGCATATCTTTAGAATTTCCGATACACAGTCTCGTGCTCTAGAGAGTTAAAAATGTTTTTTTCCTGCTTTGAAATCGTTGAGTTTCTTAATCAAAAACTCATAAATGCTTCACAAAATATGAAACAGATAATAAAACAAATTCCAAATTTGGGCTTCCAGATGCCAATATTCGGGTGGAGACGTACGTAGTTCAAAATTTGATGGCTCTAGATACCGTTGTTTTATTACAATACGAGAAATATACATACATTTATGCAGCTTCTCCATTATTGAATTTCTTTAAATATAATGCAAGGCGATAATATTTGATGGCAATAATTTCAAAAGTGATTCGCCTTTTATAGTGAATCGACTCAAAATGTCAAAACGAAATTAATAGTCCTTCAGACACGAGGTAATTATAATATCTAAAGTATTTGGTTGGTAACACATGCTTCAAACATGGAGTCCTGTAATGCAAAAGCCAGTTCCTCCATTATGATATGGCTTTCCATTGAACCATATCAGAAAATGGTCTTGGCCATCTACTTATTAATCACGGAAATGTTATGCTTAATAATCATTTATTTATTATACTATTTTTTAAATCTAAGTAGAAATCTAATATGTGATTTGAAGAACTTGTATACGAATTTGCAAGAAGTTTCATTATTTCTAACAAACAGTAATAATCAATTTGTAAACCAATGACTGTGTCGAAATAAGGCAGCACGAAGAGTGAGCTTAAACCTGTCACTCCTCCCATTTCTTTTCACAAAACTTCAGCAGTTATCATATACCTTATCGCATTTCCGCGTCTGTCCTGTCACAGAACATCTCAGCTTTATATTTTATTTTATTTTATACTAAACGTCTGGGATAGTAAGAACATGGACATCCCATTAACTATTTTACATGCTGGCTTTGCAAAACACTATTCTGTTACACAAGATGTTAACAAATTCTTGATAGTTTCTTGCATACCATCATTAACAAAATTTATTCCTTCCTGATACAATTTATTTATTTCCAGAATGAAAGAGGCAAGAACGATGGCCATTACTGGCTCTTGATTTCCTAACCATAATCCAGCAAACATCGCACGGTAAGACTGAAAACGCTGTTTCATTGGTTCAAACGCTGTTCATTTATTGTGAAATGGATTGTTTATAGAATGCAAGTCCATAGAATTATGGTCTAAAAAAGTCTCGATAGAATAGACACTTAATCACAGTATTGACTTTCGATATACAAAAGTTAATCGTAGTAAGCACTTAATGAATTATATTTCTTTGAGCCATTTCACATTAACAATTTTTTTCATTAGTTAATGACATTATGTTTTTAACAGCTTCCAAACCTCTAATATCTTAGCTTTTTAAGGTTCATTATTATTTTCCACGACACATCACATTACATTTGTTTTCCCTTTGCTGCATTCATTTTTACCTTCTTGTGCGAAGGAAATATTGTAATCAAAAAAATTCCGGGTACAATAATTCAACGAAAATATGCATATTGACCGCTATCGAATGCAATTTAAAAATGTTTTTGTGTAACATCTGTACTTAAGGATAGAATAAAGGACTCTTTTTCCTCAAACGAATTATAAAACTGATTTAACTTTTCTTTAGTTCTTAGCTCCACTTGGCTCTGCTTGAGAATCACTGAGCCTCTATTTCACTGAAAATTTGTCCAGTCTGATTCATTGTTTTAAATTTGCATAGTCATTTAAAATGCTTATGCTGTAGCTTGCTAGTGCTTTATCAAGGTGATAACGTTACGGCAAGACTTTACATCTCACCCCATTTCACATAAATGTTGTAGGTCAGACAACTAAAATCCTCTTCTTCTGAAGACATTTTTTCCATAATCAACTTTTTTTTCTCTTCTGAAGTCGATGCAGTTCTTTCTCGTTCAGCTCATTTATATAGTTCTTTTGTAACTTCTTCATTGTTAAATTCCTAGACCATGGTTTTGCCTAGGAACACAATATCACAGATAACAAAAATACTGTAAGTGTCAGTCTTTTAAAGTCTCTGCCTGCAAGCCAGTCTAACCATAATTTCCTCGAAGCCGAATTTATGATCTTGCAAGTAATTTGCTGCAGGGCTGTGTTGATGCGAGATAAGCAATTGAGAATATTAGAATGACATTTCCAGAACTTCCAGAGTCCTTATTGTGGGATACATATTATTTCAAAATACATTTAAAAATCATTTTTTGCTGACTGGCCATTTCGTTAGGAAAGTGTTCGTCATCCGAGGCGTAATTTGTACATGAAGTGAGCCGTTCGTGATCCGAGGTTCTACTGTTTTCACTTAAATGCAAACTGCTCCTTATTCATTCTTTTTTTAAAGCCCAAAAGAAGTATTATAGTCTCAAAACATAATTTTACTTTGGTTTACTTTAGTTGCATTGTTTCACTTTTCATTCGAATCTGCTGCTATTCAGTAAAATGTAAAATGTAAAATTCACTTTTATTGCATTGTTTCACTTTTCATTCGTGTCTGTTGCTATTCAGCAAAATGTAAAATGTAAAATTCACTTTAATTGCATTGTTTAACTTTTCATTCGTGTCTGTTGCTATTCAGCAAAATGTAAAATGTAAAATTCACTTTAATTGTATTGTTTCACTTTTCATTCGTGTCTGTTGCTATTCAGCAAAATGTAAAATGTAAAATTCACTTTAATTGCATTGTTTCACTTTTCATTTGCGTATGTTGCCTTTCGGCAAAATGTAAGATCTTTCACATTTAATGTGTCCTTTATTAATCTGTCTCTTATTTATCTGTCTCTTTAATCCGTCTCTTACTCAAACTCAGCTGTTTAAATGCAATAGTTTCAACTTTTAAGAACATCATTTTCCCCATTTTAAATTCGATTGATTTAAATAAAAAATGCTTTTAATTCATGATATATCTACTAGAAGACATTAAATATTTTTATAAAATTACGTTATATATATATATATATATTACTATTATTTTTTAAATATAGAGAAGATTACAATGTTTTCATGCTAGTCTAAATGTATTGTTACGAAAAATTCGGCGGTTGCGCCTGTATGTAAGCTTTCCGGCATAGCACTAGGGTTGCCATAAAATAATGTATGGTAGGGTTGCCAGATTGGCGACTTTATCGCCCATTTGGCGACCAAATTGGCGATATCCCATGGTCCAATCGGGAAGCTTCTAGAATAACTTCCTGTCGAGATATTTCTCGAAACGTGTCGAACTTAAAGAAAAACTATATAAACCCTTGCGTGTCCGAGAGCGAGGAGTTAGTTGAGTTGCGAAGTTTAGTTGTTGCAAGTTGCGAGATTGTGAAGTGTTGCGAACAGTGTGATTAGTTGCGAGAATAGCTGCTACGAGAGAGTTCTGTGAACGGAAAGCAATCGAGATAGTGCTTTGCCGTGAAGCTATCTTTACAGTATAGCTTGAAAGTGGATTGGTGATTGTTCCACGGTGTTTTATTATAAGTTTAGTGTTGCCGTGAAGCTACCTGTACAGTTACAGCCTGAAGCTGTGTTGCTGATTGTTTCAGCGTATTTATTGTAGATTTTCGACGATTTTAAAGGTAATTTTGGAACTGTGCTGTAAATAGTGATTCTTGTAAATAAATTGGGCTTTTTACTGTTCTGCATCGTGTTTTCATCGGATACTCTCAAATCTACGAACCCGTAAAACGCAACAGTATTATATTCATCTAATATACTATGAAATGTTTCGCTATTGCATCTGAGGCATCTTTATTTAATAATGTCTACTGACAAAACATATTAAACTTTAAAATAGCCTTTTTAGGCGACCTCTAGAATATGAATGTTTTCAGACTTTTTTTAATGTTCTAATTTTTGCAAGCTACAAATAACTTTGTTATAACAGGTAACCGTCTTGATTGTCAACATCCAAAAATTGGAGACATATACTGGCTTAAACTTTTAATTCTAAACGTGTCTTTATTTGGTGGAATATATACACAGAGGGTGATTTAGATATTGTTTCGAGGTAACACAGCAGACATCTGAAATTAACATAGTTCACCCAAGAGAATTTTAAACTGAAAAGCCTGATTTATAATAAAAGATGCGAAAGTCCAAGAGAAATTATAGCTAACGAAGTAATAGAAGAAATTCTTGTCTCATCAGCTGAAGAAAATGGCTTTATAAAGGAATGAAATTACATATTTGAAAAAAAATTAAAAGTTGTTTCGTCAAATAATGAATTTAGAAAATAAATAAAATAAAATTAAATAAACTGAAAATCTAAACCATGTATCACGGAATCACAAGCAAAAAAGGTGTTAAAATTCTGGCATAAAATAAGAAACGATTGAAAAAAAATTGAAAAGTAGCTTCCAG
The DNA here is from genome assembly GCA_000611955.2 of Stegodyphus mimosarum. Classification (NCBI taxonomy): domain Eukaryota; kingdom Metazoa; phylum Arthropoda; class Arachnida; order Araneae; family Eresidae; genus Stegodyphus; species Stegodyphus mimosarum. The sequence goes on along the minus strand of KK119344.1, from coordinate 55,509 downwards.
TGTGATTAAAATAAAATTATACATTTGAAAAATTTATAGCACTTTTATTTTAAAAGAAAGGGAAGCCATTTGAAAGGCAAAAAAAAAATCACATTCACGTTGCAGATGACGAAAAAAACGAAAACCCCCCTGCAGCCATGCCTCACCGCGATTTGAACCAGGGTCGAATGAAGACTTTGGTGCACTCACATATATTTAAGCCTGATTTTTTCTCATTTCCTCCCGCTTGGCCCTGATTTAGCTATGCCATACACTCCGTAGTAAAACCGTGATGAAAAATTTTGTGGTCCTCCCCTGTTTTAGAGGGAGGGTGGAGGAAGTTCCTAAGCATCTTTGTGCAGATCCCCCTCTCCTTGAGTACGTGCTTATTTTGCTAATTGGTTAATCCAGAATTTGAACCAACGTCGAATTAGCTATCCTCTCTGCTATACTAGGTTGATCTTTTACTTTTACTGCACTTCACCTATGTTATACATTAAATTCGTAAAAAGCGTCTTTGTTCTTAGATAAAGATGTATTGTTTGTATCATGCCTAAATAACTAAAGTATGACATATCTTTCCAGAATAAAATGATTTCCAAAATTTCTTGTTTTCTGACTTAATTCTTCAAGGATTCAATTTCCTGCAATTCTATTAAATTTTTTATTGAGTTTGTGTGTTGTACACTGGGGAAAAAAAAAAAGAAAAACGGTTCTATATCTCCCGTTCTACTGGGCCGATTGACGAAATTCAAATTGTAATTTTCACGTCTTGAAAGCGCGACTTAAAATATATATTAAATTTATATATAGCACTGTTCTAACATAGGTATTTTGACACAAAATTGTACTCTTTTTGAAAAACAGACCAATTTTTTTTTCCATATTTCGATTCTACGACACAAATTACGCCTAAATATTAAATTTTGTAAAATTTGGTGCGAAATTTACGGAGAAATTCAAACATTTATCTTGGCGCAATGTTTTTCCGTTTGTGCCAAGAATAATTCACTTAGCAAACTCCTTAATAGATGGCAGCCTATTTTCCTATACCTTCCATTGTGCAGGAGCGGGAAAAAAGTCACATCATTCCTACCTTTTACATTGTGGATGAGCGGGAAAAAAGTCACAGCGTTCCTACTTTCAAATAATTTTAACAAAGTGCGCAAAACACATTTTCATTATTATCGCTTTCAACAAATATGCCAAATTTCAAAACGCGCCAATATATAAATTCACGTATATCTTCGGAAATTTTGAATAAAAATCTCTAATTTTTTACGGGTATGCTTAGAAATACATTTACTTTAAGATGATTGTAAAAATTTTATATTCAAAATTTTTTCCCAAAAATTTATAAAAAATATTTAAAAATACGAATTTTAAAAATAAATCATAAATAGCTGACTTTTATTTGGAGTGAACCTAAATTCCGAACTGTGATAGAAGGAATCAAGTAAATGTAATAAAAAAAGAGATATTAAGAAAGATTATTTGGGAGGCTTTTGTCAGCGTGATAATTGGGTGTATTGTATGCATAGAACAGTTAAAGAGCAGATTAAAATTTGAAGAAACTTTGACGAATCATGCAAATATTGTACCTACATAATTTTAAAATCCATAATGAACACTGCGAAAAAAAAATTGGGACGGTTTATAGCTCCCGTTCTATTGGGCCGATTGACGAAATTCAAATTGCGATTTTCATGTCTCGAAAGCGCGACTTAGGATATATATTAAATTTATATATAGCATAGTTCTAACATAGGTTTTTTGACACAAAATGGGTCTTTTTCTGAAATAACATAACAATTTGTTAACATATTTCGATTCTACGATTCAAATTATGCCTAAATATTAAATTTTGTAAAATATGGTGCGAAATTTACGAAGAAATTCAAAAATTTAACTTGGCTAATTTTTTTCAGTTTTCGCTAAGAATAATTCATTTGGCGAACTTCTTAATATATGGCAACCTATTTCCCTTTCCCTTCCATTGTGCAGGAGAGGAAAAAATCCCATTGTTCCTACCTTTTTATATTGTGCATGAGCGAAAAGAAAGTCAAATCCTTCCTACTTTCAAATAATTTTAGCAAAGTGCCTAAACTACATTTGATATTATTATCGCTTTCAACAAGTATGCCAAATTTCAAAACGCGCCAATATACAAATTCGCGTATATATTCGGAAATTTTGAATATAAAACCCTAATTTTTTGCAAGTATGCTTAAGAAATACATCTACTTTATGATGATGGTACAAATTTTAAAAATAAATCAGAAAAAATGGGCGAATGTTATTTGGGATGAATCTAAACATCGAACTATGAAAGAAGAAATCAAGTAAATGTAATAAAAAGAGATATGTTAAGAAAGATATATTAAATTCAATTAGCATTGAGGAGTTAAAAGTTTTGAGAGTTAATTTTTAAAAAATTCTCGCGCGATTTTTGCAAAACTTGGCAGTTTGGCATAATTTGAGTCGTAGAATCGGAATATGGAAAAATTTGGCATGTCATTTAAAAAAAACTCCGATTTTGTGTCAAAATACCTATATTAGAACAATGCTATATATAAATCTAATAAATATCCTAAGTGGCGCTTTCGAGATCTGAAAAACGAAATTTGAATTTCGTCAATCGGCCGAGTAAAACGAGAGATAATAGAACTGTGCCCCTTTTTTTTTCACAGTGCACATATGTGCGTAAATAGATAATAAGCTCGGCAATATTCTAAATTTTTAAACATGCATTTTAAAAATTTTGAAGGTGGCAAGTAGCGCTGCTTCACCAAATCTCTTTATTTTCACACTTTTTAACTGCTTGCCTATTGAATATTAGCAACTAAATTTTTACTATGATATTATTTCTAAATGGTGTGATTAATATTATATACATTAATATTATACACAATATTATATAAATAATACTATATATATTAATATTACATACAGTCGAATCCGGTTAATTGGACCACCGGATAATCAGACCAGACGCGTTTTCGGACCGAATCCTAAAGAAACAAAACAGTTCGCCGCGTACAGCCGGATGTACAGGTGGTCCGTGACATATAGTGAGGATCTGTAGCTGCGCTCCCCAGGAGAATGCTTTATCAAAGGTCAGACTCCTTAAAGTGCATGACCAGCGGGAGGTGAACACGCACACCGTTTTCTTTGACCTTTCTTAAAACAGAGCCACCAGTAGCAGCCAGAGAGGGTTATTGTTCCCACTGCGTCTCCGATTTTCGAGGAAAATGAACAATAGAATGTCCGCCTCCACCTGAAAGGAATTCCCGCCTGTCAATCATGATTAAAGTTTACACGAGGAAGCTATCATTTCACCACCCTTTTGGGATGGTTTTAGTGCCAAAGCTTTGAATGGCGAGCATTTAACACCTTCTTGATCTCAACATCCTGACCCCAAAACAAAGTTTCTTCAGACCACTTTAGTCAGTGAACTGTGCGCGTGTCATGTCTCCCCTGTCAAAATGCCACAACGGTACTTGACGTTAGCTGAAAAAATTGGTTTCCTGGATAAGATCAACAGCCACGAAACACTAGTCAGCGTCGGTTAGTGGACATTACCGGATTGGCAAAGACTACAATTTCGCGCTTGATAGAACAAGGGAATGAGCTGCGAACAGAATGGGCACAATGTGAAGGACGAGGAGGAACTTTCAAAAAACGGAAGCGTGATGGCAAGGATCCAGAGGTCAATGAGGCCCTTAATGAATGGTTTGCCATTGTTATTGGACGAGCTGTGCGAGTACACGGCGCAATGCTAAAATGCAAAGTAGAAGAACTCGCTGAAAAACTGGGCCATGATGACTTTAAAGCTACGGACGGTTGGTTGTCTCGATGGAAATCTAGACATGGCATAATTCAAGAAGGCACATGGCGGGATAGAAAGTGCTGATAATGCAGGTGCTGAAGAATGGAAATTGACAAAACTGCCCGAGCTTCTTGAAAATTTTTCAGCAGGTGGCATCTACAATGCTGTGAAACTGGGCTGTCTTATCGTGCTACACCGGACGACTCGTTAAGTTACAAACATGTTGCACTCTCTGGCTCCAAAAAAGCGATGGATCGCGTAACTGTCTTGTGCTGTTCCAACATGTCAGGAACGAACAAGAGGAAGTTGTGGTTATAGGAAAAAGCACGAAGCCTCGCTTCTTAAAGGAATTAGGATAGACAGTTTACCATTGTATTGTACGAACAGAAATGCATGGATGACCTCTAAACTTTTTTAAAGATTGGGACAAAGAGCTACAACACCAGTCGAGAGAAGTGCTGCTTCTTCTTGACAATTGTGCAGCCCATCCTCATTTAGATTGCCTGAAGAACATCCAAATGAAATTTCTACCTCCCACGACTACAGCTTTGGTCCAGCCAATGGACATGGGCCTCATCGAAAATTTGAAGATCCTTTATCGTGTAAGGTTGGTTAACCACATCCTTGAAGCAGCGAAGTCAGTGCAAAGGTCAACATCTTACAAGCAGTTACATTTGTGGCTGCTGTGTGACAGCTGGCGGAAAGTGAGCAGTGAGACAATTCAGAACTGTTTTTCTCACTCTGGCTTTAAGGACTTAATTTTGGAGATGAATGTGGACATGCTCATTGAAAGTGAAAATGATGACGGACATGTGTAACTTCAACACGTACAAAATTGCGAAGAATTTTTATCCATCGACAACGAGCTTCAATGCTACGATGAAAATGAAGATTAGAGCGCTGCAGTCGTTGCTCGAGTTGGAGCAAAACACAGGACAGCATCGGAAGACCAAGAAAGTGATGATGATAATGCCGCTAATAAGTTGGTGCAAGTGACAACACAAGATGCCAGGAAATGCATTGAAACTTTGCGTCAGTATTTCATACAGGAGGGAAATGAAGGCAGTCTCACTGCTGCGTTAGATATTTGTGGTGATTTCGTTCACGTGCAATCCGTCAAGAGAACGCGTCAGATCACATTAGATATGCTCTTCCAATGTTGACTGGAACTTGTTTTTATTGTGATTCGCATGCTGAGATCGTTTCTTAGAATTTGTTTCTAAATGAATTTTCTCAATGAAAAAAGTTCGACTGTAGTTCTTGTTTGTACAAGTATGTTGGCCATACGTGCGTACCGCCCACTAAAGGTTATAATTACATTTTAGTACATGACTTACATGTACACTTACTGTTTGCTACATATAGCACGTTCCGTCTTGCAACATAGGCCATGTTCGTGTAATCGGACAAACCGGTTATTAGGACCACAACGATCGCTTCCCGATGTTGTCCGATTAACCGGAATTGATTGTATATATATATATGTGTTTGAGCTTATTAATTTACTTTTAATTACCTATATATGTATAATCTGTAACATCTTGATGTAGTAAAAATGACGTAGACGGTGACGTAATAAAAATTTGCCGAAGACTTTTCAACGTAAATAAAGATGATGTGTACAGACAGACGTGGCCGAATATAAAGCATAATTTATTTCTGGACGATTAATGCTTGCTATACATAATCTCATTTACACATCATTATGGTTGTGATATGCATTCCATCTTCATAAAATTCTTTGAAATTTACATCTTAGACAATAGACGAAGGAGAGCGATGAGCGGCACGTGTTAGCAGCAGCGAGCTATACGAGGAAGTAAGTACACATTTAACAAAGTGTAAGATATTCAGTCAAAAGTTTCTTTAAAACTTATTGGAGAAAGGATGTCCGCATTGCTGCGCGTTACATAAGATGATATGGTGCTGATTCATTTAGAAATGACATATGTTAACATATTGCAAACAGTTAGTAGTTTTAGGACAGGAAGGGGAAGCAACCAAATTAAAATGAAGAATAAAGGGGACTTTTGAGAAATTAAAGTTAGAAGTTTTCTTTCATATTTTGTACCGTAGATATACATATTAGAAAAAATCAGTATTAAAGATTGGAAGACCTTCATTGTACGCTAAGCTTCACGCAACGAAAATAACATAAAATAACAAATAAAGATATTAAAAAGCCAAAAATACATATTTTCAGCTTAAAGGTTAAATAGAAATCATGGAGACTTTATCATTGAAAAATTAGGTCAAAATACACGGAAATCTGGAAACTATTTTATGCAGAAATATGTCTGGTATTGTAATCATTTTAGAGCTATTCAAATAGGCCATTAATATACTCATTACGAACTGAATGTGAAGCACAATAGATGTGCAGTAAACTCAAGAACGTAATTTGTTCAGCTGCATTCAGCGAATGAAAAAGTACAAATGACAGTACGCAATTTTACGAAACACAAATTCAACAGAGTTTCCGAATTCACTCGAATGTTGCCTCTGTATATGAATGCATACAAGGAGTATTTCCACGTTTACTACGGGGCATGGTGCTCCCTGATTGTATAAAATAGACTGCGATTTTAAGCTATTTTGCCATTTAAACAAATCATGAAAATTGCTCAGTTAAAAGAATATCGAAGAATTTTCAGACAAAACGTTTTCCTAATTCGAAATCCATATTTGTCAAGAGGTTAAATTAGAGGTGTAGTATTGGAGAAGAGGAAATATTGGAAAGTTGAAAATTTTCTCCAAGGGGTACGATAATTTCAAACAAATCTAAAAAAAAAAAAAAAAAACCTGAAAGGTTTCAGATTTTAAATTACGTTCAAAAGGGCATTTTTTTTAACATTTTGTGTATCACCTTTAATTATTAAATATCATGATCTTCGCACTTAAGGAAATAAAATTCAGTTCAAGAGCAATATCGCAAAATAATTTTAAATTGAGCATATCTTTAGAATTTCCGATACACAGTCTCACGCACTGGAGAGAAAAAGTTTTTTTCTGTACAACGTTGTCATTGCTCGCTTTGAAATCCATGAGTTTGTTCATCAAAAATTCGTTAAAATTTTACAAAATATGAAATCGATAATAAAACAAATTCCAAATTTCAAATTTGGACTTCCAGATGCCAATATTCGCATATCATTACGTCATTCAAAATTGAAGGGCTCTATGCACCGTCGTTTTATGACAGTGCGAGAAACATACATACATTTATGCAGATTCTTCATTATTTAATTTTTTAAATATAATACAAGGCGATAATTTTTGGTGGCAACAGTTTAAAAAGTGAAACGGACATTCAGAGTGATTTGACACAAAATCGCAAAACGAAAACAATAGTCCCTCAGGGACAAAGCCCCTTTGGACTAATAAATAAAAAATTAAAAAAAGAAAATCTGAAAGGTTTCAGATTTAAGTTACGTTCAAAGATGCGTTCTTTTAACGTTTTGTGTGTTGCCTTTATTTATTAAATATCACATTCTACGTACTCAAACCATAAAATTCAGTTCAACATCAATATCGCAAAATAATTTTAAAATGAACGTATTTTTAGAATTTCCGATACAGATTCTCGTGCGCTGGATTTTTTTTTTTTTTCCCTGCACAGTGTTGCCATTGCTCGCTTTGAAATCGTTTAGTTTGTTAATCAAAAATTCGTTGAAGTGTTACAAAATATGGAATCGATAATAAAACAAATTTCAAATTCCGAATTAGGGCTTCCACAACATGCCGATATGGAAGGTTACGTTATTCAAATTTTGATGGCTGTAGGTACCATCGTTTTATCACAGTGCGAGAAAGATATACATTCATGCAGATTTTTCATTATTTAATTTCTTTAAATACAATACAGGGCTCTAATATTTGCTGGCGAAAATTTGAAAAGTGATTCGCCGTTTATAGTTTTCAATGAATAAATGCCAAACGAAATTAATAGTCCTTCAGGGCAAATTGCCCCTTTGGACTAAAAAAACAAGCGTCTGCAAGAAATAGCGCTGAATTCGAAATATTTTTAAAATACGCTTTTAATAGCCTCACACCTTTTTGTCTATCCGATTTTTCCAATTTAGAAGGAAAAGTATAAATACTTTCGGCCCGAAAGATTTATACCGTAGCCTCAAGGAGTACTCTCAGCTGAGAAATAAATAGAGGAATTTATTCATAATGGGCTTAATCGTATATGAATGTGGAATTGAACTGACGGACTGTACATAACAAGCGCCTGGCCCCAGCCACCACCCCAAGCTCTTATTGGACACGACTTGTGATGTTATATAATGACGAAATGAATTCCTCGCGGCATTTTTGAGCGCCAAAAGCTTGAGCCCCAGCTCCACAAATTCACATTTATACATAACCAAGACCAAAGCAGTATAAGCAAAGAACCTCTATGGTATTCTTTGGTATAAGTTCACCTAACGTAAACGGAACAGATAATGAAATCTCTTCAACCTTTGACGTCATAAACGGCAACCAATAAGAACAGGGGTGGTGGCTGGGGCCAGGCGCTTGTCTACACATAACTTTCAATTGGTTTCGATAAAAATTAATCAAACGTACGTTCAGAATTAAGTTTGACTGATATGTGCTTTCATGAAGAGATAGGCATCATTCACAAAAAACAGGACAGTTCAGTCAATCTTGGTATTTTCAGTGACATTAGTGAGATATTTTTTTTTCACAATGAGATTTATGGTTAAATTTGCTAAATAAGAACGATATATCCATCTGTATAAATTTAAAACACGTCCAGCGTTTCACATTGAAATTGTGCACATTGATTCTATATCTCTTTGCAGATCGGAAGTTTTTAAATGATAAATATCTAGATTTCTATTTGATTTTTTTTTCGATCATCAGTTTTTAGGAATTGTTATGACAAATAATTTGCCTGCCTAGATCTATTTCTGATACTTTGGATGTTCTGTTTCATTTTCTTCGCATATTACGCTTAAGCCGTGATTGCATTTACCGCCTTTTCTTTATTAATCCCGTAAATTTCTCTTAGATTTTCATGTTCTTTACATATCGCAAAAATTCGAATTGTGCAAAATTATTCTCTCCAGTAAAATCTGTCAATTTTAAAAGCCTGGCTGCATAAACCTGAAATAACATTCAGACTGTATTGCACACATTTATACTTTCAAATAAAGACATAGTTATAAAAATTGTAGCCTAGTGTTTCCTTGACAGCAATTTACATCCTAGTTACCAGACGCCCCGGATTTGTATTTAAAGTTCAAGGCTGTGTTCGAGATTAATACGCGAGAGAAATTGCTCATCTAAGTAATCAGTTTCGATGCTATATATATCAGCTGCACTACACAGGAATTTTTCAACTGCGAACAACATTTTTTGATCTTCAAAAGCATGTTAGTTAAAGATGCCAGGAACTATTAAACTTAACAGTAAATTCTAAACACTGACGTAAATTTTTTAGGAGCATTTAAAATCCAACGAGTTTTTAAGGAAAGTATTATCTAATAAAAAGTATGCAAGACTGAGACAGAAACAAGAGTCCCACACATAAAAAACAGTCAAAAACACATCATCTTCAAAAGAAGACATATTGCAAAAGATATGCAATTTACTTTTCAGAATCTTGAATATGTCTTTGCTACGATTTCCTTTTATTCCTTCAAGGGAATTGAAGATAAATAATTAAATCAATAAACGTTTATTTAATTTTTAATTTAGGAAAGATCACAACTAGAATATAAAATATGAAAACGGACCAATACAAAATCGCTTCATGTCCTAAACGCACACTTTATTGCATTTCTAAAAAGGCATATTTCTTACTTGATTACAAAATGGCCCATGTGCCCCATCCGCAAATACTTCTGGTACTAGATTACAGTTAGAACATGGTAACCTGAATTTAAATTAATAGATATATGTGAGGCCGAAGTTGAACGTCAGATGTCGTTGAACTCCACCTCGTGAAAAGAGGAGACTTTTTTCAGTTAGCCTTAAGACGTGTTGAACAACGGTGTTCATCGCATTTTGTTAAAGATGTTAACTAAGTTTATTGTATCAGATATAATATGTAATATGTATATGTTTTAAAGTAATTAAACGTGCTGTTCGATATAAAGAAGCATCGTAGGTTTGGATAATTAATTTCGAATGCCAGATGGCAGTCTTTTACAAAGCGGAACTCTGCGTATTTTCTTCAGCTATCGTGGAAAAAGGCGGGAGCAAAAAAATTCTTAATACAAAGCAATTCATGACAGAAAGTTTGATTAAAAACTTTGATGATTCGTTTACTTTTATTTTTATTTACAGGAATTCAGCAGCCATTTTTAATTCTTTTTTTTTTCCTAAGTTTGAAAAAACAATTAAAATCAACTACTTTTTTTCCAAAGCAATTTAAGCCTCAAGAAAGCACTGTTTTGTTGGAAAAAAATTAGCATTTTTGATAAAACTTTGAAATTATTAGAACTAAAAGAATTACATCAAACACTGCAGTTACTTTTTGTTAATTTTGAAATTAAAAAAATAATAATAAAATAACCACTAAAACGATACAAACATAAAATAGTTGGCGATACAGCACCATTTTGGAAAAGCTGTGAATTTTATAACTTGGCCTAACTTAGACATAAAGTTTGCTATTGACAATCAAATGGAGAACAGTGATATAGAATGCTGGGGTTATATCTAGAAATACATAGTAGTAATATATATGTTATGGTCGAAATAAAAAATCCGGTAATTTTTAATAATAACCAAGTCTTTCGGCTAATGTGATAAATAATGCAAAATTATCACATTTACCCATAAATATTAAAAATTACCAATGGAGATTGGTCAACTCATTTGATATTTTCTGAAAAGGGCTACTGTCTTGAGAAAAAACAATGGTTAGGAGACCAAAATCTCACCTAAATTTATTTAGTTTGGCAGAAATCTAAACAAAATGTTTGTTCATTAAAAATTACAATTTTTTATTATCCTATGATAAATATTTTACAATAAATCATAATCAGTGATAAAATTCTCTTTCCATTTTTATACAACTATCCATAATGGTCAAATTTAACTGATCTTGGAACGAAGACTTTAGGATGACAAATACATTGGAAATACTCAAGCTAACAAATATGATCCAAAAGTAAGCACTTCAGAAGTATCAAAGAGCAGCATCTGACATAACAGATGATCACATTATTATTTATTAATTAACATGATGAATACTATTTCATGGCTTTGCTGTCCTATTGTTTTGCAGTCCTCTTGGTTAAAGCATCTCTTCTTTGTATGTTTGAAAAAAAGAGATTTGTTACATTTCTGGGTATCCACTTATAAAAGTTTTAACTTTCTACACCAGTGGGAAGATAGTACAGAATAAGTTTTGCAGCATTTCTAAAAATGAAAGCTTCAACAGTACTTTTTTTAAACAACAATCTTATATATATATATATATATCCACTACACTGTTTATATTTGAGATTTAAATTGATAAAAGTATCATGATGATGATAATACTTAGATTTCCTCCAGACAGCTTCATTTGCAAAAAAAATTATTGTTTGCATTTTAAATAAAATTCCAAATTTTTGGCTAATTTTTTTTTTCTCTTATAACATGGTTATTCATGAAAGTTTATACGAACTCTTAACACACACAAATGCTACCTCAATATCTGAAAACACTGGAAAATATCAAAATATTTAACGTAATTATTATTTGTTTTGAAGCTGTGGATGGCAACAATTTGTAAATTGAAAATGGAGTCCTAAGTTTTAAAACTTTATTTTGGAAAAGTAGTAAGATGTCATTTTTATAATTAAAACTGTAAATTTTAAGATTCCACAATACAATCAATAGGGTTCTAATTTTAAGATCTGCATTCTCCAAACTACTTTGATGTTAGTTCTAAGATATTTCTAAAATGAAAGAGCTGCAAGGTATAAGTTGCCTAATTTAGTTATTAACTCATTTCCAAAATTAACAGTAATATCAGTATCTTGGCTAATATGATTTAGAAAGGAGAAGAGAAAAAATTCAAAGAAAGAAAGAAGAGTGAAGAGAAAAAAATGTGTGTGACGTGGATGCACCCAAGTGATCAATGTTTACAATTATAACTAATGTTTTTGAAAATGAAAGTAACCAAAAACAATCTGAGAAAGATCGTTGAGCAGTGATTTTAAATTTTAGTTCTCCCCATACACTCTATATCAATATTACTACATCAAAAAAATCATTCATTGCATTTCAATCATCACTGAAAACAACGGTTGAACCTTGGGCACAGGTACGTTGGTTCGTCATTTTAATTTATGGCATTATTCATTTTAAGATGTCTTTTAAGATGTTAGAGAATCAGGGGTTTAGTAGTAATCAGTAATCTGAAACTGGATACATTTTACTACATTCAATATCAATGCTAATGCATTTCAAATAATAGTATGTAACATTGAGAGAAATCAAAATGAAATATTTCGATTCTCTCTTAATTTCAATTTTATCTTACATAGCCAATTTTCCAATTACTTTCTTTTGGTAATTTTCATTCAAAAAGTTTTTTTTAATATCCTTAATATCTTGTAATAAAAACTATTTTTCTTCATTTTTAGTTGTTATGTGATTTAAAGTCATAAGCAATTTAACATCTCATGCAGCTACATTATTAAACGCTTACAAACTGCAACACAAGCATTACTTCATTATAAGCAGACTTTCACTGGCTTTTCTTGCATGCTTTTATAGATTTTCTACTACTATTCTCAAATTATGTATATCACTGGATTCCAGTTTTTAGCAGGTTTTTTTTTTTTAAAGCATAGTTGTACATTTTTCAGTCTTCCTCCAGTGTACGTACTTCATAAACATGCTTTTAAGATGTTTACAAAATTGAAGTTTCAAACATATACATTATCATAACTTTACTTCAACTCTCTCCCAACCAAAAAAACTTCAGATTCCCTATTATTTGGAAAGAAATCAGTCATCAGAAAGGATTTTCAAATTTCACAAACATCAAATAAAATAGACTTGCATATAAAAAAAATTAAGAATTTAATTATTGCAAATATCTTTCTTGGACATAATAAACTGCTACATTATAAATATATACATAAACTTGCATACCTAAATTCACAAAAAAGATTATATTCGTAAAGTTTCTTTAAAATATTTTCTTAATGAATGACTGATATTAAACCGAGTACATAAATAAATCCATAATTTACACACTCACTACCTTTAGGAACCAAATATGATAAACACCTCAAAAACTCAAATAAGAAAAAAGATTATACATGCATTACCACAAAACAAAAAGAAAAAAAATTACTTATATCATAAGGCTCATTTAAGTGTTGCTGCACAAAGGCTTATAAAATTAATTTATGAGTCATTTCAAAAGGGAAAAAATTAATACAATTGAAAATGCAATGCAAAAGCATTTACAAAATGAGAAATATTTTTAAGATTCCTTTGTGTGTGTATGTACATGTTCCAATTAAATTTACATTATACTAATATTCAAAAATCATTCACAATTAAACATAAACATATTCGACACATAATTAAAATTATTTTATTCATACATAATAAAAAGATAATTTGTTTTCAAATGAATATAAATTGCTTATATTTCTTACTATTTATATCTCTATCTGCTTAGATACATGTTATTCTAATTTTCAAAGTTTCTAAATACTCCCTTCACACTTTGAAAATAGGTTTAAAATTGACAGACTCTGTAAAATAATTTTAAAAAAAAACCAAAGAAAAAGATTTCTCAAAGAGATTCTATTAAGTAGCAGAATTCTGTTTAATTTGTGTAATGCTAAGATTATATAAAATATATTTTTCTTGCTCAGTTCAAATCAAATCCTCAATATCAGAAATAAGTCCTCTATTACTATATATGTGTAACACTTTTGAAATTTATGTTACTCATAATGCATAGCTGTAAAGTTATAAATATTTCAGGAATTGTGAAAGCATGTTTCTCAGTTTGAAAACTTAAAATATGAACACACAAATTTTATGCTACACATCAAAATTAATCTGCAGTAATGAGGAAGTCATTAAAGAATATAAGTTTAGATAAAAGTTAACTAAAAGGCTGATATACTAAATTTATTTTGTACTTTATTACTATGAAATTTAATTACTCAAATGATTATTTGATTTATATCCCATGCATTAAAAATTCTTGTAGTTAAACCTCATCCTTTCCCACTGATGATTGCAGTGAATTAACTATTTCAGAACACAAATAATCAGCATACATCATTTTAGTACTTCACATGCAATTGTCCTTAAACTGTTAATTTTCTGTCCTATTATACATTACACTTTTAAGCAAAAAATTAAATTTTAGGCACATATTTACATTTTCTATAAATAAATATGAAAAATAACAATATTTAAACATTACTTCATACTTAAAATAATAATTTAGGAAAAATATATATAATCAATTGAAGATGTCCAAAATAAATGAAATAATTTACAAAAACGATTTATTTTAGTTTCATACATAAAATTACATACATACATACCAGGTCAAAACACCATCTCTGAGTGAAAAAAATTCCACATTTTTAAACAGTAATGAAATGCTAAGGATGTGTAAAATGCTTATTAAAATATATTATTTGCATATTTGATTATCTTTACGAACTGGACTAGCAGCTCCAAGTTCTTTAAAATACATAACAAACAAAATCCTTTTAATACTTTACAAATATTTTTTAATAAACATTTATGGTAAATGAAGGAGCTGTAAAGGGAAAAAAAAATAAGTTTGAAAACAACAGACGACAAATTACAGTATTCCATTCATTCATTGCATATTTTTCAGTTTTTTAATATGTTACCACAGCATAAAAAAATGCATATTTTTATAAAAGTGTCGCCATAGTATAATAGTTCTTCATGCATAATTTCTGGAGCACAAGTACTGAATATGCAAGTCTCAGTAAGCCTATACATGTTGAGGTGCTGTCATCATCGATGATGTACGAGAATTAGAACTGCTGTCACCAATATTAGGAGTGCCTAAAAACAGAATTATATAAATTCTCTCGGTTATGAATTTTATGAAATGAGGAATGCAGATCCAGTACATTTAATGTACTTAATTACTATCTTACAGAAAACAAAAGAATATTGTTGTTCTAACTGCAATATATACATAAACGCACACAGAAATTAAATTTAATATTTAAGAAATTCTATTAATCAGATATTGAATACACACTAAAATTTAAAGCATGTAACATAAACGATGTTCATGTATAATACCAAAACTAAAACAACAAAAATAGACTTCATGTAAGACATTTACAACACATTTACTTGTAACTGGTGCAGCAAAGGAGAAAAATGTTTTTTCATGTATCAGTGAACAGAATGTTTATTCTAACAATCAAGAAAGACTATTTTTAATTAAACATACACAAAAGAAATAAACATCTTTTAAAAGAAATAGGAAAAAGCATACCTATTTTCTATCCATGAAAGGTACATAAGAAAGGAAAAAAGTGATTTTAGGAAAAAAAGACCTTTTTCTTTCTAATTTTGCTGTTAAAATATATGCATTTGGAAGTTTGAAAATAAATAATTACAATAACTATGAAAATAAAGAAAAAAAGGATAGGAAAAAGAATAAAATTATTTCCAATAAGACATTTTGCAGAAAAATATGCTTCAAATTTAAATTAAAAAAACAAGTTACTCCAAATATTCTTTTTTCTGTTTAACACTATATAAAGAAGGTAAAGGAAGAAACTATGCAATGATAAGTATAATCATATATTATTTTAGAAAACGAGTAACATAATAAAGCAAGACCACAACGTTCTTCAAATAAATTATTTTTTAAAACTAAAGAGACATTTAAAAACTTAAAAGAAAAGCTGTCACTAGTCTTTTAACACCTGCTACAAAGTTTTAATATTCAATAATTAAATTTCAATACAACTTATTAAACATAAACAACAAACATTTCAGTAACACTAACAAAATCATAATAATGAATTAAAATGATTAATATATAATATTCTTTCAATCTGTTTTTCATAACTAACACTTGTGCAAATCTGTAAACAAATTAGAAAAAAATAAGAACATATTTGAATATTCAACACTGTGTAGACAATCAATTTAGGATTTTATAATGAATTACATTATGAACCGTAACATTTAGTGTAGGTTGTGATCTATACCAATCTATATGTGAACTTGAACTGCATTCAGCATTGAAAGCCTATTTCTTTTATGCTACAATCTTGGATTTGCTTATTTCTCACTTCAAAGCATGCAGAGAATGTTAACAAATCTTTATGTATACAATTGCTCTTCTTCCCTTTCTTTATAATAGAGTTTAAGACTGTACTATGAACAAATTTCAAATGTTTTCTAACATAACAGTTGATATTTAAACACATATCTCAATATACTGGGTTGTTCAGAAACTTTTTTTTTAACACACAATGGGATTATTGTATTTTTAACCAGCCAATTATTCTAAACTGCACCATCACTATATATTTTGATAGCTGACATATTTCAGTGATTATTTTTTAAGTAATTGTTTGATTTAGTGCAATTTTTTATTATTGCTATTACTTCTGAAAAAGTAAGAATGCTATTCAAGGGAAGAGGGGAAAATTATGTGATTTATATGGAGAAAACTGTTAGCAAAACTGATTTGCAAAATTTTATGTCGGCGATTTCAATACTAAACATGCACCGCATTCTGGAAGGCCAATTAAAGCTGATGAAGACAAAATAAAGTTACTGAAGCAAACCATCAAATAATACAAGAAATTGCTAGCAAATTTGTCGCATTCAACTGCTTATGATTATGTGAAATGACCTGACTTCATTTCAAAGTTAGTTATATAGGTTCCAAATGTTCTTAAAGAGATTTGCTGTCACATTGGCATCTGAGATTTGCTTCTCAAATGGCAAGCATGATCCTTTTTTAAAGTGAATCATAACTGCCAACAAGAAATTGATTGCTTACAAGAATGTTGAGCAAAAGTGATCACAGAGTAGAAAAGGTAAGCTAATTTCAAGTACTTTGAAAGCCAACATTCAATTTTTTAAAAAAAGTTATTCTTGATCTAATGAGATTTTTTTTAAGCTTCTACCAGACAATTCCACCAATGATTTGAAAGTGTACTACCATCAACTGGAGAAAGTGAGTGACACCATCAAACAAAAAAGACCAGAATTGATTAACACAAAAGCTGTCATGTTTCACCATGACAAGTTTGGTAACTCTCTGAAGCTATTACAGCTTAGATGGGATACCTACCACAACTTCCAAATCTAGCATCCTCAAATTATTACTTGTTCTTATTTTTCACTAATTTCTTTTTTTTTTATTTTATTTCTTTTTTATTTTTTTATTTATTTAAACATTTACTTCACATGAGGATTCCAAAAATCACTTGGAACAGTTTTTAGTACATAAAGATCAGAACTGAGAAGGAATCATTCAACCATTACTACCAGAAAGATGCCAAAAGGTATGAGACCAAAATGGTCAATATATATTTCAATTAAGTGTCAATATGTAGTTCAATAAAATATCTATATATTATAAAAAATTGTTTCTTATAACAGTATATTGAGTATCACAAATTTAAAATTCTCAGAGTTGATTTTTTATTATACTTAAATACAATTTTACAGAGTAATTTTTAGATTATCTATGTACTCAACTTATCTATACATTCCCTGTATGATGCACAAAATGTCAGACATTCAGTCACACTACAAAATGTTTAACATTAAGTAATGAATATTAAAAAGGCATTCTCAGATGCTTTTGTTCATAATCTTGTAGGTGTCAGAAGAAAGTGAGTATCAGACTTGCTGGGAACAGCAACTTGCAAGTTGATGGCTGAACAGAAATGAACAAAAAGATGGCTGCTTGAACAGAAGATGAAAAGTTACAATATTTTTTGAAGAAACAAAGAATTTAGTGTCAGTGCAGATATTTTAGTGCCAACTTTAATACAAGATGGGTTCCTTGCAAACAGACCATTCACACATTTTGTCAGCAATTGAAGACCACTAGTTCTATTTTGGAGAAGAATTGATAATGCCCAAGCCTGAAAATACCCTTTATACACTTGGTCGTTCATGCAAGACATGCACTTGATTTCCTGTATGAGATGTTTAATGTGTGCATAATGTCACATTGTTTCCTTGAACATTACGAAGGAAGAGAAGAATGGTTCTCTCATTGTCTGGTAATTAATCGATGTGATTTCTTTTTATGAATTTTTTTTTTAAGTCAGAAATATTCACAAGAAAGTCTGCAAATGTAATGTAACTCAAGGAACTTATCGTGCAGTTTTGGAAGAAGTTGGAAAGTTATGACAAATCCAGAGGCTCAGATGCAAATGGTTACAGAATAAAATGGTGGATAAATGTTAATATACTTTGCACTAAACTTATTTTTCATGTACAGAAAATAACTATGTTAATTTTCTAACATTCTGGTAAAAAAATAAATGTATAATAAAAAAAACTGGTATGGCAGTCTATGTGCCACCCTTGTAAATTTAGAGTAATTTAAAGTAATCAAACGTTTCTGGTGCAAAATGGGGATACTACAACAACAGCAAAAGAAATGGGGGTAGAAAGAGGTTACATAGATTTAACAGTTTTCTTTGATTAATATATCATACATAAGAACTGAAAACTGTGATTTTTGTTCATATGTATGGTATACTGAGCACTTTCTCTCTCAATAAAATAAAATGCAAGTTCTTTATCCAATAATCTGCAACAACACATTACATTGTCCAAGCTTTCTAAGGAGAAGGCACTCTAAGAAATTAAGTTATTCTCTCACATCCATTTTAAAATTGCTGATTAAGTACAACATGGTGCCCTGCTAAAAGATATTACTTGCCAGGAAAACATGTTCGAAAGTTCATAACATTACAGAGTTGTCACTGAAATTTAGTTTATTATTACTTCTCTGATTTTTCCATGTACATACAAAATAATTAAAAACCCAGCACAGAAAATTATATATACCATATTCTCACATGTATGAGTTGCACACATGTATAAATTACACCCTTAATTTCCATCTCTGATTTTTGAAATACATATATATATACTCAAGGATAAGCCATGGATAGCCTGTAAACCATCTATAATATTCTTGTTCTGTTTTGTTTTGGAGGTATAAAAGCAGTTAAAATGAAAACCGTTATTACCACACACAGAAAATTTTTATTATCAGTTAAAAACATATTTTTGTGTTTAATACCTCTTTATTTACTGTCATCGTTGGTACCACTGCAGTAGTTGTCTGCAACACAATTACTATAGCTGACACAGGTATACCAGAGCATTTCATACCTAGAACCATCCAGACCAGCAGTTTAAATTTTTTTTTTGCCCATTGCAACCCCTTTCTCCACTGCTACATGATCTTTCCCATCCCTTTTCAAAACTTGAAAAACATATGTACATTTATTTAAATTTAGATTATTTTTAATGTGTTTATAAACACACAGACACACACACAAAAAAAAAACAGAAATGTTGATAAATTCCAAAACCTGAATAAAAGTAGTTTTATTACTGTTATAAATTAAATACCTTACAGGTAAATAAAATGCTGATCCCCATTCCCCATCTGAAACTACAGAATTCCAAGGGGGCATTTCTCTGGTTCAGAAGCCGATTTAGAGCACTGGATATTCCACGCTTCAAAAAATCCTTTAATAATTGTCTCAAGCTTGACATTTTCACAGGCTGCCAGAATCCATTCACATGTATACTGCACACTTGGAAGTTTGATTTTCCTTTTTGGTATAGGGGTCATGGTTTCCTGTACTCATCCAAATTTTTATAGTCTCCAGAATAAAATTTTAATGGAATGATTGAAAGTAAGAACCAGATCCAACATCATGGAAGTTAAGTTAAGCTCTAGGAACCACAGCTAAGTTAAGCTCCAGGAACCACAGCTACACTAATTTTTAACCCATTTAATTTCCCCTTTGCTACAGAAGTTATTTGATCTCGGACGCTGTCCCAAACTAACAAGCTCTTAGATTTCAACAAATGACCGGCTCTTTTATTTGAAACTGTTTTAGCCAGTCCAATAGGAGGTCCTCTTGCATAAAGCTCTTTTCATGTGCATACACAAGAACACCTGGCAGTTGGTCTTTTAGGTACACTTTTTTTGCTCACACAATCACAATGGTAGTTTCCTTTTATCTCCCAGGATAGCCAGCATAACTGTATATCGCTGTTTCTCACCACAAGCAGTCTTGATTCTTCCTGCGTGTGAGACTCTTGCTCCAACTGTACTAGACAGAGTTAATTGGTGTTTGATCTGCATTACCAATTTTAGACAACATACGGTCACTGAATTGTTGCTGATGAACATGTATCTCTGAAATTTCAAAATTTCACCCAAAATCTGCCAAAAGATGTTGCACACCATCCTGACCTAGTGCAAAAATTATGGCTTATAGCCATCTGACCAGGTACTTCACAAACTTTGAAGCATATCATATCAACAGTTACAGTATAACCAGAATTCTCATTCACACATGATAAAACACTATCCTCCAAATGCAAATACTTGATTTTTCCACAAAAAGTCTTCCCTTGCTGCTAATTTTTTTTAAGTTCATTCTTTTGCCTTTTCCACCATTGCATGTTATCTTCATCCATATCAAAATGACGTGTTGCAACTTGGTTCCCATTCTCCTCATAGAATCAGATAACTTGCAGTTTTAAAATGCACACTGTTTGCTCAACATTTTCTTTCAAATAACCTGCAACCAGAACTAAACTTCTACAATTCTACATAATGTTCATGCAACAACAATGGATTTTATACTCTATTGTTAATCCCTTCACTGTCCTACAAAGCTCAAATTTTTGTTTTTTTCTCCCCTCCAAACAAAGTTTTGCCTCTGAAATTAGTCTTATAGATTTCTTTTCCCCCTTCACCAGCTATCAAGAGTTGTGTAGAAGTTCATGCAAAATCAACTTTAACTTGTCACAATCAAAGATGTTAAATAATATCCAACTACCTAAGAGAAAAATTCCCTAGTCTTACCTGAAAATTAACAAAAACAATCTCTTAAAGTCATGCTTTCAAATAAGCAATAGTTGCTATTGCAATGCCAGCTAGAACAGGAAAGTACACTCTTATTTAGTGAAAATCTCTTTTTTCTTTGTATGATTCTGATACAACTCACTCTGGAGACAGTATGACCAATTATGCTATAAATCTCCTCTTTTCATTTTCACTGCATTCTATGTGATTAGAGAATACAAAGTGATGAGCCTTTCTTGTGGGGCAGGGAGTAATGATACGGGCCATATTTAAATACAATTATATCCTGTCGCTGACACCTGAGAGTGCTTTCCAAATTGACAGTCCATCTTGGGGAAAATGGTGAATGGGTTAAATACTTGCTGCTGTGTTACTACATGTTTGTACATACCTATTTCTAATCATATGCATGTATAGGCCATAACCTAAATTTTCATCTGCTTTCTTAAGAAATAAAGTTCTGCTTATACACGCAAGAATACAGTATATGCAATACACTTGAGAGGATTACTCTCTACACATTTTTTAACTTCCTTGACTTTTTAGAAAAACAATTTTCCTCGACTTATTGAAAAAAAATATCTATTTTTATTAATGCTTCCTCATTATTTTTCATTCCCCTTACTTTTCAGAAATGTGGGAGCCATGCTGTATATTAAGAGAACTTCTTTTACAGAACAGTAAAATATAATGGCACTGATCCATTCAGCGAAATTAAGTGACATAAAAAATAGTTTTCTTGTTGGGTAAGCATAGCAGTTTCTCTTAACAATCTTATTTAAGGGACGGGAAAAAATATACCACACAAAGAAGAGAGAAAAACAAGAGAGGAGAGGGGAACAAATTTGCTAATCCTCTATGAATATGCACAAATAAGCCCTTTATAATTAATTTCATTTACATTTGCTTAACGTAACTTTTTTAACATGAAATAGTTCAAGAATATAATTCATCCAGAATTTGCTTGTATTTGCTTATTAACATGATTTTTTTTATTCCACGGCATTTCTGTAATAGCATTTTTATAATAATATAACTTATTCAAGTTACACAAATGTCTACACAAAATCACTTGCAATATGCAGTTATCTACAGTTAGCCTACTCAACCATTCATTATATATTCAAAGGATGATCAACTGAAGCGGCAGAAATAGTGTGCTTCAGGGAAGGAGACAAAGCCCCTTAGTGCATAACAGAATTTAACATGCAAAAAACACACAGAACTGTGAAATATCACTTAATGAAAATAAAAATTTACAAAATTTAATGATAATAAACTTATTAAAATTTACACTGAAAGTAAAGTGTTTATATTAAGAGTGACTAGAGTACATTCCTTAGGGAATGCATTCGCTATGAAGTTCAAATGGCTGCCTACAGATAGACTGCTATTATGAACCATTAAAATAAATAATTGGCCTTAGAGTTTGTATTTTAATGTAGTTAGCCTTATTTACTTATACTAATCACAAATTCACTGTCTATTATACCATGTAACTTGTCCATGCTGGAAGTTCGGATAAATACAAATGATTAATATTTTCTGAAAACTTACAGAAATACTTAAAAATTATGCAACTTTGTATTTTTTTAGAAAGCAACCTTTTTTTTTTCCTTTTATTTTCAACTATTGTCAGTAAGATCCATAACTTCCCTTTCTGGAACATAAATTCAATATTAGGCTCTATAAAACGAAGCAATTTTATAACTAAAGTGAACAATCCCACAAAAATTTTAAATAACAGATGTCAAGACTTCAAACTGAAGTGGAAAGCCAGAATGCTTAGTAACTTCTCAGAATGGAAATATTTAAGTTTATGAGAAGTTAAAAAATAAATAACATTTAATACATATACTTTCTTATATTATTTCAGTTAAATTACAAAACCAAGCTTTAAATGCACATGTTAGCAAAACACTCAAGGAGTTAACAAATGAAATACAATGTTGTACTTCTAAAATGTTTGATAAATAAAAAATAAGGAACACACCTGCTGTGCTTATAGGTGCAGAAGATGAACTAGATAAACTTGCAAGGGTATCAGTAGGTAAAGTACAACTCACAGTTATCACAGGCATTCCAGGTAAGCTGAGAGTTGTCGTCAAAGGTTGAACATTTGGTGTGTTGTTCATAACAGCATCAATGTTGTCAACAGTAGCTGAAAAGCAATGTAAAAGCAAATATTAATTTAAATTAGTCAGAATCAATTTAATTCCATTAAAATATGAAATGTAACTAACCAGTTGGAGCTACAACAATAGGTTCAGCTGGTGGCAAAGATGCTGGCAGGGATGCAGAATTTTGAGCTGAAATACAAAGTTATGACATACATTCACGAAAAAGGTAAAAAATAACTTAAAATCTAAAAGTCAAAATTCGATTTTTAGAACTGCATTATTAAAAAAGATATGGATTTACAGAAAGTCATAGCTTTAGTACAATTATAGCTACAATAACCACAGTGAAAAGTGCTGTCTTACATGTTGTGCAAAGCATGAAAAGCAAAGTTCAAGAACAGTGCACACTCAATTAAATTTTCAGGAGTTTTTAGGCACAATGCAATATGGTGTTTCTAAAGCACTGGCATTCTGAAATAGTGCCTTAATTCAAAATTTTGAAAGTGTCAGTAACTGCAGAGGACCATCTTATTACTATTGTGAAAGGCTTTGAAGATCTTTAGAGACAGTGCCTTCTAGGCAAACCAACATTTTGTGCACACACGCACATACCCAGAGGAGAAAAAAAAATTGCCTAGTCAAGATAATCACTTAGTAAAAATCATGGTTTTATTTTCACCTTCTCCAACTGCAACCTGGATTAAAATCTGAAATAGCAATCATTTGGCTGAGGAAGGGGGTTGCAAAGATTTGAATATTAGATCACTTTGGCCATTGAAATCCAAATTTCTAACTTTATACTGTAATTCTAAAATTTGTAACTGCAAAGAAATCATCTTGACTGTTAAAAAGGGTACCCCGATTTCACAAAAACAAATAATATAAAAAGTAAATCAATTAAATCATACAGAAGTACAAGAAACGGGAAAATTCATATACATGACAACGCAGATGAGGGAGATATGCCCTGAATAACTGTCACACAAAGGGAAACAAGCTCATTACTAGCAAAAAAAAAAAAAAAAAACAGGTTTGCCACTTAAACAGGAGAATGAAATTCTCTGACTTTTCCAGGTTTTCCAGGTGTGTTTTAAGAAAACAGTCTATCCGCGTAATGCACTTTGGTTGTGCTAAGAGGTAAATTAATTATGGTACCACTTGAAAACACAAAAATTTGCCAATTAGATATCACTTATATATTATCCTCAAAGATTACTACTATAACTATAATAGCAGCTGTTTTCTCCACTGAAGAATTGAGATTAGAACCTGTTCAATGTGGATAAAAGTTTTTTTTTTTTTTTTAATTTTATTGCTGACACTTTGCAGCTAAATGAAAGAAAGAAATCTATTTAATGATATTTTTAAATAAATTTAGGTATTTTATATTTATTTAGCTGAATGCATAAGCAAAAAATATGTGCATTGGAATTTCGTGATGTTATGTTATTACACTGTTAGAATTAATTTTAGGATTATGCCAGAGAAAATTTCCTGAAATTTGAAAGTATTATTTACTAATAATAAATAAATTTAAGGGGAAGAAGCAATATTAAATGATCTGAATAACATTAAAATAATTAAAACACTGAATTACAATAATCAACGATATTTTGGCGAGTATAGTTATATTAAATGGTTAGCCTAGATGACTGATTACTATTTTTTTATTTTACTGCAAAATGACAAAAGGCATTTCTTAAAAAGAAAAAAAAGTATTTAAAAGATTTTGCTGTAAAATCCTACTATACGCTACGGTCTTGACATGATTTTGAAAATAGCCGCCAACACCAAAATGGCCTGTTTGCCGCTCATCGTAATGTCAATCCCGTGTGTACCGTACATGGAGGCTATTCAAACTTCCATGATACCGCTATACTAGGATTAAACCGATTTTGTTTGATACAAGAATGCATATTTTCTTTAGTTCAACATGCACTGCACATGCAAGTATTTCGATTGTTGAGGTTACTGGGAACCAAAGTTGCTGGAAACTCGCTTTGCCTTTCTAAAAGGCAATCTGTTTGGAGCTACAAGAATTGGCTCTATGCCAACTGCCCGAGTGACGCTAACATGTCAAGAAAGTGATCGGCTTCCAACGCTGGCGCAAAATTCGCTTTTTTGGGGGATGCTGTATCAAATTCCCTGACTTTTCCAGATTTAGACTAAAATATTTGAATTCCCTGACTTTTTTGGTCAATTTTCAAATTCCCTGACTTTTTCTGGTTTTCCAGGTAACGTGGCAACCCTGAACAAATGTGCAAAAGCAGCTCTAAAAATAAAAATACAAAAAAATCTGAAAGGTTTCAGATTTTAATTACGTCCAAAGGGGCATTTATTTAACATTTTGTGTGTTACCTTTATTTGTTAAATACCATGTTCTTCGCACTTAAACCATAAAATTCAGTTCAACAGCAATATCGCAAAATAATTAAATTGTGC
>KK119344.1:15678-29792 GCA_000611955.2 Stegodyphus mimosarum | reverse complement strand
AAAAAAAAAAACCAACAAAGAAACATAAGCACTAAATTGAAAAGTGATACACCGTTTCTTGTGAAACAACGCAAAATGCCAAAATGAAAGTAATAGTCCTTAGGGACTAAAAACAATTCAAAAATATCACAAATGATTTGGGTAATACTTCTTAACTCTATTTAATTAAAAAAAATTAGCATCATGCACCAATTAATAAAATTCAAAAAATTGCATGACATTTAGTTAAACTGCAATGACATATTAAATATTTGTCAAATCAGAATAACTCCGTTAATTTCTGTTAGTCAAAATACCTCCCACTTATCTCAAAATAATAATTACTGAAACTTTTTACCAGGACTACAAAAAGAAACAAAAAAAGTTTTGCCACTCTTCAAAATTTAATTCCAGATAGGTTGCAGGAGCTGACAATGGCAAGAACTTTCAACATTTCAACAGGAAACTGGCCTATTTTTGCAAAATACATAATGGAAACTTTCGATGTTTTTTTTCAAGCTGAACCCTAATTTACTTTTATAGAAAATAATCACGTTTATTAGAGAGTGTTATATATAATAGTCTGAGAATATAATCATGCAGTTCTGATATTTTTCTGGGTACTTACATATTATTGCAACCATCTTGGTGCATCAGGTGATGCATATGCAAGTTGGTAGTTTTCATACTTTCTTTTTTAAAAAGATCGTTATTTATATTCGTAAATTTGGTAAACAATATCAATATGGGAAAAGGAAACATACTTTAGGAATTTAAAATACAAATCTGAATTTTTAAATAAGGATTATGTCATATATTAAAAATAAAACACATTCTTCTTTAAATCTTTCTGCAATTCTTTTTTCGTTATTCTTTTCCCAAAGTACATAGCGATTTGTTTTCACTTAAAAAAACATCAGATAATTGCAGAGACTCGGCTTCATGCAATCCTTGGCAACAGCAGCTATTTAGAAAACACATTTCCTCACTGTTCCTTTAGAAAATTTTCAGCAAAATTCTGTATTGCTACCAAAATATTATCGTAGTTTCTTCCATTGCTGGTGAACTCCACAAGCTCACACTTTTAGTAAACTAAGTTCAAAGCAAAAAATATCACAATTTGTGTGTAAAAACCATTGGAACTTCGAATATAACAAAATAGAATGCATAAGAAAATAGCAGCATTGCTTGACTGAAACAATTGTTACGAGCATGATTACCAGAGTTTGGCATTTTCTGAAAAGTTGGCTACTTATACTAAGATGGTTGCAATAGTATGTAAAGTACAGCTTTTGTGAATTTAGCCATTCTCTTTGCAATGTAAATTTTAAAGCTAATACGCATTATTAGCAGGTGCAGCGTTACATTACTACAAAACACGAGGGAGGAAAACATTACACCCTTAGCACAAAGAAATGCTGAATATGAAAATCATTTAAAATTAGGCAAAAACATCAAACACATTTGGGGTAGATTTTGAACAAAATTCTTTTGATTTCAAGGATGATTAAACAGAGATCACTCTCCTTCAGAGACAAAAATATTTGCAAAATAGAAAGAGCAATGACTGTATTTATCAAAAGCAATCGGCAGAGAAATGCAGACATGAACACACAAATCATCTATTCAGGAAAATAGTAATGAAATGCAAAAAAATATGCTAATCAACTAATGCTAACACCAATAGACTACTAAACTAATTAGTAACAACTGAACTGGAATTAATGTCATTAACTAAATAAAATTTCTGTAACATTTTAAAGCTTCACGGACATTCGATTTACCAAATAAAGAAGCTTTTATAGATAATTTTTACAGAATTAAAATGGTCATTAAGTTTTCAATTATGATTAGGTAATAGAAATTTTGTTTATTTCTCTCTCTCTTTTATTTGATATAAGATTCATGTTCTTTGACATAAAATTTTAGTGCTCTTTTAACATGGCCAAGATATCTCCAACCACAAACTCCTGAAGAATTAAAATCAGAGATGGAATCTTTAAGAATCTTAAAATAAATTTTACAGATAGGTAAGAAAATGACTTAAAATTTGAACTTTTTGAGAATTTATGTATTTTTTATAACTAATGAAAGCATGTTATGGAAGGGCAATAAGATTATTAATGTAATATCTACCAGTGGATTATCTTCTTTAATGAATAGATATAGTTTTTTTAAAGCTTTATCAATGAACATGGCAAAAAATATTGAGGCAATGATAATCAAATATAAATAATTGAGTTCATGAGAAAGCAAAGAATCTGAAAAACAAACTTTGACACAGAAATACATATAAGAATTAAAAAAAAAAAAAATCCATTTCTTTTCTCAGCAGAATGACATGATTTACCATAGGGAGACAAACAGATAAGGCTTTATGATAAAAAATGTGTCGCAATCATTGCAGAGGTTTCTCAAAATTAATAATCTGCAGCACAGCATCAGGATTTAAATGCACAAAGTAATTTTAACATTTAACTATTTCTCACTAGCAAGTAGATATTGGATCACAAGTATTACCGGGTTTTGAACAAACCTATTATAAAAAATACTGCACTCACTGCCATAAAAATTTGTGTACTAAGAAAGAGGCATCAGAATGAAACAAAATTTTACATATGCAAGTACTACTTTGATATAAGTAAAAAATCAAAGAAAAGAGGATCATTTATTGCAGAAAAAAGTACACATGAACGGAAGTTTTAGTACTCTATTGGACCACCTTTAGCGCGAATGCCCGATGCGATACGAGCAGGCATTCAGGCATACAAGGTTAGGGCATTCAGGCAATAACGTATGGTGTCCTGGGACATCTCGTTCCACAGTTCCTGTGAATGCGCCTCTTGTTCAGCCAATCTCATAGGCTGTCCAACTTGCCACCTCGAATGATCGTCCCAGATAAGCTCGGTTGGGGACAAATCTGGGGATCAAGCAGGCAAGGTAGGGTGTTGATGTGGCGGAGGCAGTCTTGTGAGATCCGTGCTGTCTGTGGCCAAGCATTGTCTTGTTAAAAGCAGGACATGAGTGGCAACACATGTGGCTGAAGGATGTCATAGACATACCACTGGCCTGTCATTGTGCCATGGATCAATATTAGGGGTGACCGTGTATTGTAAGCAATATCACCCCACCTAGGCAGGATTGAGGCGTTCACCACGGGACCTCCACACACGAACACGATTGTCATCACTGGTCAAACTGAATATACATTCGTCGCTGAAGACGATTGGTTCCATTCTGTTCCGATCCTGTCGTGTGCGACACCAATCCACATTGACGTGTTGGTGGGTAGGTGTCATTGGCAGCACACGTAATGGGCGCCGTGATGCACCACGATACTAGTTCAACCAGGAGCCTTGTGATGGTTCGGGAAGACACAGGCCCGTAATGAAGCTGCTGCCTGTGTCTGGACAGCAGCCAATGAGGCAGTTGGCTCTATGTATGCATGTGGTATGATGTGACGTCTTCTCGACAACTGGGCTGTTGAAGTCCTGAGCCTGGTCGCCATGTAAATGATGTTTCTTCTGCCCACTGGTTCCAACACCTCCTCACACTAAAATTAGAAAGGCCTACCTGATGAGCTACTCGCTGAGCTGACTACCCAGCTTTCATCATCCCAATGATTACTCTCAAACTCTGACAGCTGCTGATATTGGCTTTGATGATGGCATAATGGCATGTCTACCTCAGCGTTTCCTTAGCAAAAGATTAAGTACACTCAAACAAGGTCTGCTTACTCCAAGAACGAAGTTCAATGCCCTCTAGTGGCATTACGCAATGCACAATCATGCTGCATTTCTAATCATTTACATATCTACCTGACATGTACCTTCATGCCAAGATTCATTACGATCCCACAATATTTTCTTGGTGCACAAATTTTTATGGCAATGAGTGTATTACAATTATTGCTGAGAGATATCCAGTTGTTTCAAAATTTTCTGAGTTTCCCCCCCTCATTGCTGAGATAATCTTGTAATTTTATGACTATAGAAATGAATAAGTAGTGATGTAAATGGTAGATATGATATTTAGTTTAAATATACACAATCACTCTGACTAAATATGCAGTATAACCCACAAGAAGATAACAATACATTCAAACTCTAAAATAAACCTGCAATTATATCACAAATTAACATTTTGCTAAAGAATTTAATTTACAAATTTATTAAATACCTAAAGAAATTATGATGTAAAATAGAAAAATAACACAAACAGTACTAATCATTATCTATAAAAAAGAAAAACGGTCATGTAAAAGTGCATCATTTCACAACTAGCATGAGTGTACCAAAACAAAAATTAAATAAATAAATAAGAAAGATAAAATCAAAAGTTAACATCTATAAGGGAAGCTTACTTGATATTGCTGGCGATGAAAACTGATTTGCATTTACTTCAGATCCAGAACTGAAATTCTGTATGCCTGGTGAAGGGCTTGCAGCACTTAATTGCACCTGCAAATGAAAATAAAATTTAACTTAGTTAGTAGACATCAATTAATACTGATATTTATAGCTAACGCTAAGAAAACATTTTCAGCTTGCACATACTGATAAATAATGCTCCTCCCAGGTTTATAAAGAGTAACAACATATATTATAATCTCTTCCAGAAAATAAATTACATGTATAACACTGGGAAAATTTCTGAAGAAAAATAACAGACGTGATCTGTCCAAAAAAAGTTTTTTCTGTTTAGAACATTTTAGGCACTAAATTCTAAAAACACAACAAATATGTCACTTCACAAATATATTTTAAATACAGTACAAAGTCCGTAATCCGAACTTGTTGCGACCTCGCCGATCCCGGATTAGGGGTTTTTCCGGATTTTAGCAGAAAATATACAATTAAAAATATGAAACAGTAATTTATGAAACAAAGAGCAATTATGATCTAAAGGGTATCAAATTTTACAAAAAAAAAAGCTTAATATTTATTTGTTTATTAAAACATTTCTTTCAATGTAAGTTGTTTAAGTTGCTTCGTTTTTTGTGCTAATACTTTCTCTTTAATTCTATAAACAGACATAATTTCTTGTTCAGCTACAAAATTCCACTGTTCAAGTCCTATAATTGTTGTGTCGAGAATACTGACTAACTTGTCAATTGAAATTTTTTCACTTTCAATAACCTCTCTGTCACTTTCTTCACTATCTGAAGCGGTATTTTCTGGATCTAGAACCATACTACAGATTTCGTCGTCCGTTAATTGATTCATGATTGGGGCATTGTCGTCACAATAAAAAACTTCTGTTATATCATCTTCATTTATTACCTCTTCTCCACATTTCTTTACATAATCCAATAACTGGAAAATTTCACCTTTAGTTTGCAATGTCCGAAAACCTTCAAATTCGCAGCTACCATCTTCATCGTCCTCACCATGAAATAAGATAGCTGGCCATAAATTATGCGAAGCATTTTTTAACGTATCTGGAGACACATCCTCCCACGATCTTGCGATATTCCACACAGCAGATTTTATGCTAAAATATTTCAAAAATTCTCGAATAGTCTTGCCATTGTTCAAGAAATTTAACATAGATTTTAAAAATGCTACTTTATATCTGCATTTCAGCGAGTGCACTATTCCCATATCCATAGGCTGAATGATAGACGTACAGTTTGGAGGGAAGAATAATACGGATACATTATCTTTCACTAAAACTTTAAGTGAAGTATGCGCCGAACAGTTGTCAACAGTCAGGACTATTTTTGAGTCATCAGGTAAACCAACCAAATTCAAATGTCGCCGAGCCTCGGGTATAAAATGATTTTCAAACCAATCATTAATCAATGCTTGTGTCATCCATGCTCTTTTATTTGTGCGATACGCAACTGGGAAAATCATTTCTCCTTTAAATGCTGGAGGTCGTGCATGTTTTCTGATTACGAAAAGTTTGCACTTGTGCGTTCCTGCAGCATTTGCGCACGCAAAAATTGTTAATCTCGCTTTGAAATCTTTGACACCAGCTGCAGCCTTTTCTGTAGAGGTTGCCAAGGTATTTCGTGGTACATATTGCCAGAAAAGACCAGTTTCATCAGCGTTGTAAATTTGTTCTGGAGATAATTTTTCGCTAGTAATGAGTTCAATGAATTCATATGCAAATTCTTCAGCAGCTTCAGTGTCAGCTGAAGCTTTCTCACCTGAAATTTTTAATTGTTTATACCATGGCAATTTTTAAATTTGGTTAACCAACCCATCGAATATGTGCACTCAGTGTTTAAGTTTATTTCTTCATGAAATATTTTGGCTTGAGCCATTAGCATTGGACCCGTCAATGAGACGCCCTCACAACGCTGTCTGACCCATTCAATCATCACTTTGTCATGATCGCCACTTTTAGCCTAACGAACCCTTTTTCTGTTATTCATTGCCAGTGGGGTGTCGAAATCCACAAAAAATTCAAAAAGTTCCTTTTTCTTGTTGCTTATGTCATATACAGTTGACTTTCCAATGCCATAATCCTCATATAATTTTGAGACGGATATGTCTTTATCCATTTTTTGCAGCAATTCCACTTTTTGTTTGATGGACATTGAAACGTGTTTTCGCTTTGTAGATCCTTTGGCAGCTCCAGAATCGGAAACTCTTTTTGACATAATTGAAAGTTCAAGCTTAATTTTTGCAAAATTACTCTAACAGTCTGCAAAAAATAATAAGCCGGATCCAATTAGAAGATTAAGGAACAGCACAATCTGCAACATTAACTCAAATGCCTTAGAATCAGTAAAGATAATTTTAGCCTAGCTTATCTTTTTGAAATCCAGACCCTTCTATTCTGTATCCTCAAAATACCAAACTGCCCAAAATACTTTTTCAGTTTCACAGCAATTTCCTCCCCTCCCCATCCATTAACACAGAAAATAGGTGTGAAGATTTCGAATGACATCCTTTGTACTTTCTAACAAAAATTCCACTAAGCTTTGGCCCCGTTCTTTATAAAACTATTCTGAAGGTCTGACCAACAAGCCTTTCTGGCTTTGTTATGATCATGACTGAGATTTTGCTTACTTCCGTTACTTTTATAAGACCTTTATTGCTGTTGAAAGCTTTCCTGCACTTTTATTGCTGTTTAAAGCTTAAAAGCACACTGTATCACAAAAGAATCAACAACGAAATGTCACAAGCAACCAAACGATAAGAAACCTCTTAGGACAAGCTGTCTGCAGTAAACTGATACAATGCATTTGGAGAAACTGCACCTGCTACTGCATACCTTAGGGGAAGGGAAGAAAAGAAGATTGCAATCTCGGCCGTTTTCGAAAATCTCCATGTTTTATTATGGAAGAAAAAAAATCAAATGTGCATGCATAAAGCATACAAAAAAAAAGTTTATGGCTTTGAGGTCCGGATTATAGATCATTCCGGATTACGGACTTTGTACTGTATATGTTTTGTAGCAATTAGTTTTATCTCTGAGAAACCTTCTTGATAAAAATAACAAGCAAGCTAAACTGCCATAAATTTCAGCTTTTGCATAGAAAGTCTGAATAGACAATGATTTGACTGAGTTTACCTAAAGTTTGTTTAATGCATAAAACTGCAGATTAAAAGAAGATAGAAATGTATTACGAGCCGGAATATGAAGATAGTATTTGACAGAAAATAATTTAATCATTACAAAGAAAGGATTTAGTTCAATGATACTGATGATGATATGATACAAAATTCAAAATTCATCAAAGCACAAAGCAGATAAAATTCAAAACTCACCAAAGCACAAAGCAGATATACAAAATAAACAATCCTGAAGACATTATGTCTATCCTCTCTTTCACACAGAATTTTTATTTCATAATAATCTTAATAACTTTACTTATTTTCTATTAGCCTTTGAATGCATGTATGTTGTTTTTATGAGATTTCATATTCTTCAGGATAATACTGTTGTGTGTATACAGGTTTGTAATAGATTGAAAGCACACAAAATTGATGTATCTTGATAAAATTCCTTTTACCAAAAGAAACACTTTACAGTTCTAGAAGTTTCTACAAAAATACTTGCACAATTTTTCACAGTTTCACAGAGTACAACCAGCAGTTGCACTTAAAACTACTAAGATAATTAAATTCAACGCAGCACAAAGTGCATCTAAAGAGCTAAGCTAAGACAGATATCTCAATATTCCATAGCTCTGCTGAACTAACAACTGATGCTTTTCTTGGTCTTATATAGTTTTCTTCCGGCTGCTACTTCTCTAAGTTATTGGAAAGCGTATGAGATTCAGATATTATTCAGATGAGTTATTTCTGATTATTCAGACTGTAATGAAATTGTGTCTTGCAAAATATTTATTGAATACACATACGTATAATATGTACTCCGTAGTCTTTCACTACTTTTTTAATATTTACAGACTGTAGATGAATTTACTTACGTTGATATTAGAAAAAATTAGCTGCTGTAGTATTGTACAGCACCACTATTGAAATAGATAGATGTAATATTAATAAAACAATAAAAAATCTTTCTTCAATGAAGTAAACTACAATTCCCCTTAGATAATATTTTCTAGGATTATTTTGGATAACTTTAATCCACAAACACCAAATAAGTTTCTTTTAATTCGTTTTCTTCAGTTTCTTTTCAATGGAATTAGATTTTTTTTAATGGATTAAAAAGTTCTTACTGATGAATATCCATCAGCTTGAGAATTCTGAGGCAGTTGTGCATATGGAGGTTTCTTAACTTCTACTTTAGATGGGCGAGTAGGAATTCGATGCAGATAGCCATATCCTATACCACAACCTAAACTGTAAAAAGGAAACAAACTTAATACATTATGAACTGTTTAATAATATAAATCTAAATTTTAACAATAATTTTGCTGTTCTAAATATAGTAAAATATGTTTTGTCATGAATTAAAAAAATACTTCGATACAGTATTTATTTAAACATCGTTAGAAAATGTATCTCAAGACTTCATAACATCTGTGCAAGCAATTCCAAAATGATATTTTTGAAAGGAAAATGCATGGTCATATAAATTACAAATGTTTAATCAACATGGGGGGAAAATTCTAAGCCGTTGGTTTCATTTTAATTTGAAATATTCACAATGTGGAAAATTAAACATAAAATATATCATAAAAGATTTAAAACTTACCTTCCTTCACCACCCCAGTTTTTATTTGGAGTTATGACAACCTCACGACACAAATCAGACACAACATTATAAACATAGAGTGTTAATGCCTTCCCTTCATGTGCTTCTATTAAACTGAATAGATCTTCTGACTAAAATGATAAAATAAATGAATTATTTAGTGAAATGAAAGGAGAAAAGAGGTTACATTCTTATAAAGGAAAGTTTTTAATTAATACAATGCTAAATAAATAATAATTTGATGCTTCAATTTGCAATTATTGGGTTGTTTGGGAAGAATTTCATTTTTTCCCAACAAAGGGCTTAAGAATATTTTTTCACAGAAACTTCACACTTAAGCCACATAATCATTATATATACTTTGGACAAACTGATTTGACTGATTGGCTTCCTTGTGAAGAAGTTCAGTTGATTCTATGCAGTAATTTTTGGCTGTGTCCTTTCAAATATGGAAAGTTGGAAAACAGCATTTTCGGCAAATTTAATTTTTTTTACTATTGAAAACTTAAAAATACTGTTCAAGAAAGAAAAAAAATATTCAATGTACACTGACTACCAATCAGTATTTGGACACCTATGCAAATGACGATATCTGCGGTCTTAAGGTACGTCACGGACTCCACCGGTACATATCGTGTAGGAAACAGTATCGGCTTTAGTCACATGCAAGATGCCTTGCAGTTCGGAGCTGTCTGATTTCGAGAAAGGTATAATTATCGTGTATCACAAATGTGACCGATCCTTGAGGGACATATCTAGTGATCTGAAGTACCTAAAATCGACAGTGCCTATGTGATTAAGAAGTGGAAGGTGAGCGGTGATTGTCGGAATGTGCCCCGAGTCAGCAGACCAACGAAACTGGGAGATAGAGACCGACGAGTGCTGTCCAGAGAAATTCGGAAGAAACGCACCCAACCGATGGCCCTCATCCGCGAGGAGTTTAAAGAGGCATCCGGGAGTATTGTTTCAATGAATACCATCCGTAAGGAAGCACACATGCTTGGTTTTCATGGTCGTGCTGCTGCCCGTAAGCCTTTGATCCCAACGTCCAACCGCGTTGCTCGGTTAATGTGGTGCAAAGCACATCGAAATTGAACCGTAGATCAGTGGAAACGTGTTCTTTGGAGTGACGAATCAAGGTTCACCCTTTACCGTCCGGATGGCAGGGTCTGGGTCTGGCGTCTACCTGGAAAACGTCTCCTGCCAGAATGCATTGTGCCAACAATCAAGTTCGGGGGAGGTGGAATTATGGTCTGGGTTGGACCCTTGGTCCCCATTCATTGCAAGCTTAACTCCGATGCCTACTGTACTATTTTGGATGCCAATGTGCTTCCTACGTTGTGGCAGTTTTACGGGTTGGACCCCTGTTACTTTCAGGACGACAATGCCCGTTGTCATGTTTCGACGTTAACCAAGGCTTGGTATGGTGCCAATGGAGTTCATCGAATGGACTGGCCTGCCCAGAGTCCAGACCTGAACCCTATCGAGAACCTCTGGGATGAGTTGCATCGCCAAATAATTTAGGGATGCGGTACCCGTGCAAAATCAGTGAAGGAACTTCTATGTCTTCTCCAAGCCGAGTGGAAGAAAATACCTCTAGCTGTCATACAAAGACTTGTGGAAAGTATGCCCCGGAGGGTCCCCGCTGTAATTACTTCTCGTGGAGGCTCTACCAACTATTGATTTTGAATAAAGTTAGTTTTTCTTTTCTATCACAGGTGTCCAAATACTTATTGGTAGTCAGTGTATATGGAGAAGATGTATTGATAGAACACCAGTTCGAAAACTGTTTGCACAATTAATCTTTCTCACATCTTAAATGAGTTTTAACAAATGCAAAAATAAATTCTGATGAGGATTTTAGCTTTCATAAAGAAAGAAAAGAAACATTATGCAATTATTGAAGAAAAGTACCATTTTCATCATGGGGGGAGGGAAGAAAGAAAAACTTAACTTTTCTCTTTTGCAAAATACTTTGATTGTCTACAAAGAAATGTAAGATAGAAAAATGCATTAGCTTAAGCAATCAAACATACTGTTATAGTTTATGTCTTCCAGTAAATGAGAGGCCTCAAATTTTTAGCTCAGGCAGACAAAGAAATTGGTACAGTTCTGTTATCAGGACCAGATCCAGAAACCTATGCATGTACGTATGGGTCATGTATACATGTAAGCATGGACGCATGTGTGTGTACACATATGTACACATACATACAAAAACATGCTCATACATTCATACATTTCTGAATCCAGTCCCGATAACAGAACAGTACAAGAAATCATTAATGTAGTGACAAATAAAAAATAAACAAGGATTATCCCTCTCCTAGAATTTAATCTCCTGTACCTCCCAGTATCATTACTTCAAGCACTTTAGTGTACTATCATCTTGGCCACCATTTTTTAACTTTTCAAGAGCTTATTGTCTTCTCAGTTTTGGAAGGTGAAACTAAATTACATATGTTATAGTCCTGCACTTCAAATTATTTAAAATTTTATTTCCCTACCCAATATGATTTGATAACAGAGAAGGAAAAGTAGGCAATCTGGGAACAGTAAAAAATTTGTCCTGTAAAAATTAACATTGATGACGATAAGTAAACATAAATGCCAATTGAAAACACTCTAAATTTATTAATAAAATAAACTGCATATTAAAATTTTGCAATAAAACTCTAATAACAACCTATTTTACACAATAATACAACATTTGAAAACTGACAAGAGAAAACTTATATATATAGAAACATTTTTTCTACAATGCAATTCACATAATTTTTTAAAAATAATTTTGCAATTTTTTAAAGAATTATGAAAACTTAATTCCATTACAGCTTAACATTATATATCATTAGCTTAGTGTACTACAGCTTCAACTGAATAGCATTACAGCTTTGAAATTTGAGTAAACTGTGAGGGAAAAACACTCTCAGTTTATATTCAGAAATGTATGGTAATTTAAACATGATTTTTCACAATTTTAAATTATCAGAATTCTATAATAATTGTGTCAACTTCTATAATAATTCAAATAAGAATCTAAGAAGGTAATCAATAACATTTAACTGTAAGCACATAAAAATGAATAATGTTGTATTTATGAAAGATAATAAAATGCTAGGAAATTTTTAGGAAATTCTAAAAGTTACAGAATTAACAAAAATATAAAACCTCATGAAGAACAGAATCAGCTCCAATGATATAATCATCAAATGGATAAAATCCAGCAAGATCAGCAGGAGAATGCGGTTGAACTTCCTACATTATCAATAAATAATTTATATAAGAAAATAGTAGAAGTGCAAAAAATATGTAAAGTACATACTTAAAATCAACAAAACACCTTTTCCTTCCTATTAACTATCAATTAAATGATATATAAGAAATTATAAAATGGTGAAACATCAGAATAGAGGTTTTGTGGCTTTCTAATAGCAATTCCAATCCATACAAATTATTAAATCAAAGCAGAATAATAATGATAATAATAAGTGTAATTTTATTGCCTATTTTCTAGGAGATGCAATACAATTTATAGAATTATTCTAATTGAAACAGTGAAATCTATATTCTATGCAGATAAACATAAAACCCTATAACATAAAAAAAAGGCACAAAACATATAACACAAAAGAAAAATATACGGTTAAGACTATTTTAAGAAAAAGGTAGTTTTTATAATAACAAAGAACAAAACCTGTTTATGTCAGATTAATTGTCAATTACAAGCCAGGAGCGATATTAAAAAAAAGCACAAAACACCAGTTAAGTGTTACAGTTACAAAATACATAATATTAAATTGATAAAAGCTAATTTTAAAATTTGAACAGAACACAGAATAATAATAATAATGTTCTCTGCAAAATAAGATAATTAGATACACGGATATCTAGATATATTAACATATAGATATATTTTAAAATCCAATTAGAAATACAGAATAATAATGTTAACTGTAATACCTAGATTACATGCATCTTTTACTTACCAAAACATGCCACACATTCTCATTGACCCCTTCAAAAGAGCAAAATCGAATGCTGACTCCAAGTAAGCCCTGGCCACCCCATGTATTTGAAGGCATAATTTCTACATCTCGAACAGTCTGTGTTTTTGTACTGTACACAGTCATACGTAAGGGCCTTTCAATATTTGCTTTTAAGATTTCCTTCAATGTATCATTATCTTGATTCTATAAACATTAACAATTTCAACTTATGAGTAATTCAACTAAAAAAAACATACAACAATTATTTCTTACATCAGAAATAAAATTTTCAATATGCCCATATTGCCTGCACTTTTATATTTTGATTTTCTGATATTGATAGCATTTTGATATTTTATTTCATTTGGATTCATTATAAATTAATAATCATTAATCACCAAATATGCCACAAAGCAATAAACATGATTGCCTATTCATACTGCATCATGAATAGCTGTGCAATGATAATATTTAATGTACTTAGTGCCAAACTTGTGCAATTCTCTAATGTTTTTCTATGTAAAAAATCCCATAATTGCACAAATCTGGCAGCACAGTTATATATGTTATAGTCATTATACTGAAAATAAGCTTCCTTTTCACAAGGTTTTATGTGTATGGCTGCCAACATCTAATTAGATTCCTTACCAATGTTTATGTTTCGTGTCAAGTCTGTGAGTCTGATCGTCCTCAAAATCCATATAAAGTTAATGCTGCATTTTAGTTTAATTTAAAATTTTATATTAAAGTTTTCTTTTTTTCATTTGGTATATGTATTCCTGATACTTTTCTAATATCTGGACTAGGTTCAGAAATGTATGTATATATGTGTATGTGTACATATGTACATTTACATACATGCATTTCTCACTGGTCCTAATAACAGAAAAGTATACTATTCCTAGTAAAATTATTATAAGCAGATAAAGTTTAAAAATCTGACTGCAAATATCTCAAATAACAAAGAGAATTCTGAGAATA
The DNA here is from genome assembly GCA_000611955.2 of Stegodyphus mimosarum. NCBI lineage: Eukaryota > Metazoa > Arthropoda > Arachnida > Araneae > Eresidae > Stegodyphus > Stegodyphus mimosarum. Next base: position 15,723 of record KK119344.1, on the reverse strand, counting down.
AATTTCTGTATTCATTTCAAAATTAAGATATTTTACTCTCAGTTT
>KK119344.1:2525-15576 GCA_000611955.2 Stegodyphus mimosarum | reverse complement strand
ACTCTTTCAAAGTTTAAGTTTCAGGTTTATAATTTTACGCTTCTCCTAATAAGAACAAGTATAATTTAAACTGCTCCAGAGGAGGTGTCATAAGTGCATCCCAGCAAATCTAATCACAGGGCCAAGTGTGTCATATATTAATTAAGATACACTCTGGTGGGGCCTACCACAGGTCTTTTTTGACAGAAGACTTAACTAGTACTTCTTTGCCACTAGATGTAGCTGTATGTCTGTTATGGTGAAATTTATCCAAAGTGAAGCAAGTTGACCTTCATTCCTATACAATGTTTATATTTTTGGTATTTTACTTAGGGAAATTGAGAGAGAGATTCTTGAGTGTTGAGCAATGTATTGGCTCTTTTACTGCCTCAGTTGATATAAACAAATGGAGGTGTGTTATATATATTTGGTGTTTTTTTTTTTTTTTTTTTTTTTTTTTTTAGATATAGGAGAGCCTAGATTTGATCTTTTTAGAGGTTTTGTTTATTGCTCTTGAATTTTTTTTAGGACTTTAAGAGGGATATTTTGTATTTTTACACCTAAATGGCAAAAGAAAAACAGTATTTAACAGAACAGGATACACAAATGATAAGTGCGTCTTTCTCTCACACTGTTGACAGTGATGATATTTTTGCAGAAAAGTGACAGTTATAGCGATGTTTCTGCCAAACATATTTATTGTATATACAAAAAAAATAAAACTACTCCAGAATTAATTATTTTATAAAATTTTTAAGGAAAATACAACGATAAAGTTTTAAAATAAATTCTGACAACTACCTGAGTGCTTTTCTCAATGTACCAAAAATTGGAGCAGTTGGATGACAAATTTAATTTAGCTAATTTTTTTCCAAAGCAGTGTGAAGTGCCCGTCACCAACCATCCTGTTAGCACACCATTCCAAGAGAGTGAAATCACTGACTCAGTTACGTTCACAAATGGGTTAAATGAAACTAATGACAAGTAAGTATATGGCACTATTTTCAATCAGCATGAAGTGTAATTGTTGATGGTCATATTGAGCTTATTGGATCAAGCTTTTATTAAAGAACGTATCTGACAAGTTTTTATACTTTATTTTCTTAATGTAGAAAATATGGAAGTTCAAACTATTCTGTTGTAAAAATACATTGTGTTCACTGCTAATTGCCTAAGAAAATAAATAACAGATATTTAGGGTTAATGCAAGAAGCACAAATCATATTTGGACAGACATCAAATATATAAAAGATTAAGCTCCTGTTACTGGCTTTACTTCAGACTTGCCACCCACCTGGTATAGTGGTTAGCATCGCTGACTGCCGTGCCAAGGGCTCGGGTTTGAATCCAGGAGAAGGCATAAATGTTAGTAAATGCATAGTGCGAGTGCGGCATGGCAGCACTCTAAATATGTGGAGAGCCAAAAGTCCTCTCATGTGGTTTGGTGGAAGGGGAGAGAGGTGGGAGTCCCCTCTGGGTGCTCTCCATCAAAATTGGGGGCAGAAATGAGTCAAATCGTACTGTCACCTGTTAGGTGCTCAAGGCTATTGCCAACCACAGGCGTAATCCTGCGCTCCTCGACACAGGAATTCTCGTGGACTTGGGCTGACTTTGTCAGACAAGTGAGCATGGGTAACAACACTTCAGACTTAAATCCACAAAACTTAGTAAGACTATAATGGAATATATGATGTTTAGAACACTAGCAAGGCATCAGCAATTTTAAGCCATTGCTGTTAAAAACCTCATCAAAATTAATTCAAGATAATAAATAATAAAAAGACTTTTTGTTACATGATAACTGATTAGAGATATTTAATACAGAAATAAATTATTTTGATGAGTCATATCACATCTAACTTTTACAACCACAGCTAAAGTTTGTGGTTATAAAAATGTTTTATGTTATAGTTTGAATGTAGACAAAGTTTTGTAGCCTATACAAAACTTTATCTACATTCAAATAATGAATTATAAAGAGTAATTTAATAAAAATGCATAAATGGCACAAAATGTCCACAAACCAAACGTGTATTTCCAACAGCTACAATAAAATCAAAAAATGCTTCTAAACCAGCTTTTGAACCAGGTGAATTATCCTGAACCTGTAAAAGAAAAATTCAGATTTAATTTCTATTATGATAAAACATGTTTCATTATAAAATACAAAAAAGATGAGTTTGACAGAGAAACAAAGATTGTTTTCAGAAGACTTATTATGTTTAATAGGGCATAATAAGGCTCAGAAGTTTCTATCATGTTTAATAGGACAGAGCCCTATTAAAGCACACATTAACAACCAAAAAGTAGAATTTAGTCAGTCATGTAATTAAATAAGCACATTTCAAAAAAAAAAAGTTTTGAAATTTATGATTATAAAAAAATACGTAATACTATTTTTTCATATATTATGCTTAAAACAAGGGGGAAGAAAAGAATCACGTTACTCTTTTAAAATACTACATTAATTTCAGTTCACAATTTCATTAATTAGCATTCAGCAGGGACATAACACTTCAGCCAAATTAAATTTTATTGCTTGTACCAAAGAAGATACAACTGCTTATGTAACAGTTACAAAATATGCTTTGGAGGGGGGGACAAATACTCAAAAATTCTACTAATGGAAAGACAAGCTATACTGCACACATTTTTAACACTAACTGGTCAAAATTTAGTAAAAGTGTTTTCAGGTTAGATTGTTCATGAGGTCATGATAACTGTCTGCTAACAAAATCGAAAAAATTGTCAGCTATGTAACCATATGATTATTATTCTCTACCTTCTCTACTCACACTGTATGGTTTCACTCCGTAATTAACTTCATTTCTTAATCCTTATTACAAGCAGATGAACTATCATCTTATCTACGTAAATAAACTTTTTTATTTAAAACTTTAAACTCTACAAATGGACGACTTATAATTTAAAACTCTGCAACTTGCAGGATATCAGTTAACAAAAGTGTAAACTTAAAATTTAAATTAATTAGATGCTAAAGACTACAGTACAGTCAGCCTAACAAGCAATGCCACAAATTAGTAAGTGGGGACTGACTTCAGCTAGCAAACTGGTTAATGCCTGATAACTAATTAATAGAGTTGGGGAAAAGAATAAATTACGATCAGTGTTGCTGCCAAAAATTCTGTTTCTAAACTTTCAAGAACTCAGTCTTAAATATATGTATCCCATTTACAACCTGGTGAGTGTTTATGAAAAGAAGTGACAGTACACTTCCAAGCCACAAGAAAATGAGTTAACTAACATAAACCTTGGAACTCATTCTAATTCTAAGTAATTTCACTTTTTCAGACTTAAAATTAAACTAAAAGGATGATGTTTTGGTATCCAATATCCAATGAAAATAGTAAACAGCGTTCAATGGTTTAAAAGACAAGACTTCCAAAGTATTTGCAAAGTATGTAAAACATGAAAGGATTACATCAGTAAAAAGACTACTTTGACAAAGATAAGAGAAAAAAATAAATAATTCAAATTAAAATAAACAACTACAGAATTTATTTTTTCATCAAATCGAAGAAATTTCTGATAGCCCTCTTATGTAATCTTTTCAGCCAGCATACATAGTACACATATATGAAAAAATGAGATACTTGAGAATATGAGAGTTTACTAGGATATGCATTAAACTGTTCTACTTCAGTGTGAAAATGATACGCTTAATTATGACTTCACCTAAAGAAAACTGGAATCGATTATTTGATTTCAACAAAGCATAGTATAGATGTCCATCACTGTGGAAAAGCTGCCTTTGTATAAGATTTCTCATAAGAAACCGGCCAGTATTTATGGCATTCGTTAGAAAAATGACTGAAGATTTAAATATAATGTCTAAAGATAAATCTAACGAATCTCAAAAGATTTTATATCATATGCTGAAAATGATAACTACCTTCTAAAGCTTTGGCATTAAGTAATATCCATTCGTATTCCAGTACATGTACATCAATTTCATGTCAAACATTTTTCCATAACTGTTGGACTGAAGCTGATAGCACAATAAAGATTCAAGAAATGATGGCAACTGCCACCTCTACCTTAACATAAATTTCGATCAAACAATCTATTGTAGCTTAACAATAGTAAGCTCTATATGAATGAAATTTTGTTGGAAAAAGTATTTCTCCTTCATAACCTAACTTATATCTAATTTTTTATTTTTCTGTTGCTACTGGTAACATTTACCAACATTAAAACATAATTAACACATAATAATAAAACATAATTACATTTAACAACATTAAAACATAATAACATTAAACATTAAAACATAATAAGGTTGGAATGCGCTTTAGCCCACTGCTTGGCGGCGATTGTTTTTGAATGAGCAATAAACGCGCCAACATGGGTAACTCCGTATATCCGCCAACATGGCTGACTGTTTGTACGTTGTGCAATTCGCTGAAGTTTTTTTTTAAGTTTAAAAGGAACGCTGTGCACATGGCATTTTCTTGTAATTTAGTTTCGTTATTTTAGCTTATTTTGTTCATTTGTGTACGTTGCCTACATTGTGCAATTCGCAGATTTTTTTTAAAATTAAAACGGAACGGTGTGTACATGGTATCGTTTGAAATTTTAATGCTCTTTAAAAAAAATTCCTTCTTTCTTCAATGCCATTTTGGTTATGTTTTCGCGGAGCGTGTCAGGAAGGTTATGACGGCATAAAATGTGTAAGTATTACAACATAAAATGTAAATAATTAATTTAAACCTAACTGACAAATATTTTAATGATCATAATGTTCGTTTTGCATATTATTTTATTATCTTTTTGTGGAAACAGTTTTCATACTAATTTATGCTTTAGAATTCTGTGTTTTGTTTACAATAGGTTTTCGCGGAGCGTGTCGGGAAGGTTGCAATTGCAAAGACGTTTCGCAGAAACACGCCGAATTGGCGATTTTCAAAACATCGCCAAGCAGTGGGCTAAAGCGCATTTTCACCCATAATAACATTAAACATTAAAACATAATAACATACACCATTAAACAGGATAATAACTTGTAATGAGGTAAGTAAATTTACCATCATTACAAGTTATTATCCTTACTACACCAACATGCAGTGATTGAATTCCTCTACAAATTCAGAGATTACTCAGCAACATCAATCAGCAGTAAACTGTTGTCACAGTCTATATGGACAGCATAATAACTATAAGTAATGCATATGAATAGCTTCAGAGATTTTAGCATACAAACATGAATATCCAAGACTAGGCAGAATGAAATAAACTGTCAATTATCACAAACTATGAAAACGAAAAATCATTGAGAAACTCATCTAGAACAATACATGCATTAGTATGAGACAAATCAGAGGTAAGGCAAAAGGATCTATGTTAATTCTAATCCAGCAATTTGGATACAAAAAAAATTTGTGCTTGCTAGGTTTTACAGTTCTTGACATCAAAGATGATGTAAATCAGAAAGAACATGTGAGATTATGTTTTGCAGTTTGTCAAGTGGCTGTCCTAAAAGCTTTCATGAAGTCATCATGTGCAGTGTACCTTGGTGGTTGCTTCATTTCAATTTGGAAAGCAAAGAGCATGGAATGAACATATAAAAGGGATACACCAAGGATGATACTAACAGTTTGTATGACAGCAGTCAAAAACAAACAGAATGTGTTTCTAACTGTACAACCAAGTAATTTAATTTGGAGAATAAAAACACAACATTAGTAAAATACTTTAAATCAGTATTCAAAATAAGAACACACTGTAAGTAATGAAAGAATAAATATGATTAGAAATGAAGAAACTGGAGTAAAAAATGACTATAACACCATCTGGCATCACTGTTATCCTAGACATACTGTTTTTATTTTTTGCATTTTCCAGTCAGTTTCACTTTATGCTGATGATCTGCAATACTAATTTTTCAATACTCACAATAAGCAAGTTTAACTTTTTTTAGACATGGCCTGCTTAACCCATAACTCGGTCGTGGTTAACTGTAAGTTGACTCCATTATTTTAATAATTTATCATTAATTGGGTGAGATAGAGATACATTACAACGTATGCAACAAAGCCAACATAAATGGAAAATTTGTGGAAATATTACCGTAACTGCTTATTTTTAATTGAATCATTCTGATTGCACATCATTTTTCACCATAAAGAAAATTAACAGTTGTCAAAAAAAACAAGCAAAAATTTCATCAATTCCACTTTAACACTGCCATTAACTTTGTTACAATATACATATTACATTAGAAAATTTATATCAAAGAAATTAATTTAATCAAACAATAATTTTAATAAGTTTAATATGCTTCATAATCAAATTTCAAATACTGAAAACTTCTCTAGTAATAGGGATTATTCATTAATATTAGTAAACATGAATATTTCATATGAAGTACATATATAAATAACGCGAAAATTACAAACACGCGATTCATAATTAAAACTAGAATTATGCTCTAAAATGAATTATTTAAAACACCAAAAAATTTCTGTAGATTAATTTGAATTACCACAATATTTTTACAATACAGATATATCCTGTAATTACGGTATTCACTGAAGTTATGCAGATATATAAGAAGTGGAGTCAGCGCTCTGAAAAGCAAGTGAAACAAAAGGATAATCCTACAGTAATTTTAAGTTTCATTACAAAATATTCACAACAGTTCAAAATTTAAATGCTAAAGTGAAACTTTTGCTTTCACACGTAAAATAATAACTCTTGACAATGCATTTCATACGATAATATAATAGGATACTTTGTATAACAAGCATTACAAGTTAAAGGAAACCGGTATCAAAACAAGCCACATGTCCGTCAATATCGAGCAGAAATGCCGGTTTTAAACAGAAATCGTATTCTAACCACAATGTAACAGTGTGAAAACCAAACTTATGTCTACGTTTCATTGCTACACGTGTTACTCACTTAATTTTACAAATATATGTAATTTATTTAGCAGATAATGAACATATCTGCGCCCCTATACTCACACGTAACACATGATAACCCTCCGTTCCACCACCAGGGACTAAGCTACTTTCTCCGCTGCCCATCCTGGGCTCAAAATTTAATTATTGTGCGTTTAATATGAAATATTTCTTCAAATTATAACCGATTTCGTAGCCATTAATCTTATTGTAAGTTTACGTGGCAAAATCAACAACAGCACTAGTAACTTCAGTTGCCATTCACAGGTTCATTATATCATTATTTATTGGAATGGTTACAGTTAATATAAATGCAGTTCGTGTCATTTAACAATTTCCCTTTAACTAAAGAGGCAGTGCGGTATTACAAAAAAAGAACCATTTCAATATTTCATACAAAATGCAAAAACGGACAAAGAGTTAATCAGGTCGTAGCCACGAGGACTTCTGTGCATCAAGGATAAATTTTATTAAACTCAAATAATTTTTTTGTTTCAAAAAGAAGTTGTAAAAACAAGCGCCTGGCCCCATCCACCATCCCAAGCTCTTATTGGACACGACTTGTGATGTCATATAATGACGAAATGAATTCCCCGCGGCATTTTTGCGCTCCAAAAGCTTGAGCCTCAGCCCCACAAATTCACATTTATACATAACCAAGACCAAAGCAGTATAAGTTCACCTAACGTAAACGAAACAGATAATGAAATCTCTTCAACCTGACGTCATAAACGGCAACCAATGAGAACAGGGGTGGTGGCTGGGGCCAGGGGCTTGTAGTTATAAAAGCCCTTCATAAATCTCACATTGCCAAAATGAATTCCATTATTAAGCTTTCTAATATGAAATCTGCAATACAGATGGCATTTTAACATCTAGTTTTGAAAGCTCTATGCTTTTCAAAGTGTTTGATGCAGATACCCACTCTTCAATGAAACGCATTTCTGTTGTAACAATTAGCATCATTTTAAATCACATTGTTCAAAAATGCATTATACCAAAAGGCTTGGTAACACAGTTCGTGAGTTCCGTTTTATAAATATGACTACAATTTTTGAGCGTTTTAGTCAAAAGATGCAAGAAACTTTTTAAATCTCTATTATTTACAGTCATCGTAGAAACTCAGAAACATTTAACAAATATATTTTTTAATTGTTTTATTGTCGTCAATTATTTGCAGTGACACAAAGTATGCAAGTGAAACAATCCCACGAAATACTTTTGAAGAAAAGTAAAGAGCATTTGTTGCCAATCCTATGAAGTTTACTATTTCCTGTTTGCTAATATTTAATTTTTCATAATTTCGATCTATGAATCTGGCAACCAGGTCTGTTTTTGAATTAAGCGATCGGGGAATTCCCGTTCTATCTTCGCAACATTTAAAATACGATACGTAAGTTATTAAATGTTATTTATCTTCGTGATGTGCGGATCATTTGATCATTATGTTAAACTCTGTATGTAAATAGTCTCTCTGTGTTTGTGAAGTGAAATAAATTGGATATTAAACGAAGTCAGAATTTGAATCGAATACAAGTGGCTTCCAACGACAGGATTGTACTCTGCACTGAGAAATCAGAAGTGGCTAAATTCAAGTTACTTTAATAAAGGTAAACAAGTTAATTTCTGAATTTATTTAACTTTTGATTGCTTCTGAGTTATTTATAAAAGTTTTGTTTCGTGTAGAGTTTTTTATGTTCATGTAATAGTTACATACGTTTAAGAAGTACGTTTCATTCAAACATTCAAAATACGTTATATACGTTTAAGAAATACGTTTGATATACGTGTAAGTAAAACATGACTTCAGAAAAAACATAGACTGATGCTGAGCAAGCAAAACTGGAAACTAAGTTACGAGGTGAAAGAACTAATTTACGCCGTCTCTTTACCACAGCGGCGAATACGTTTAATGATATTCATCGTAAAATTGATGTTGAAAAGGACATTCACGTACAGTTTTGTTAAGAAAGCAGAGCGTTTATTTAAAATAGATGAAGAAATTAAAAAATTAATTAGTTTTACGGATGAAGAGTATGATGCAATGGAATCTTACAGAGATAAATTTACTGAAGTACGAGTTATATACGAGAAGAATTATAATCAATATAATGAAAGTAAATCTGTAATTTCTAATAAGGTTGCATCTGATAACTTAAAACTTCCCAAATTACGTCTTAAGGAGTATGATCTTATGCCTAGATCATGGGTTGCATTTTGGGGTCAGTTTTCTCAACTTCATGAAGATGAAAATTTAAGAGAAGAAGACAAATTTCAGTATCTGCTTTCTTCGTTAAAACCAAAAACTAAAGCACGCGAAATAGCGGAAAGTTACCCACCTTCTAAGGATAACTACGCGAAAGTTATTGAACATTTAAAGTCCCGATTTGGCAGAAAGGACTTATTGATTGAAGTTTACATTCGAGATCTTTTGGCATTAGTAAATAACAAATCAGTCATCAAGTTAGCTGATTTATACGATAAACTTGGTTCCTATCTACGAGCGTTAGAGACATTGGGTGTGACAACATCGAATTACGCAGCAATGCTGTATCCTGTTGTGGAATCATGTCTTCCGACTGAAATTCTAAAGGCTTGGGACAGATATAGACTCAACAGAGAAGTCGAGGAAGGAGAACAAATCCTCGCAAAGGAGAAGATTCTGGAAAATTTGATGTCTTTCTTACGTCATGAAGTAGAGGGTGAAGAGCATCGGGTTTTAGCAGAAAATGCGTTCGGAAGTGGTACGAAACGAAAGGAATTCCAAAAACCAGTTCAACGAGATGAACCTACTGCTCTACTCTAATGTCGAACACATCTGGAAGAAAAATTAGTTGTATATTCTGTGACCGTCCTCGTCCAAGTCAGGATTGTCAAAATTTGTCGACAATAAATTACGATGACAGAAAGTCCCAAGTTATGCGACGGAAATGCTACCTTGTTTGCCTTAAGCCTGGTCATATGGCAAAAGGGTGTCACAGTAGTGTAAAATGTTTGATTTGTGGACGGAGGCATTACGCGTTACTTTGCCCAGATTTAGGTAAAGATAACTCTTCATCAAAGGACAAAGTCGCAGAAGGAAAGCAAAAATCTACCAAGACGCTGTTGACAAATCTTCCCTCAGAACGTGAAATTTATTTGAAAACAATCATGATCAGACTACGGCACAGAGGCAAGGAAATCTTTGCACGAGCCTTAATGGATGATGGATCACATCGTTCCTATATTGAGAAGAGCTTAGCTGCTGAATTAAATCTTTCCCCTTCCGGAAAGGAAATGTTATCTCAAGGACTGTTTGGCGGAGGAATTACTCCGGCTGCTGAGCATACGAAATATGTTGTAACCATTGAAAGTTTAGATCGAAAGTATTCTACTTCAATGTCTCTGCTCGATCAACCGAAGATTTGCTCTACGTTACCCAGAATACGTGATGAAACATTACTTGTTGAACTTGCTTCTCGAGGAATAAAACTGACAGATGTCGGAAGAGATTCGCCACCTATAAGAATTCTTCTAGGAGCTGACGTACTTGGAAGCATTTTGACAGGAAGAATTGAAGTACTTACATCTGGTATTTCAGCCGTGGAAACTTTATTAGGTTGGACAATTTTAGGACTAGGTAAGAAAAAACAAGTGGTCAATATGGTCACGTTAAACCTCCAAAATTTTGAGCTGCCAAAGATGTGGGATTTAGAAGTTTTAGGCATTACAGATCCTGTAGAAAGAAAAAATAAGATCCTTCTTGAAGAAGAAACATTGATCCATTTCAGGAAAACCTTAAGAGTATGTGAAGATCAACGTTATGAAGTAGCTTTGCCGTGGCTAGCTGGACATCCTGCTCTTTATGATAAGTATGACATAGCAGAATCACGACTTCGCACGGTAACAAAACGTTTGTTGAACGAAAATAACTATAAAGCCTACGATGCAGTAATCCAACAGTGGGAATTAGAAGGCATCATAGAGACTGTTCCAAGGGAGGAACTTTCGAAGCTTAGTCATTATCTCCCTCATAGGCCTGTTATCAAGCCATCCAGCAGTACTACTAAGGTTCGACCAGTGTTCGATGCTTCTTTCAAGAGACCAGGATATGCTTCTTTAAATGAGTGTTTGAGTGTTGGACCGAGTCTGATACTTCAGATACCTCCTCTGCTGCTGAGATTCCGTTTAGGTACTTTGGGGGTAGTTGCTGACATAAAGCAGGCTTTTCTGCAAATAGGTTTAAGAGTTGAGGACAGAGATGCATTAAGGTTCTTGTGGTGGAAAGATACTCAACACACCAAGCTTAAGATTTATAGACACTGCCGAGTAGTTTTTGGCATAACTTCCAGTCCTTTTCTTCTGAATGCCACAATAAAATATCACTTAAGTTTGCAAAAATTCCAGACAGAAGACCTTCAAAATACAATTGATAAATTGAGAGAAGGATTTTATGTGGACAACCTAGTCACAAGTGTTAATGACATAAAAGAACTGGAGCAATTAAAATCTCAAGCTATACGAGTAATGAATGAAGCGTCATTTGAACTGAGATGTTGGGCTCACACCGGAGTTCAATACCAGGAAATTCAAAATGTACTTGGTCTTAAGTGGGATACAGAAACCGATGAACTTTACTGCGTTGGTCCTCAAGCTGACATGAAATTTAGTGAAATTGTTACGAAGAGAACGTTACTTTCTGTTGTTAACAGCATATATGACCCTATAGGCTTTACGTCACCTGCAACATTATTGCCTAAGTTACTACTCCAAGAAGCATGGCGTAATAAGTTGAACTGGGATGAAGAATTGCCATCCGATTTACAGTTACGTTATCGAAGATGGGCTAAACATTTAGACCTTGTTCAGAAATGTAGAATTCCTCGAAGGATAATGCATGGAACTTACGAAATGGCCTCCTTACACGTATTTACTGATGCTTCGTCTCAAGGGTATGCTTGCTGTGCATTTCTACGCTGTGAAGAAAGGGAAGAAGTGAAAGTCTCAATGGTTTCAGCAAGGGCTAGAATAGCTCCTGTTAAGAGGCCAACGATTCCGCGATTGGAGCTCCTAGGAGCTGTCATGGGAGCTAGAATTGGCTCGACAATATTAGAAGTTTTGAATTTTCCTCTGAAGACATACTTTTGGACCGATTCCATGATTGTTCTGGCATGGATTACGAACACAGAACCATGGAACACTTTCGTTGGAAATCGAGTGAAAGAAATAAGGAAACTGACCAATATAGACGACTGGAGACACGTTCCTGGAGAAGTCAACCCAGCAGACCTGCCTACCCGAACATGCGACTGGTCGGACCTCCTGCAGAGTCACTGGTGGGAGGGACCAGCTTGGCTGTATGAAAAGGAAGAGTCTTGGCCAAAATCGGAATTGTCGGTTCCAGAGGAAGCATTTCTGGAGCGACGTAAGACAGTTGTCACAAATCTAGTCACTGAGAAGGAAAGAAAATTTAGCGAAAGATTTTTATACTTTTCAAGTTACAAAAGAATTCTTCGCATGACTGCTTATGTTTTGAGGTTTTGTAATAACGTCAAAGTAAATTCTAAGAAGCTGACAGATGAGATTTCGAGTGAAGAGATTGAAAGAGCAGAAAACGCTCTAATAAAAATCATTCAGTCTGAATGGCCTTCTGAAATACGTGAGAAGTATAATGATACGATACAGTTTTACATCGAAAATGGAATTTTGAAGGTTCAGACAAGACTTATTCTCAGTCAAGATCCTGAGGATTTTACACGTCCTATAGTTTTACCAGACCATCCTATTCTAGAGAGACTGATATTGCATATTCACCGCTCTTTGATGCATGCTGGAGTTTTAACGACACTTACACAATTAAGAGAAAGATTTTGGATTCCCAAAGGACGGAGAATTGTCAGAAGAGTTTTACGACAATGTATACAATGCAAGAAATTGACTGCCCGAAATGTTGACCCAGATTCTGCTCATTTACCTCCCGACAGAATACACCGAGTTGCAGCATTTCAAGTAACTGGTGCAGATCTGGCTGGACCTCTTTTTCTACGTGGAGGAAGCAAAGCATGGATAGTACTTTTCACTTGTGCTGTATATCGAGCAGTTCATCTTGAGCTAGTTTCCTCACTGTCCACTGAAGCATTTATGCAAGCACTAAGAAGATTGGGCACGAA
>KK119343.1:7931-56376 GCA_000611955.2 Stegodyphus mimosarum | reverse complement strand
TTCCGTTCCTTATTTTCCTAGTGACATTTTTTCCTTTCCTTATTTTCCGGGGACATTTTTTTCGTTTCCCTTTTTTCCGGGTGACATTTTTTCCGCACACCATATATATATAGTTAAAGGTTCTATGCTTAAAGATTCTAAAGTTATATAGGATAAGTCTATATAGAATAGAATTCGTCTCCTTTTAAGTTTTTAAGGGCCTCCCCTACCTGTGGTGCAGTGACCCAACTCCCTATATGGCTCAGGTAGGGAGAAGTTGGAAGCACATGAAACAGCTAAATTCAATGTTTGCAGAAGTTAATATTCCATCAGTCGACTATGAAATAGTAATTTCGTGACCTACCCCAGTTTAGGCACACAGGAGTCAGCAGAAAATAGAAAAAGTTCCTTTGTATTCCTTAGTCTGTAATCTGAAAATTATTAAAGGCGACCCCTAAAGGTTTCTCCCTTTGCAATCCCAACTCAAAAGGGGGTGGAATGTCGAAATGCAGCCTTCGTCCAGGAAACGCAAAGAATTTATGACACCACGTTTGGAAAGGAGAGATTTCCTGTTCGACTTAGGGATCTATGAATGAATTTAAGGTCAGAAAAAAAGGGGGAAGTTTTATGCGGCCAAATATTTCAGTTAATTTCCGGCGTAAATTGCTTTTTTTTTTTCATTAAATTCATTGAAATTCATTACTTCTTCCTCACTCATGGGGGGGAGGAAATGGAATGGATGAATATTTTTACTTGAAATAATGAGTAAATCAATATTTATCCAATTTTTCATATCAAAATTTTCAAAATATTCTCACATTGCAGATAAAATGCAGGTTAAGAATTCTTTAAAATCCCTAATCGAGAATTAAATCCGAAGGCACAGAACTCGTAAAATATATCTTATTTTACTAAGCATATTTTAATGCTTGAGGATTTACTTTTGAATTTACTTGATTTGCTTCAGGAAAGAGAAGAGAGCTGTGGTGTTTCTTAGCCTGTAAATTACGCATCTAACCAAAAATTTACAATAATCTGTAAAAGATAATTCTGAAGATATTAAATTTGTTTTGAAAGTAATATATCAATTTCCCTTCGTTTGAAAAAATACAATAAGATACAATTCATTTTAACAACGTGAAACATTTAAGCGTAGAGTTCAGTAATGCGTAATAATTCGTACGTTATTTAAACGGAATTGAATTGAATTATTATATAATAATAAAGCACTAGAGGATTATTTACCTAAGAGGAAGAACGCCTTCGTGGAGTGCTTTCTAATCGTTATCTGAAATGAAACTCTACAATTTACTTTACTTTTGTTTTTAATCTATTTTCCACAGCATTCAGTACATGAAATCATCAATAATAATATAATAATTATAATAAAAATGGCATCACACAACTAAAAGTATATACTACTTCGTAAATTTGGATAACTTAATTACTGAAAATATTAAACATATCAATGGCAGCTTTTTCCTAATAATTCTAAGTTGCATTTCAACATCTGAAAGAACACTAATTGCAATTTTCACTACACAAACGAATGGAATATTTCAGAAAAGAATTCTCTCCCCGTTATTGCAATATTTCAATAATTTTCGCAAATTAAAAAATTAATTAACACATTTAATAGTAAATGATGCGAATTTCACACATAAAATCTCTTTTTACATTATTCTCTTTCATTTCGGCACCACTGTGTAACTTTTCTAAGACATAAATAGCTTCCGTTAATATATGTTCCCATACTTTATATTTAATTTTCATATTTTTGTCATTAATAAATTAATGATTGAGATAAAAAAAATTGATACGGCTTAATGCATAAAACTGGAAATCTGAGGTCATTAATTTCTGAGACATAAACAGCTTTCTAAGACGCAAATAAAAAAGATAACAATAATCATAAATACTAATGCTCCTAAAAATATAACCGCTTTTCCTAACTGATTTTTGCTTTTTGATCCATCTGGGGTACAAAAAGACCTATTTTTATTAAATGAAGTTTTACTCATTGCTCCAAGAAGTACGCAAAACTTGTTTCATATAACTTTATTTTTACTAATTATGAAGAAACTTTATACTTATTTCCTAATCAAGTAGTTATGTGTACTACTTTAAGAATCTATGCCACAGAGTGTGAGTACTTATTTTCAAATATACGTTAGTGTCAATAAGCTTAACTATAAATTATTAAACATTTCTGGGAACTTGAAACTTGGGAGGGAATCGTCATATTCTGCTAAAGTGGGTATTTAAATTTAGATAAATCCTCATATCATAAGTATTTTGTGTTTAATTTTAAAATTTCCATTTCGTATTACATAGCCATTTTCACAGCTCTTTGTATACAGTTCAATAAAATTTGTTCTACCTGTTTATTATTTCATCCTAAACTTGTGGAAGAATTTCCTAAAATTATTCGAATATCCATAATTTTTACTGTTAAATATTTAATAATTATGCATTAACTGAAATACATTTATAGTGCAGGGGAAATGCAGAAAGATATCGCAGGTCATGTACTCCGACGTATCACTGGAATATGACAATAATAATAGTACAATTTGACTGAAAAAAAAAAAAAAAAAAAAACAGATCTTCAGCGCTTTGAAAGGAAAGTGGACATCTTTACAATAAAATCTTGGATGAAAGTTTTACTGTGACTCAACTTGGGAAGACAATGGAAATTTATAGTGAAGGCGGGGTCCCTTCTTTCGCTAAACAGCTGCGTTGAAGTGTGAAATGCTAGTCCTCAAGTATACTTCTAATTGGCTGATGACTCAAAGCAGTAAACTGAACTTAAACTTGCTCTTATTCTACTACCATTTCTCTAGTCTATATGGAGAAGGTAAAGAAGTTTTTGTTTAAAATTAAATTTCAAAGTGATCTCAAATATAATTCTTCATTATAAAGGTAAGTTATTGATTTGTACTATTACATAAATTAAATTCCTATAATTTAAAACTTGCTAAAAATTCAATTGAGCTAAACTTTTAATCCATTTATCTGAAAATCCAAACTTATCACCATTAACAATGCAAATGTCTACTAATAACGTATTTTTCTATTAACAAGAAATATTTTGATGATAAATATGAAATATAAATATAATGTATGTTTCCATACATTAAGAAACATAATAACAGGCCAAAAATTAAAAACAAATTTTTTTAAACCCGTCTTGAGCTATAGTTTCAGGATTCGATCAATCAATCAATCGACTTGAATGGAGCTCATCAACATCTAAAAAACGTTTCTATTAATATGGAAGATATGAGAAATGAGTTTGAAGACATTATGAAAGAAGATGAGTTTATTGCAAATAAATCGGGCATAGAAACTAAATTTGAAAATAAAAGAAAAATAAAGACAAACAAATTTTTTGATGAGCTATGTTAGGATAACCGATTTGAAAATTCCGAAATGTCTTTTAAAGGTAACAGTTTTTTATGCTGCTTTCGACATTTTAAATACTCAGTTAAAGTACAGAATGACTGGAATGACAAAAATTGCGATGATGTTTTCATTTTTGGAACCTAAAACTCTATCATCATTAACAAGTATGGAAACTATTAATAATGTTTCAAAAATACAGAAAACATATAAAGAAGACTTTACTAATGCACTGGAGGAACAGCTGTTATTATTTATAAATACTTTCCAGAACAGAAATCCAAAATTTGAAATCCGTTAAGGATTTAGCTAAATTAGCAATGGTAAAATATTATCACATGACAAGCAGTTATTCGGAAGTGTGCAGTTAACTTATATTGTATTTATCTTTACCTGTAACCACAGCCACGAGTGAGAGGTCATTTTCAAAACTGAAACTAATTAAAAATATTTGAGAAACACTATGACACAAGATCGGCTGCCAAACCTATCACTACTAAACGTCGAAGATGAGATGGCTAAGAAAATGGACGTCCAGGTATTGATAATTAAGTTTGCGGAAATGAAGGTTAGGAGGGGCAATTTTTTATAAAGAAGCATTTTTGTCTTTTGGCCACCAGTGTTATAATTACACTTATTGAGGGGAAAAAAAAACACCATCAGAGAAGAAGAGCAGTATGGACTGAGGAAAATTAAAAGGAAACAGGAAAAAACGTTAGCATTCATTATTTTTAATAAAAATCGCGTATTCAAGTAGTTTAGTGTACCTAAAGATATTTTAAAAAGAGAAGAATTTTACCATACACATTTTCTCCAAAACTTGTATGTTCAAATAGTTTTCTTTATGAAGTTTATGATAAATATGTTTTATATTTAACAAATATATCATTTATATTAAAGCAGTTCTTATTTATTATTTGTATATTAGCATAAGTCATGTTCGTAAGCTGAGTACGAACACATTTTAAATACATTTTAAATTTAATTTTAAGTACACATTTTAAATACTTTTCTGTACGTTTATCAATTATCTTGTCTGTCAGTTTATAATATAACCAGTTATTTATAAGTTTGCTAAATTAAGCGAAAAAAAACGTAGATAAAGCAGATTTTATATAAAAATTAAAAACATATTAGTATGTAAAACCTCTTGGATTTTATATAAAAATCTTCGTAAATCTAGGCTTTCTTTCTTTTCTTAATGCTATACTTTACGTCGACATGTTCCTTTTTTTTTTTGTACACTTATTCATTTATCACCAGTATGTATCTCAGTGAAAGAAGAGAAAAATCTGTCTCTCGCACTCACGCGCACGCACACGGATATTCTTAAATAACTGATTAAAATCACCTGACGTCAAATACCCAGACTAAAGCAAATTTGCATTTTACCAGTTGGTCAAGGAAAAATGTTTTCCTTTTTATTCTTTCTTCATGTTACGTACCTTTCAATTGGTTCCCTAAGAACATGCTTTTATTTTTTAACAATTAATCCAGATGTGATAAAAATCTTCACGAAAACACTGGCTCCTTGATTTTTTTAAAAAAATTTTTCACTTCTTTTTTTATTTTTATTTTTAAACACATTAAATGTATTGGGAGAGGGGGCCAGGAAATTTTTTGCTTAGGAGCCCAAGAGTTCTAGTTACGCCACTGCTTGCATTGTAATGAATCTTCACGCAGTTTCATTTTTTTAATATTCTTACAAATTTATGCCGAGAAAATGAAGAGTAGGAAGAAAAGCTTTAAAACATCAAAGTGTTTTTAAAATGATGAAAAAAATTAATAATTAATGTACATAGTATTTGTGCGGATAAACTTTACAGTGCACCATATATTGAAGTAAAACAAAATTAAATACAAATATTAATTGATTAAATATTCGAATAAGCTTCGTTATCATAAAATTATGCACATAAAAACTAGTACTGAAATTAATGCGCATCAGTGTTACAAACTTTTTAAAGTCGGACTAAAAAAAAAAAAAAGTAAAAGAAGGTGGAAACATGAATAGAAAGAAAGGAAGAAGAGAGCTGAATTTAATCCTTTTTGTAACTTTTATTTAGAAACCATTATCGTGATATTTAATGCAAGTAAATTAATTATATAACGAAGCGTTATAACAAGAATTGGTGTAAGATCTACAATGCGCAGAAAAAATAGTAATTCTTAGCCTCAGCCAACTTACTCTTTTCGTATTTACCAGAAAATTTCACATGTTGCTATAATACAAAAATCATTTCCTAAAACTGGTAGTTCTGGGAATTTTAGTGAACTTCAGGAGTCTTTCATTTTTGCCGTCTTTGTCACGTGCTCACCTCAAGAAATTCAGACGTGCTCAAACTTGTTCTCACAATAAGCCCGAGCCAAAGAACTTCTATGCATGCATAATTCTCCTCGAGCGGGGAATCAAAACGGTTGTAGAAAAAAAAAAGTTACCCGGAAAAAAAGGAATGGATAGACGGGCACTGGAAAAAAAGAAAACAGAAAATAAGTCACTATTATTTTGCAATGAGAAAACTAAGGCACGTTTAGAAATGTCGTCAAGTTGAGAGAGAAAAGTTTTATTACAACAACCATAACTTCAGAATAGCAGGTATTTCCTGATACTGATTGCAAGAAGGTAACCAATTGCTGCCTGTCCGATAGTAAAAATAGAGGGTTGTCATTGTCAGGTCATCAATATAGGCTCCCTTGCACCCCATGTAATATATTACAGCCTTAAGCTAAGTGAAACATTGATTGTCGCATAACTGAAAAAGAATTTGAGCGTTTTTAGTGAAAGCAGTATTAAAACAAATCGTTCTGGATACAATTTAAAGTCCGGTTTGTGATAAGAATATTACTCATTTTTTACATAATTAAATATCGCATAATTTTTTTTTCATTTGATTTTAATTAAAAGCAACGTGTCTGCACAGGAAATTGTTTGAATAAGAAAAAAAGAGATAATTATAACCAGCAAAAATGTAAGAGCTTCATTTAAAAATTAGGTAAAATTTTTAAAATCTAACTGAAATGGTTACGTCTATAGTCACGTCATTTGGATCTAAAATTTAATATACAATGAACCATCTTGTGGCGACCACTTCCAAAAGTGGCCAGTATTTCCAAGAGTAGAAACTTGTACCTCTGTAAGATTACGACCTCCACCGAAGACCAAAATAATTAGAAATGTAAATGGTCGTCTTAGAAAAGATTTAATACTATATTTTACAAGAATTTGTAATGTATTTTACGAAGGTTAACTTTAAAAATTCAATATATAATGAACCCTCTTATGAAGACTATCTCCCTTAGGCAATCACTTCCAAAAGTGACCAGCATTTCCAAAAGTATGAACAAGCACTTTCACTGAGCATCATCTCTCTAAGACGATCACGTCCACAGAAAACTAAAATCAGCTAGAAACGTGGATGGATGTGTCAGAAAGGATTCAACGTGTTTTACTCCTAGCAGTTATTTTCATTACAGTTTGGCGTAAGGCTGAAGAAAACTTATAAGCGGCCGAACGGTAAAGTCGCTGAACACTGGTAGTTCAACCTGAGTTCGATTCGCTAACGAAGCGCCTGGCTGCATGGACGTTTTCTTGGTTAACGTGGGTATCAGCTAGTTTGCCTTATAAAGTCCTCCTCGAAAGCATCCTTCCTCTTAGGCAGATAGCTCTCATATACTTTGCCATAATCAACTAAACCAAACTAAGGAAACTTATAATTTTGCTTTCTGGGCTGCGTACTATTAGTTTTGAATCAGGAATGGATAAAATAATTTAGTTCTACCGCAAAGAGGCGGGTTGAACGGTTGGCAGACCTGGCAACCGCCAGGGACCCCGCGCTCCGGTAGGACCTCATGAACACATAGTGGTCTGCAAATACAAACGGTAATAAATCACAAATTGTTTATTACAGTTACCTCAGTAAAATAACATATTGATCAACCAACCCATTTTACCTAAGAGCAGCGCAAATTGAAAAAGACATCCTTAATTTTGTCATATTCTCCTCTCTACGCCTTTTTTTTGGGGGGGGGGTAGTCTTAGAAATTAGAGGATGAAACTTTCCGAAAACGATTACACGTAACTAAAAAAAAAAAAATGTTGCACTCCCATAGAGGTGATCGCCATAGAGAAAATGATTATTATTGATGTGTTTAATCCGTTCGCTTTCCAAGAAATACTGGTTAATTTCAGATATTACGGAGATGGCCGCTGTGAAAAGTCTTTTATTGCAACTGTCGACAGACTATTAAGCAGTAAATGGCTTCCTCATTTTTTTAGCGAAGTTTGATGGCACTATAATCAAAGTCATCACTGAGTGTTACAAATCATCATACTGCTGGCGTGTGGCTTAAATGTTAACATTTTAAGTAGTGTTTGCTTTCTTCAAAATTCGGAACCACTGCTTCAATGTAAATGTGAGTGTGCGTGGAATGCGGCTTTATACAATATATAATTTTAATTCTTATGTATTTTAGTTCTTATATGCAGAGGAAATAATATAAGAGGATTAAAAATATTACATCCTAATTTTATTAAAAAATTAAGTAACATTAAGTAATCATTCGTATTTAATGATTTGTTATACTTCTGCACTAATTGCGTTTCAAGCATATATATACGCAAATATTCTACCGCCAGGGGCCACCAACTGGCTTAGCCTACGCTTGCAAACGGCCGGTAATCATTAATACAATAGAGCAGAAAAATTTGCTGTACATTACTTCTTTCCTCCCGGATGACCGACACTCAGTCTGAGTTTGTTTCTGGAATATTTCCTAACTCCATGGTTTCTGGAACGGGACAAAATAAATCTTATTTAAGAGCAAGTGGGGGAGAATATATGATTTTCTCACAGGCATTAAAGAAAAACCTTTCTAAATGGCCTTGACGGTATGAAGCTTGCTCAGCGCCTTATTGTTACCTCTCTCAAGAGAGCCAACTATAACTCAACTGATTAAATGGTTATTTTCCCCATTTCCACGTGGCGATATTATTTGGCGAAATTTTCGAGTTCCTTTTTTTGGGTTACTTATTTTCCGGTGCCCTTCTTTCTGTTTCTTTTTTTTTTTTTTTTTTTTTTTTTCTGGGTGACTTTTTTTCAGCATACCATCAAAACAAAAACATACAACTTTTTTGCCTTTTATTCACTTTGCATTCAATTGAAGTTTGGGATATGTTACACTGAATTCAGCTTTTATATCTGCGTCCAAGGGCCCCCTATCTGCGTCACAGACCCTTGAAAACTTAAAAAAAGATGGTTTTGGTTAGTTTTATGTGATTACCCAAAGTCTCGAGGGCTATCTGCCTAAGGAGAGGTGGCCTTCGTGGAGGACTTTCTGAGGGAAACTGGCTTGTATACGCGTTACACATGGGGAAAACCACGGAAACGCCTTTGTGGCTAGCCCGTTCGCGGGATTCGAACCTCGGACCGAACTACTAGTGTTCTGCGACTTTACCGCTAGGCGGCTTGTGGGTTCTAAAAGAAGATGGATTCTATTATACATATATATAGTATTTATAAAAAAAACGTCTTTTTTAAGTTTAAACATGTAAGTGTAGTACAGGAAGATATTCAAAGCCCTCTAAAGCTTCGGGAACCTATCTGACAGCATTCTTTGCATACCCTTGTTTACGACACTGCAAGCATTCCTAATAATTTTTATTTTTAAAGTAATTTATTATTCTGATAAAATATAATTCTGAAAAATATGCTAAATAAATGTTTTAATTGAATGTCCTAACTTTTTATTATACATTTTTTGTAACATCTACAATGGACCATGGAAGTAAGATGATTGCATTCTTATTTCTGTAAGCTGATAAGAATGCCATCTTCTTACACGGGAATTCTTGCTCATTCATGTGAAAGAACGCCTGATTAACGTGACAGCAAAAACTCTTGATGTATATTCCACTTAAGAAAATCATATGATTGAAGAAGAAGACCGAAGCCTTTTCTGCAATCATATGAAGTATAAAGACATATCTGCGGTTACATACGTTTTGAGGCTAATCAAATCTTAAGTGGTCTCTATTTACTTGGTGTCGTATTCGTGGCGCTATCTGTACGATTCGCTATCGTGGCGCCATACCGCAGCATGAGCGCTCAGGCGGTACGTTTCATGATGTTTTCCTTCTTGTTTTCATAAACAACAAAACCTCCTCCTCCTTTGTTATCTGCTTTGGATTCATCCGAGTAGATTTCTGTTTGAGTACCTTGTGGTGTTATCTTAGTCCACGGTGTGTCCGTTGAATGCGCTGGATGTAGCTTTTCATGAATTTTGTGTTCGATACTTTGATGCGCAATCAAGATGTGAGCATTGTGCTTGGAGTCCTTCGCATAGCGGAAGAGACGATATTGTGTTTTCTCTATTTGGGCTCTGATGTCTAGAGGGAGTGTGCCTGCAAGTACTTTTAACGCGTCCGTAGAGCTTATTGAGGTAGGCTGTGGTTATTTTGAGTAGAGTAATATGTTGGATTTGTTGTAATTTCTAGAAAACTCTAAAGTACTATGCGCTCAATAGCTCGTAGGTAGAACTCTTTTAACAATTTACTTTTCAGGCTGCATTTACTGTCAGCTATTATACACTGGTGAAATAAATTAAGAAAATTTGCATATTTTATTGAATTGCATGAAAAGAACTGAATTGAGGGAAAAACCACTCTTCTGGATAAAAATGCAAATCTTGTACGGCAAATACGCAAGCGTACACGTGTGTGTAGGTGAAGCCAGCAGAAAAATAGGCTTTATAAGAGCATGGAGAGTAAGACGAATTCCGTTCGCTAGCACACCTTGGCGAATTTCTTGGTGTTATCTTGCAGCAATCGGTTAAATTTATATCGGAACAGTAAAAATGAATAACTACCAACGTTTAGATGATGGAATGAGGTGGCTAATTATGGGAAAGCTAGAGGCAGGCCAATCGCAAGTCCAGATATACAGAGAGTTTTATTTTAGAGGCAGGCCAATCGCAAGTCCAGATATGCAGAGAGTTTAGTTTAATGCCCAGCGTCCTGTGTAACCCATGGAAATAGTTCCAAGATACTGGATTCATCAAGAGAAAGCCTGGGCAAGGTCGTTCAAAAGCCACGACGGCCAGAGAAGATTGCTATTTGTCCATTTTAGTGAGGTGTAACAGAGGGGCTACAGCTTCTCAGCTCTCTTGGGACCTGTATGGAGCCAGAGGAATCTGTATAACAAGGGTGACTGTTTCCAAAAGACTGCATGAGAGAGGGTTGTTTGCTAGAAGACCGGCTGTTTGCTTCTCACTCACGTCTATGGACAGGAGAGTCCGATTCGCATGGTGCAGGCAGCATAGTGATTAGAGTACGGAGCAATGGGCGACCGTTCTGCTCACCGACTAGTCCGGTTTTAGCCTAAACACCGATTCTCGCCGTACTTTCATATGGAGAGAGCCAAAGACCCGCTACCTACCCTTCAATGTCCTCGAAATCAACAATTATGGCGATGGCGGTGTAATGGTCTGGGCGGGTATCATGTTGGATGGCCGCACACCTCTTCACGTCTTTGACAGAGGCTATGTGACTGGTGTGAGGTATAGGGATGAGGTCTTGGAGCCCTATGTTCGCCTTTTCCGGGGTGCAGTGGGCCCCGAGTTCACCTCACAAGACGATAAAGAGAGGCCACATAGAGCTCTTCTGGTCGACGAATTTCTCGAGAGTGAAGATATTCGTCAAATGGATTGGCCAACCGGGTCTCCAGACCTCAACCCGATAGAGCATGTCTGGGACGCTCTGGGGAGGGCAACTGCAACTCGCAACCCCCCTCCGAGAATCATCCAGGAACTGAAAACTGCATTGCTGAATGAGTGGGACCAATTGCCACAGGCACTGATAAACTGCCTTATTTCCAGTATGATATCACGCTGCGAGGCCTGTACGGCTGTAAGAGAGGACCATACCCCCTATTAACCCATTTCTTTTGTGTCGTCTGCAACCGCTGTTTCAGACCTTCAGACTCCCATGAGTGTTACACACGAACATGCGTGTCTATTATAACTGTTGAATGTTTATTTTGTTTGTATTGTATCAACCTATATTCATAGCAAATTTCATTAAAATCTGTCCAGTAGTTCTGGAGACCGTTGATCAAATATGAAAATTCTTTTAATTTATTTCCCCAGTGTATTCAGCTTATTGACCATGCTATTAGTTCGTTCCCGTCTTGCTAAGTGGGGGACCGACGTCAGCTTTTTGTCCAAGATAAAGCCAAGATACTTCATCGTATCCGTCTCCTGAGGGCGACTCCTTGCTACTTGATGCGTGGAGGCTTCGCTTCGATCTTATGCCCTCTGGAAAACATAATAAGTTACGTTTTTTCTATACTGAATTTTAATTTGTATTTGTCACTACATGTAGTTAGTTTTTCTAGTGCTTTGGCCGCCTTCCATTCTATGATAGTGCAGTCATCAGCATTTATTATTAATATAAAATCATCGGCTTAAGCCTAGATTTCGGCATGATCCTCGAAATCTATCTTAAGGGCAGTGTCAGCTATGGTATTCCAGAGTATAGGACCTATATTAGACACTTTTGGGGCACCTTTACTGTAATCTTTTGTTACATAGAGCGCATCTATTTTGTAAGTAATTTTTCCTTTCTCCAGGTAGCTCTTTATGACATTGAAAAGATTTCTCGAACATTTTAAGTCTTCAATCTGGCTTTGAGAGCGGGCCGCCACAGTTGGTTGTAGGTCAAGAGCTAATATGCATGTACGTAATCCTTTGCTTCTGCTCTCAAGTAAGATCTTTTGGACGTTGTGTGATGCATCTACTATACTCTTTCCTTTAGTAAACCCATATTGGGCCACACTGAGAATTTGTTAACTTCGTAGAAAGTGAGTGAGTCTCTGAGTTTTTGCTTTGTCTTAGGCCTTGCTCCATGGTGAGAGAACACAGATCGGCCTATATGAAGGTGGCTTTTTTTTGTCCCTTCCCTCTTTGTGGAAGAAGACCAGCTCTATTTCCTTGCATGTTTCGGGAAAAATACCCTAGATCTAAGTAAGTGTTGAAAAATGTCACCATGTTATCACTATTTACGATTCTTAATTCTTCTATAACATCTATTGCTAGGTTATCTAATCCTGGAGCTTTGCCCCGTTTCTTTGTATATATATTGACATTTTTAATTCTGGATTAGAGATGGGTGCGTTTTTTCTGTGTCTCGTGGTGTGATTGAGTAGGTCACCAGGGCTCTCTGCTGTTCTGTGTCTTTAGAAGGGTCGTCTTGTGGAAAATGATAGTCAATAACTTCTTTCATTGCGTCTTCAGCCGAGTTTGTGACAGAACTGTCTGCTTTGGTCACAGTGCTTAGCCGTAAAGGACCAAGGCTCTTTCTTTTCATAAAATCAAAGTAGGTGCCAAATGGGGAGCTGATTATTATGCTTTCCCAGAAGGCATCCCAAGAGCGTCTTTTTCCTTTTGAATTTGTTTCCTATATTTCGCTTTTTCTATTTTGTAACGTAATCTGTAGCGTTTTCTCTCTTCGCCTGTAGTTTTCTTAGGGCTATGACTATGTGTTTGATTTCAGTGAAGTCGCTAGTCCAACATGGGCGGTTTGCTGCTCTTCTGTGTGTAGTTCTCTTTCTAGTTGTGTTGCAGTAGAGTTGTTGCAGCTCTTCGGTTATTTTCCGGATGTGACTATCTATATCCTCGCGGGTGGTTAGATCGATATAATTTGCGTACACTTGAAAAACTCTCCTGTTTGAGACTTAACCAATAAGTATCTTTTACTGAGATCTTAGTTCTCTCCTTTCTTTCACACGGAATATTAGTGATCTCGTAAGTGATATTATTGTGGTCTCTGCCTATTATAAGACAAAAGACAATGTTGATTCTGTCAAATGTTCTGCGAACTGACTAAGCGCACTTTTCGCTTAATGGAAGTGTATATATACACAACTGCGGCATCTCGGGACAGAGAACAGGTACGTAATTGGGAAATAGCATCAGCCAAATACACAGTCCAGTCACATTAATGTGACCACCACGTACTTTCCATGTCAGAGTTAAATAACCAATCACAGAAGGCAGGTGGCAGCACAGTGCAGTTGAGCGTATATAAAGGGTGTGTGAGGGCTTCGGAAAACATTTCAATCGTTGGCGTAATGCAGAAACGAAGCGATTTATCCGACTTCCAAAAGGGCATGATCATTGGCTTTCGGGCCAAGGGTGGAAGCATTTCCGAAACGGCTGAGTTTGTGAACTGTTCGCGTGCCGCCGTGGTAAAAGTGTACCGTGCATGGCAAAATGGGACTGTCCAAAATCAGCGACGTGGCAAATGTGGTGCACCACGGGCCATAGATGACAGAGGCGAACGACGGTTGCGGAGATGCGTTCGGGCAGATAGACGGGCTACCGTTGAGCAACTGACCACCAAAATGAACCAAGGGGCTACCAAAAGTGTCTCCCAAAGTACTATTCAGCGAACATTGCTGCGTCTGGGCCTCCGAAGCAGACGCCTGGTTCGTGCACCTATGCTGACTGCTGTTCATCGACGGCGAAGGCTAGAATTTGCACGCCAGTACAGCAGCTGGACGTCCACTGAGTGGCGACAGGTTGCGTTTTCGGATGAA
Organism: Stegodyphus mimosarum; assembly: GCA_000611955.2. Lineage (NCBI taxonomy): Eukaryota > Metazoa > Arthropoda > Arachnida > Araneae > Eresidae > Stegodyphus > Stegodyphus mimosarum. Next base: position 42,403 of record KK119343.1, on the reverse strand, counting down.
TCGCGTTTTATGCTCCATCGGACAGATGGACGTTGGCGTATAAGGCGTGAAACCTCTGAAAGGAACCACCCTGCAACCATTGCCGGAACGGTCCAAGCTGGAGGCGGGAGCATTATGGTCTGGGGAATGTTTTCCTGGCATTCTCTAGGTTCACTGATCATTGTGGAAGGCACAATGGATCAATACAAGTACGCATCTGTCCTTGCGGACCATGTTCACCCCTACATGCGCATTGTTTTTCCTCAGGATGATGGCATCTTCCAGCAGGACAATGCGAGGTGCCATACAGCTGCCAGTGTACGTGCGTGGTTCGAAGAGCACCAGGATGAGTTTACCGTCCTCCCCTGGCCAGCAAACTCACCTGACTTAAACCCAATCGAGCATCTGTGGGACCATCTCGATCGAGTTGTTCGCGCCATGGATCCTCAACCGCGTAATCTAGCGCAGCTGGCCACGGCATTAGAGTCGGCATGGCTCAACATCCCAGAGAACACCTTCAGGGACCTATGTGACTCTCTTCCTGCACGTCTCGCAGCAGTCCGCTCTGCGAAAGGTGGTTATTCTGGCTTTTGACAGATGGTCACATTAATGTGACTGGACTGTGTATGACATAATGCAGCGGGTTCACTTCATCGTTCATTATAGGCTTAATTTTCTTTGAGGAAACCCACAAAATTACGCTATGAACTCTTTCTATCACTGTCTTCATGCAAAAGAAGGAAACTATCCATTCCCAGTATTACTATCCCAGTATTCAGCGATTTCACAGCTCGGCTACTGTTGATCTATAATTGCAACGTCTATGCTATAACTAAATATTTTTGTAATAAAAGCTCTTCGTTTTCTCATCTTTATCTGAAAAACTCATCTATTATCTTTCGAATAAAGAAATAATGTATAATTTTAAAGTTTTTTCTTCTTTCTATATCATTACTTCCTTAATAGTTGTTAATGCTCACCAGTGGTCGAGGGGCAAAGAGTTCGAAATGTTAGGTTTAGAGTTTTGTTGAGATGGGGGAGGAGTTACTTGAATGGGCTGACTGTGAGAATTTTCGTAATTTTCTGTACGTGCGACTCAAATATGGGCAAGATTCATTTATAAAGCCTCCTAGAAGACATTTCTTCCCAAAGCAGATAGTCCTAACGCGCTTTGCTATTATTATGTAATCCATTTTGTAATAATTACATCTTTAAATTAATTTTGCTAGAAATTTCTTTCCTTCTGAAATTACCTGTCTTTGATTTGATAATTAAAATGTTTTCTTTTTTAATCTGCAAAATGAATTCCTTAACAATGAGAGGGGGGAGGAAAAACCGTTTTATTTTTTATCAGAACAGAATTGAGTGAGGTGATCCTGATTTTTAATCTCTGATCCGTTTCAAAATCAAATTTAAAAAACAGCATCAATTACGAATCATTCCATTATGTGTGATAAATGAAAAATTATATATGCAAATTGTTGTTTTCATTAAATTTTCAGTATATTGCTTTACGGACATGGTTAAATAAAAGTATGGAATTTTATTCTAAAAGGCTTTCTCATTTCTGATCTGATGTTAAAACTTAAGTAACTCATACAGAAATTGTTCAAATTGTGACTAAAAATTTTTCTATGACGTTTACATCCGAAAATAATGCCATCAAATTGGGTTAGAGAAATTAGGAGCTTTGAGAAAGCTTATGTTAATACATTTCAGTTTTTATGCCTTTTTCATAGAAAAAATTATATATAATTTTATCTGCATTTAAAGTAATGCGTGCAATGTGACTCAAAATGAGTTAAATACTAATCTGATATTCATTGTGATATCTCTTGACGTGAAAGGATCTGTTCAAATTTCCTTTTGCCTTTAACACATGGTTAAATTGCTCTGCACAAATCAAGGAATGAGTTAAAAGTTCTTCTTCAAACATCAGAAAGCTAACATTTGCGCGACCACATAATCGATAAAGCGAGTCGTGAGAAACTGGAAGTAATCTGTCATCATTTTTAACCTACATAATGCTGATGTGAGTCCGAATAAACAATTCTAGACGCGTTTCTTTCCCACTTGAGTTGAACCTCTCATATGACGCTGATTAGAATTATGTTAACAGATAATAATTCTAATGATGTGAATTAAAAACAAAAGAATGTGAGTAAAATACTACACATACATTTGATATTATGCCGTGTATTTAGTTGTTTTGATAATCATTCGACAAAAAGCGTTAAAGAAAGTGGGAACATGAAGCTAAAGTTTTTTATAACAAAAAATAAGGTCCTTATTAAAACAGTTATTCCTGTTCTAACAGGTATTTATTATTGGCCTTTTTAAACTTTACATATTTTCTGACTAATATTATAAGGGAAGTAACTTAGCGTTTATGTTATTGAACACCTTTCAATTGGTCGAAAACTTTCAGCCTTAAAAGAATTCACGCTTGAGAACCATCTCTTTCCTTTTTTTAAAATAAATCAAAGTACAGATGGAAACATTTGATAGCGATCATCATGCTAGAAGAGGTTGTCTCAAAAATGGAAGTACTCCCCAAAATAAGGCATTGTTTAAAGAAATACGAGGGTATAAAATAAAATATGAAAACGTAAAAAAAAATCTTAAACAGATAATTGCGAATAATTTCCAGTATCCATATCCTCATAATTTCGGCCTTTCCATATCAAGGCTTGAAGAAAGAGAGTTTCGTTGTGCTTTGTAGGCTTCTTTTTCTCTAAACCAGACTTACTATAATGCAAAACCGATTGATTTTGCAGCTGCAGAGATTTACGGAAACGTTCTTATATATTACTTTGTATCACAATCAATATTTCTTGGGATTATTCTTGCATTCCCATGTTAATGATATATGAATTTCTAGTTATTTTAGAGCTATTTAACATAGGTTCTAATACGCGAACGCAAGCTCAATGCTATTTAATGCCAGACATTTGATCCAACAGCTGAATTTTAGGTTTTTGTGTTGAATCATTAATTCAGCATAATACATAATGTTTTTTCTTCCAGTAAAATTAACTTCGTTAAGAGGAATCTTAAAATTTTTAGAAAGCGAAACTTGTAAGTAATAGTAGTGGCTTCCGAACTGTGGGTCGCGAAAACTTTTGAGTACTCTTTTTCGGCTTTGTTTTGCTACGTAAATAAATTAAAAGTCATAAGAAAAAGGAAAATACAACGATGTTTCAGGAAATATTTAACGCTTAGGATATTGATAAAGGCCGATTAAGAATTCGCTGAACTGTCACAAAATACATCGTCAAAACCAAAATGAATTGTTTTTTCATGCAAAGAAAGGGGCAAAACCTCGAAACCATGCTGGTTATTTTTTCAAGGCATTTGATTCAGTCTTCCCACTGAAGAGTTTTAAGGTACTGCATGCATTATTTTATCGTTGGACATCTGAGAAGTTTTATTTTCAGAAATGATGAGAATTGAAATACAAATTTCAAAATGAGCTGCAATGACTAAATGCTTTACCCTTAAAAATTTTTAAAATGGCCGTCGACTTCATTACCCTATTGGACAGTAACCGTTCTCGGACAAAAAGTGGAACTGTAGTTTTCTCCACATGTATAGTTATAAAAACCCGTTTTTAAGCAAGTCCATTTATTCTTAACATTAGCAAATAGTCAATACCTATAATACCTTGTATTATTATGATTACATCTTTTTTCATTTAGTTATTCTTGGACTCCCTTTCTGTTATTTTCCCCTTTCTTTTCACTTTCTTACCCTGTCTCTTTCAAACAATTATATACGTAGGAGTCGCAATAAAATATTGTTTTAAAACCAGGTCGGGAAGTAGAAGAAAATATGCAGATGTACAAATTAAATTTATATAAAAATGTAACCTTTGAGTGGTGTAAATCTTTATAAAATTCGACAGCAATGCGAAAATACTTTTTTTTAGAAGGATGAAAAAACTGATGCCAGTCACCCTCGATTCATATATCCCTCCCTTTATATAAAATTTATCCAATCGAACTTACATTTTGGCCTAATTGGGTTGGAATGCTTAAAACTCTGCTATAGAGGCAAAGCGGCCAACTTTTGTCCATAAAAGGTGGCAAATTTAATATGCGCGTTAAATCTACGAGTAGCAAAATTTACTTTAGTCAGTGTTTAAGATTACGACCTAAAATATTAAACACTTTAATGCAAGACAGTAATAATTTGTATTTAATATAATCTTTGTTAACAGTGCTGCAGATGAATAAATCGAGACTAAAACCTATATAGTATATAAGAAATTTAAAGTAGCGCTTTAAACATATTTGTCTTCATGAATTTTATGTATTTTCCACAAAACCGTATCAATTTTGAGGGAAAATAAGTCTCTCTTCTTGATTCATTTGTAAAATATTTGTGCCCTTAAATTTTAAAGTTTAAAATGTGATATAGGCTAATATAAATTCCCATTTGAAGCAATAAATTCATCAAAGTTAGTTTTCGGTTATACTGATGTCTTGAAAAGTCGTGAAAGTACAACAAATCCTGAAAAGGGTCCTGAAATGGTCGAAAATAGGAAATTATATTGGTATCAGGAGTTAGCAATTATTAACACAAAGACTATGATAAGTTTTTAAACCTTTCTATTGGCCGTTTTTTGACCATCTCTGCTTTTAGAGTACGCAGTGGAAAACATTGTCTCTTAATGGAAGCCCTATCTGATGTGGTTACGGAAAGTGATGTCTTGATATTGCATCTGATAAAGGAGAAGCTTGCTTTCAGTAGCGATCAAAACTTCTCTGTCGTTCAATCGGACAAATTTTGCCATAATAAACATGTATATACTACTGAAAATAAGCAGTTTACTTTTATTTATTACATGTGCAACTAGTTACACAGAACGAATTCCTGTTGGTAAGTGTTTTATTATGTAATCTGTTATTGAAAAGACACTATTTTTAATATTTCTACTTTAAGCATTACGCTGAAAGGCAAAAATCTTATACGTGTCATAATTTGAAATTTGCTTCTTTTATAATGAATTTTTACTTTTATTAGATGATATTCTTTTTCATGTGTACTTATTCCTTTCGTGCTTTTCCTTTTGAAGTCGTCTTCATTGTAATTACATTTTAACCGAAATAATTACACCCTTTTTGTGCTGAATTTATATGGGTATTAAATTTTTATCTATTAGTATCTTTCTATTTTGTATATGACATGTTTCTTTACCTACTATAGGATAAATATTTTATTTGTATAGCATCCAAATATTTAATAATATTCCGTGAACACGATTAGAAATTTTTAAGCTATTTTATGCAACGCACTAATGAATCTCTTGAATCTCTCAGGAAGTAATATCTGAGTATTCTGTTTCGAAGAATATTTTGTTATACTTTTATACAGAATATTCGAAGAATATGCAGAATGCCCAGTATATTTATAACCTCGATAACATCTGAGTATAATTTAACGACCAGCTGACAGAAACTTGAGTTCCTTAATGAATAATTAATCTGTGGAAATCTAGAAATATAAAACTTATCATTTTATCTCTGACTAAAATCAGGTGTTTTTAAAATATTTATTACTTCAACCAACTATTTGTAAAAGGGAGCACGCAAAATAATCTTAGCATTAAAAATTTCGTAACTACGTTTTTCTTAAATTTGAGAGAAGAGCTTATTTCTGTAATTAAGCAAGCAAGCTTATACTAACATTCTTACTTAATTGCAGAAATAAATGCAATGTTTAAATTTTTTGTTGGCTTATTGTTTCGCAAAATCCTTGAAAATAAAATTATCATTTATTCGCCATATGATATGTACATAATATGATAAATACATACATATGTGTAATCTTACACAGTATGTGCGTTCTTCATACAAGAAAACTCCAAAGTACTTTTCTTTTATGTGAAGTTCTAACAGTTAACAAAGTTTTATATATAAATGGGGGCATAATGATCACATTATTATTAATTTATTGTATATTCTTTGAAAATTCTAATCTATATTTAAATAACAAAGTTAAATGTTCAAGATTTTTACTTAATCAGATATTCAAAGATGCATATTTTACAGACTCAATGATGCTTTTATATACGAGAAACTGAATTGTAAAAAATAAGTAATATTTTTTTCATTAACAAAAAATACCAAAGTTAGCAGTTGAAAAGAATTATTTAAAGTTCTGCTCTTTTGTTCCATCTTGTGAAATGATAGGATTAACATTTAACTATTCTTGAACGTTAACAAGATTAACACTCAACACTTCTTTTAAAAAACAGGAAAAACAACCAGGCGGTTGAGAAATTTATCATTTAAAACTATGTCTGTCTTAAGTTAACAAGTTCGTCAGTCTAAGAGAGTGGTCTTCAAGCGTTTTTTCTCAAGTAACCCCTAGAACTATAAGAGTTTTACTGGGAACTCCAATAAACACTATCTTAAAATAATATTTAAAGTATATCAGCATGTTACAGGCACTCTATGTAAAGAGAATTAAAGAAAAATGTTGTATTTATTATAAAAAACTTTAACATAAAATTAATGTAATTTGCTTGTAAGGTTTATCCTAAGCTTATTAACAGTTACCTTAAGTTATGCCTCTTTCCTAGTCATTCTAATTTCAGCTTACAATTTCCTACAAGAAGGTAATTCCAGAAACGCAGTGAATGCAAATGAGTAAGAGTACTATTTAAGTCGATACTTCACCGACTTCTACAGAGAGAGTCTGCTTTTTCCTGACTAGGGCGCGTTTGCCATTTGGCTACATTCTCTCTTTAGCTACTACGCTCGGCCATACGTTAGGCCGTTGCTTGGGTTCGCCGATTTAATTAATATTTAGGGGTCAACTACTTAGAATTCCGATAGCTTCGGCTATATCTTTCAGATAGCTTTAGTTAAGCTTAGTTTAGTTTAAATTCATAATTATGTAAGTTCAAGCCCAAATGGAGGCTTTGTGTATACTCCGCGTTAGGAGTTGATTGTATTTATTCTAAGAAATAAAGGGTAGTTAACCCATTTTAAGTCTTACGCGTTTGCTCACACGCTTTTAAGCGATTATTCGCTTGTTAGTGTTCGTGGGGTTCTAAGATAGAACACTGGAATTAAATAAGTAAAACCCCACACTTGGCGCCCGAAATTGTTCTTAACGAACCATGCCGCTAGGTATTGAAGATTTCTCGTTCACCCCTCCTCCCTTTCAATTCTCAGGCACAACCAAACCCCATGGAGGGATTTGGATTTATCGTGGAAACGATGAGAGCGACAATGAAGACAACAGTAACTTTTCATACAAGAGGATCCGTACTGACCTTCCCGGAGAAGCTGTTATATCCTGTGAACCAGCCGCAAAGAGTTATCATCGTTACGACGAATTTAAAAGGTCAAGCCATCAGCTGTTACAAAGACATCGGCAAGAGTTTGTTGGGTGATCCAGGATCCGAAACGTACACGTGGGAAAATTTTAAAAATTCGCTATTAAAAGCATTCCCAGTTGTAAGAGACCGCGCAAGACGGGAATCAGAATTTTTGAGTAAATATCAAACTCACTTTGACGAATTAACAGATTTCATCTTAAGGAAGATCCATATTATCAAACTATAATATGGGAAAAGGCCTGACAATGAAATCATTTAAATAATTTTGCCGCGGTTGCTTCCGTCAATTCAAGATTTTCTTGAAGTTAGATATCCGCAAACGCTGGAAAGCTTATTAGAACTAGCTGTCAAATTTCAGAGTAGGCGAACGGCAGAAAATGCGCGTGCAAACAATTTTCGGCAGTATTCAAGGTTTCACGCCCAGACGAAACCTCAACGTCAGCAGAATTCCTATCGGCAAGAGGGGAAAGTAGCAAGGGTAGGTTAGGTTATTTAATTACGGCAAAGCACATGAGAGCTATCTGCCTAAAGGGAGGGATGCCTTCGTGGAGGACTTTCTAAGGGAAACTGACTCGTATACACGTTACACATGGGGAAAACCACGAAAACGCCCATGCAGCCAGCCCGTTCGCGGGATTCGAACCTCGGACCGAACTACCAGTGTTCAGCGTCTTTACCGCTGGCCGCTGGTGGGCCGGAAAGTAGCAAAGCCGTATAAGAAAAACGGTTCTCAGACCAAAGGTTGGGGAAATAAAAAGCAGTTAGACCAAGGCATTGAAAAAAAATTTAAATTAGTCGCGGTGACTAGAAGGAGGGTGAAGTGACCGTGTGAGAAGGTAAATTCCTCAGAAATCAAACTGAATACGGTAGTCGTACAAAATTTGGCCTTGCCAGAAATCCAGATACTACTAAACGACGTCCCTACGACTCCCTAACTGGATACCGGGGTTCAATGCAGCTTTCTGTCGCAGGATTTTTTTAAAAAGCATTTTCATCGTTATACACTGTTTAAGACAGCGGAACAACGCGTGATTGCTGTCTAAGGCAAACAGTGTGTCTGCTTGAGAAAAGGGGGGCTGCATGTTCAAATAAAAAATGAGGCTCAGAAAATCAATTTTCTCGTAGTAAAGAATTTATTAACCAAAGTCATACTGGGGGTTGATTTCTTACAAGCAGCTAGCGAAAAAATTTGATTTAAAAGATTCCACCTTGCAGGTCAAGATGGACAAAATTCAAGAAGAAAAAACCGCATTCCCAGAGGTGAATCTAAGTCACCTCGAAGAAGGAGGAAAAGAAAAATTCAAGAATTGGTAAGAACATTTTCTCAATTATTCGATGAAAAACCTGGCTTCTGCCAGATTGTCTCTCATAGCATCGACAGGGGTAGGGAGCCCCCAGTTCGTGCAAAACCGTACAGATATGATCGGCTGAAGGAAGACATTCTCGAGCAACAGATTAAGAAAATGCTCGAGGATAAGATACGCCAAGTACCAGCTCCTATGCTAGTCCTGTAGTTTTATGTAGAAAGAAGAATGGACTGCCACCCGCAGATCCGAATGCATGGAGATTCGCTATTGATTATCGAAAATTAAATAGCATAACGAATTACCCCACGTATTCCCTCCCGATAACAGATGAAATTATAAGAAAGATTCGTTCGACGAAATATTCGGCGAACTACACTAGCCCTGACGTCAGGTTATTTTCAAATTGCAGTAAAACCCAAGGATGTCGAAAAAACAGCTTTTATTACAAAGTCAAGCATGTATGCCTTTTTGAGAATGCCGTTTGGCTTAAGCGGAGCTCCCGCTACATTTCATAATTTATGGATATTGTTTTAAGGCCAGTTTTGGGAAAACGTACAGTCACCTATCTCGATGACATTATTGTGACAAGCGAAACTCAGAGGAACACATTAAACATTTAGAGGAAGTTTTTGCATTATTAAATGAAGCGGGCCTCAAAATTAATCCTAAAAAGTGCAAATTTGCTGCCAAGGAATTGAGGTACCTCGGCTATAAAATCTCGAAAAACGGTATCGAAACTAACAACTCCAAGATATTAGCTATCAAAAGTTATCCACCGCCAAATACGGCTAAGAAATTATCATCCTTTCTGGGAATGTGTTCCTAGTTTAGAGTATTCATTAAAGATTTTGCAAAGCTAGTTGAACCCTTGTTGGTGCCTAAACGAAAAAAAAAAGACTATGTTGTCATGGACAGCGGAGGCGAACACGGCGTTTGAAGAATTGAAACACGCCTTAATTCACGCCCCTGTTCTTAAGTTTCCGAAGGGGATCAAAATTTGGAAATTGCAGCAGACGTATCAGACTGCGGAGTTGGCCCAGTTCTTTCCCAAAATGGGTAGCCAATAGCTTTTTTCAGCAAGACGCTTAATCAAACTCAACGAAATTATACCGCAACTGAAAGGGAAACCCTCGCTGTCCTACTAGCGGTGCAAAAATTTCGTGTGTACTTTGGAAGTGCTCCAATAACTGTATTCAGATCACGCGGCAGTTGGTCGCCTATACTCCGGTAAAAATTTTTGGCCCTGGCTCATACGTTGGACACTAAAACTGCAAGAGTTTAATTTAATAATAAAACACACGCCGGGGAAAGAAAATGTAGTTGCAGACCCACTATCAAGAATAAAGATCGATGAAGACAGAAATACAATTAAATGTACGATGGTAACTGCGAAAATAATTGAATCCCAGGAAATAATAATTGCCGAATTAAAAACCTACTCACAATTTAAAGACATTTACGCTTATCTGGAAGCTCCCAAATATTTTGAACATGTAGACTTAACGGCTATTCGCAATAGGGCGGCCCATTATGAAATTATCGATAAATTCCTCTTTTACACGAAAACAACCAACGATAACCAAGAACTGCGACATTTAGTCTTACTGAGGCTACGCTTAAGTATTCTAGAAGAGTTCCATGGTTCTAAATTAGGTGGCCGTCTTGGCGTTAGGAAAACCGTGCAAAGGGTCCGCGAAGCGGTGTATTTTCCACAGTTATACAAAGTTGTGACAGCGTATGCCAGGTCATGTCACTTGTGTCAATTAATTAACGACGTTAATTACAACCCGGCCGGGTACTTAAATAGCTAAATAGCATAAAAAACCGCTTTCCCAAATGAATTGGTTGACATTGATTTGCTTAGTCCCTACCCTAGAACAAAGATCAATAAAAATACGTACTTGTTAACCATTGTGGATCATTTCTCAAAATGGGTGGAAATAATTCCCCTTAAACGGGCTTCAGAAAAAATAGTAGCAGATTAGTTTCTAAATAAATATATTTTAAAGTACGGGACCCCAGTAAAATTAATAATCAGATAATGGTAGGCAATTCGTAAGTAATTTATTTGAAAATCTGTGCACAGGCCTTGGCATACGCCATCTAAAAATGGTACCTTATAGACCGCAATCAAATATTGCGGAATGCCTAAATAAGAATAATAAGAATATAGTCAAAATTATTCTTGGATATGTTAAGAATTATCATGACTGTTGGGACAGCTGTGCCAATGAATTAGGCTTTGCCTTGAGAACAGTAAAACATGATACCACACAAAAAAAACCCTGCAGAATTATTCCTAGGAAGAAAAACTTTAACGCCACTGGATAAGCTATTTTTCGTTCAACAAAGACGGGAAGAGTTTAAATTGAAAGATACACAGTAAATGATTAATGAGGCCATCAAAAATTCTGATGCGGCAAGGTCGAAAGAGAAAGTATACTACGGTAGAAAGGGACGCGACGTAGAATATACGATAGGGCAAAAAGTATTAAAAATTAAGCATTCTTTATTATCCGCACCCGAAAATAGGATTGCCAGATTTGAGCTCAGGTTTGAGGGGTCTTTCATTATGGAGAAAATGAAATTTTCTACTGTTTACTTAAATGCGGAAAATGGACAGCAAACAATTGCTAACATGGACCAGCTAAAACCGTACTATAGTCGCACGGATTTTCTAGTTTTAAAGGATCTATTGCAGGTTCCTGGCAGCGCGCCAAGAATATGGATTTCGCCGTCGCCCAGCAACAAAAAGAAAACAAGCGGATAGCACTGAGAAAGTACCGCCAAGCGAACGCAACAGTCCCCACAAGGTTCAGGCCCAGCAAGAATGAAGAAAATAAAACAGAGAAAAGTTCCCCTTCAACAGAAGCTAGCGCCGATGGGAAAGCGGAAAAGGCTCACGGAGAATAATCAAGGAAAACGTCCAAACCCAGAACTGAAGGTAACTTCCTCGAAAGAAGCCATAGGAATATGGCAGCCAAGATCTACGAAAAGGAAACGTCTCGACGAAGCAAGATCCATTCCTTTTCAGGAAACCCGGAAAACCAAGCAAAGATCGAAAGATTCCGAGGGAAAATCCTGATACTACAAGGCAAACAACCCTCAATCAACCCTCAATCAACCAGAACCCTCACCGCAACCAACCCTCAATCAACCAGAACCCTCACCAACAAGAAAAGCAGGCCGATTCAACGCCCTATGAACGAAGGGAAAGGAAAGGTCGAAAGTGAATACCAGCCGCCCGAGAAGATTAAGAATTCAAGGTTTAAGATCTCTCACTTGGCAGGATTTTTGCGACAAAAGAGTGGAGAAGTGCAGAAACCAAAAAAGATAAGTGAAAATTTTCCTTGTTTCTATTTTGTATTGAAAGTTGGATTTATGTCATGTGTTTAAAGTTGCTTAATACTGTTTAAAGCAAGAAATTGAATTCGCAGTTTGCGAGAATGTTGTTGTAACTATCTGTTAAACAGAACAGATTTTTTTGAATTCGCAAGTTGGCGAGAATTTAATTTGTACATGCCTTTCTTTTGAGAATTCTCAAGTTAGGAGAAACTAATTTGTGAATATGTTTAGTCGAAAGACTTCAAATGTAGTAACTTAAAGAAAGATTGTAGCAATACTTTGTAAAGTTTGTATAGCAACTATAACGAATGATGTAAAATGAATTTTAAAATATTCCATGTTAAAATGTTCTATTGAATGTAGAAATGCTAATGTCAGCTTTTAAACTATTGTAAAAAGTTAAACTTGTACAAATGTAAGTTTTTGTCAAGCATGACTCTAAATACCTTGTATAAGAGATGAATTGAATGAAAGTATAGATTGAATGTGTTTAAAGTTAGGCTCTCCAGGCTTCACTTAAGAATTTTAAATTAAGCTTCTATGTTAGTGCATTAGAATTAGCTTTGTGTTTAAGGAGTCTTCTGAGGTCTGGAATGTCTAGTTTGTAACAAATCGTAGCTATTGGATAGTTGGTAGTGTATCTTCTCGGAAATACAACAATAAAAAGCTCGTTTCACCCAGAACAAATTCTGGAGAGCGTGGGGGGGGGAGAAGATTTAAAGTTTGGTGTGACTGAAAGTGTTTGAGGTCCAAAAATAATTTCAATAATAGGATAATGATAGCAAAATAAAAAGGCTTGTGAAAAATTTGACTAACATAGTTTCCTTCCAGGCAATTTGTAAAAGGACCAAGACGGTGTAAACAGAGAAGCAGATGTTTGTCCAAATCAGTTTGTAAAATGTGAATGTAAAATTCTTAGTTTTAGTATAGCTTTAGATATTGTGTAAAGTTGGTCTAAACAGGAAAAGTTTTAAGAATGAATTCAAGAGAGCACTATTGCTACAAGTTTAAAACTTTGATGAAAAAGAGTTTTGTAGAATTTACACTCATAAACAAGGTCGTTTTGAGACCTTATTCTTCGAGTAGTTAAATTCTGGCAGGGTTTATCCTAAGTTTATTAATAGTTATTTTAAGTTATGATTTTTTCCTATTTATTCTAATTTCAGCTTACAATTTCCTGCCAGAATGTAATTTCAGAAACGCAGTTAATGCAAATGAGTAAGAGTACTATTTAAGTCGATGTTTCCCCGACTTCAAGAGAGGGAACCGGATTTTCCTGGCTAGCGCGCGTTTGCCATTTGGCTACATTCTCTCTTAGCTACTGTACCCTCGGCCATACGTTAGGCCCTTGCTTGGCTTTGTGGATTTAATTAATATTTAGGGGCCAACTACTTAGCATTCTGATACCTTCGACTGTATCTTTCAGATAGCTTTAGTTAAGCTTGGTTTAGTTTAAATTCACAATTATTTAAGTTCAAGCTTAAGTGGAGGCTTTGTGTATACTCCGAGTTAGGAGTTGATTGTATTTATTCTGAGAAATAAAGGGTAGTTCACCCTTCTTAAGTCTTACGTGTTTGTTCACGCGCCCAAGTGATTATTCGCTTGCTAGTGTTCGTGGGGTTCTAAGATAGAACATTGGAATTAAATAAGTAAAACCCCACATGCTCATTAATAACATTAACTCGTTTTTCATGTGTCACCTACCCTTACGTTGCATTTAGTGATATAGGTGCGCTTGTAATTTTTTACACAAAGTCTTGAAGTCTAGCTCTATTGATGTTATCTGGAGTGGCATTTCCTATTCTGCATTTAATTTGTTTCTATATTTTGTTGCAATATATTCTGAGAAAGCTATCTAATTTAAGTATATTGCTCCGAACGACATTTAATGCTTACAGCTGTGCGAGAAAATTCCGAGTATTCTGCATAAACTTGCAACCAAGAAGTTAGGAGATGCTCCTGTTTAAATTTAGATTTTAACATTGAATCTGTTGGTATGTTGATAAGTTGTCCCTTTTTCTTAATTGGGAAGCCTTCTGATTTATGGCAGTATTCGAATGGACTTTTTAACCAGTCATACTTAATGTTTTCTTCTGGGAAATATTCCTTTGTAGTTTTCTTAAATTGACTAAGATGTACCATTGTATAATTTTTAACGCTGAAGTCTAAATTCAATTAATTTTCCATTAGAAAACTGTTCAGTTTCGCAAAGCGTTGCCCATCATTCTCTCTGGCATGTGATGAGCACATGCTGAACCTTGAAACTAATCTGTAACTAAATCTCTCTTTATATGTTTTAGTTATAAAAACTACCCAACTAGTATGAGTGCTTTATAATTTTCGTTTCGAGTTTTTATTTTGAATTGCGGAACCCCGGGTTCTGCGTTTGTTTATTATTACCAAATATTTAGTTTTATGTTTTCTCCTTTACTTTCTAACAATAGTCAACACTGTAAAAATTCTTTTGAAGTCGTCATTTCCATTTCATACATACTGAAACTGAAGAACTAATTTCTCTTACTAAAATCACTTTCAATCAAACCCACTTTGTTTTCCAAAATGAATATTATAGCCAAACTGAAAGATTATCTATAAATAATGGCTGTCCTGTAGTTGCTGACATTTACATGCACTACTTTGAAGTCAAATATTTGAAAAACTATCTTTTTGTCTCTGGATTCGATACCTAAACCATATTTTCGTGGTTTTTGATGGTAAAAAGAAGATTTATCCCAGATTTTATATCTTATAAATTGATTTATCCAGCCCTCCAGTTCATTTTTGAAACTGAATCTAGCAAATGCCCTTCCTATCCTTGATATCCTTACATTCTGCAATGAATCCGATTTCAGCACTACCGTTTACCGTACACACTTTTCTGTTCGTTTGTCTCCCCATACGAAGTCATATCATTCAGCTACGCAAAAAATGGCTTCTTTTTACTTTTATTTGCTAATGAACTCAATTATTTGAAATAAGTTGCCATTGACGGAGGATTTTTTTTCCGTGGTAATTGATAAAGCCTTTAAAAAATTTTCATCTTGCTGTCAAAGAAGAGATTCCGTTGTTACAGATGACATTAATAACCTTCTCGGGCTTCCATTTCATTCTTCTACCAGTTACAAAATGACACGGATTGTCCAGAAGTTCAATTTTCAAGTCATTTTATCGCCTATCAATAAAATTCATGGTTCGATTCTTAAAGCTTCCCTTTCTGACTTTAATTAATTCTTGGGGAATTTACAGCATATCTTTTCAGTGTGATTTCAGATATTGCCTAAACTAAAAGGCCATTTAAGTTTCGTATCAATGAACACTAGTATTGTGTCCTAAAAGGCGAAATTAACAAGCCTTCGGTAGCTGATCATACACTGGTGTGCAAAAATTAAGGACGAAGTCGAAAAATTAGCATATCAGAGAAGAGATCAACGAACGAATTCTTATCAAATCATATCAACGAAGAGGCAGAGCGGACAGAAAGACCAATCAGGAGATTAAGTAAGGTGATGTACGGTAGCACATGAGCAGATATGCAGGTAGACGTAATGGGGGAGTGTCTGAGTAGTATAAAGCATGTTGTCGGTGTAAGATCAGTATTTCTGGCAAAGAGATTGCACGCCGTATAGCAGTTAAAATCACACCGAGTTGCTGCCTCAGCGAGAAATGGCGAATAATCAATCTGTTAGACGACATCTGGATGCTTTTACCCGAGGTCGAATCATTGGGAAGTTGGAGGAAGGCCGCAGTGTGACAAGTGTGGCTGCAGAGTTCGGAATTGCTCACAGCATCGTTTCACGACTTTGGAGACAATTTCAAACTACAGGAACAGCTATCCGGGGGTTTAGTAGTGGTCGTCCACGAGGAACCACACCCGCAGATGACCGGTATATTGCCTTACAGGCCAGAAGAAACAGGCGGCAGACAGCGGGAGAAATCGCTAGACACACGACACAGGCGACTGGACGACCGATATCGCGTTTTACCGTGGCCAGAAGACTGCACGGTGGTGGTCTGTTTGCACGACGCCCTGTACGGTGTGTACCTCTAACGCCTGCCCATCGGAGAAGGCGTTCTCTGTGGTGCCGGGAACACCGGAATTGGAGAGACAATGAATGGGGACGAGTACTCTTTACAGATGAGAGCAGATTTAGTCTGATTTGCGATTCTAGACACATACACATCTGGACAGAGCGGGGAACACGCAATAACCCCTTCAACATCATCAAAAGGGACTGTTTTGGAGGTCGCGGAGTTCTCGTTCGAGCAGACATAATGCTTGGTAGCCGGACCGACCTTCATATCTCCCAAGGAGGTTCGTCACCTGGGACTGCTATTGTAACGAGATTCTTCTTCCTTACATGCGTTTTTTCACAAGGGCTATGGGTCCTCAGTTCCTCTTCATGGACGACAACGCTCCACCTCATCGCACAGTTACTGTCGAAGAGCTGTTGGAGAGTGAAGATATTGAACACATGGATTGGTCGACAAGGTCTCTGGATCTAAATCCCGTCAAGCATGTACGGAACTTACTAGGGAGACCCGTGGCAGCACGTAACTTATCGCCAGTAACGATTCCGAAACTGCGATTGGTGCTACAAGAGGAACGAGCAGCAGTGTCTCAACAGCTCATTAACAACCACGTATCCAGCATGCGCAAATGATGTGAAACCTGCCTAGCAGTCAGGGGAGATCATATCCCCTATTAAAGACCGGATGTTTCTTGCTGGACACCCATCATAGGAATGTTTCGGCCTTCAGTCGCATTGCGCTCCATGCTACTTTTTCAATAAAGCTTCTTTTTATCCCTTTGATTTCTCTTTTAGTAAGTGTTGCTTACATTACTCATGTCCTTACATATTGGGGATCTTACGGTATTAAATGTGTTGATTTGGAAAGCTTTTGTACAAAGTTATATTGAAAAAACCGTCTCGTCCTTAATTTTTGCACACCAGTGTAGATAGAATTTAATCACAATTTTGACATTGCAAAAAATTGTCCATGGTGAATTAGATTTTCTAGAATTTTTTCACGTTCATAAATATTTAAAATATTTATCTTCTAATTTTTTCTTCATCTTATTGATGAAGAGGGACCTGCACCTCTTCATCAGAGACCGAGAGAGTCTTGACTAAAATATACACCAAACACAAGGTTATTGCTTTAATTTTATGTTCTACTTTAGCTTATTTCTCTTCTCTCTTAATGGATTTATTCTGCTTAAGAATTCGGAAATGTTAAATAAATACGGTAACAGAAGTGTCTATATCGGTTTATTAATCATATTATTTTAGCAAAATTAAAAATTAGTTATAAAACTAAGTAAAGACTTATGGATGGCTTGGAGCAGGAAAACAAAACTTTAAAATATATTTTGTATTAAATTTATTAAAGTACCATAAGCGAATAATATTTTAAATTACGGAAAATATATTTGACGAGTAAAGAAAGGAAAAAAAACCTTACATTATAGTGTGTTCATTTGCTTTTGCTGTCTGCTTTGAATGAGAAATGCCTAAGGAAAACTAGTTACGTACGACGATGAGAGGTCAGAAACGAACGTTTCATTTCCGTGGGATGCATATATATTCATACACTTCAGAATAATCTACATTTAACTACTGGAGAATAATAGATTCCTACAAGACAATCTTAAATGGACAGGACTAGGATAGCAGCATTTCAAACAGGTAAACGTTATAAGTATAAATTTAGGTCCCGAAGATACTAGCATTACATTTCAACTTCTAGTCTGAGAATGTAATATTAGTTCTAAATTGAGAACTTAACTGCCCAGAGGTTAGCGCATCTGTTTTGGCTAGTTTTTGCTGACATTGCTCCTTTCATTACAAAACAAAATCGATTTGTGTATAAAACCAATAATATTTATTAAAATTTGCTGCTTTCTGCTACAGCCAAAACGCATATAAGTAGATGACTATGCCCCCTGCAGTGACTTGTGTTGCGCCAAAATTTCTATTTCCTTACTAGAAGTTATTGAATAAAAAAAAATAATCTGTTCAGAATAGGTTTTAGACTTTAACAAAGTCCAAACCTAAGGACATACACTAATTGTGAAGCGCTAAATTCTCTCTGCAAATCTAAGAAAAATTTAAAACTTTGTGGGGTTTTACTATTTAATTCTAAGGTTCAAACTTAGAACCCCGCGAATAATCGCTTAAGTGTAGAAACAGAACACGTAAAACTTAAACAGGCTTTACAACCCTTTATTTTTCAGTATATTTACAATCAGTTCCTACTTGGAAGTTTACACAAAGCCTCCACTCGGGCTTGAACTTAATAATAATTTAAAATAAACTAGCTTAAATAATCTATTTGAAAGGTACAGCCGAAGTTATCAGAGATCTAACTAGTTGGCCCTAAGTATTAATAAAATCGGCGACGCCAAGCAAGGGCCTAAGGTATGGCCGAGCGTAGGAATAGCTAAGAGAAACGTAGCGAAAAGGCAAAGGCTCGCTAGTCAGGGAATCAGACTCTGTCTTTCGAAGTCAGTGAAGTAACGACTTAAATAGTATTCTTTCTCATTTGCATTAACTGCGTTTCTGAATTTACATTCTGGCAGAAATTGTAAGCTTAAATTAGAATAAGATAAAAAAGATACAAAACTTAAAATAACTGTTAATAAACTTAAGATAAACCTTACATCTTTCCCCACCAGAATTTAACTACTCGATGAATAAGGTCTTAAACGACCTTGTTTAAGAGTTTAAATTTTAGCCAAGAAGTTTTTAATATCAAAATTTTAAACTTCTAGAAATTCTTCCTTGAATGAATTTCATCATTAAAACTTTTCCTGTTTAAGGCCAACTTTACACAGACATCTAAAGCTAAATTAAAACTAAGAAAAATACAGATTCACAATTTGAATAGCTTTTACATCCATCTACTTCATCTTTTCTTTCAATCAGACGTCAATCTTCACCTTCCAGTCCTCTGGAAGGAAAAAGTATTAGTTATTTTCATAACAGTTTCGAAGTGTTCTAATTACTCTTTCTTGCAATTAGTTTGTCCCTCAGACATTTCCATTCACACGAAACTTTAATTCTTCTTCCCCCCCATGCTGTCCAGAAATTGTTCTGAGTGAGACGAGGTTTTTATCTAGTAATTCCGCGAAAAAATACTACCACTATCCAACCGCTACGATTTGTTATAAACTCGGCTTTCCAGACCTTAGAAAACTCCTTAAACACAAAAGTAGACCTAAATGTCCTAAAATAGAGCTTAAATTTTAAAATTCTTAAGTGAAGCCTGGAAAGCCTAACTTTAAGCACATTCAATCTGTACTTTCATTCAATTCATCGTTTACACAAAGATATTTAGAGTCATGCTTGACCAAAACTTACATTCTGGGTGAAACGAGCTTTTTATTATTGTATTTCCGAGAAGATACACTACCAACTATCCAACAGCTACGATTTGTTACAAACTAGACATTCCAGACCTCAGAAGACTCCTTAAACACAAAGCTAATTCTAATGTACTAACATAGAAGCTTAATTTAAAATTCTTAAGTGAAACCTGGAGAGCCTAACTTTAAACACATTCAATCTATACTTTCATTCAATTCATCTCTTATACAAGGTATTTAGAGTCATGCTTGACAAAAACTTACATTTGTACAAGTTTAACTTTTTACAATAGTTTAAAAGCTGACATTAGCATTTCACATTCAATAGAACATTTTAACACTTAATACTTTAAAATTCATTTTGCATCATTCGTTATAGTTGCTATACAAAATTCACAAAGCTTGGCTGCAATCTTTAAGTTAACACAATTGAAGTCTTTCGACTAAACATATTCAGAAATTAGTTTCTCGGAACTTCAGAATTCTAAAAGAAAGTATTTACAAAATAAATTTTCGTCAACTTGCGAATTCAATTTCTTGCTTTAAAAGCAACTTTAAACACATGACATAAATCGAACTTTCAATAGAAAATAGAAAACAAGAAAAATTTTCATTTATCGTTTTGTCTTCTATACTCGTTCATTCTCTTGACGCAGAACTATTGAAATGTTGGAGATGCCAAATTTCGAACTCTGAGTCGTCTCGGGCGGGTGGTATTCGTTTCTGGACATTCCTTTCTTTTCATTCCTCGGGCGTTGAAACGGGGAGCTTTCCTTGTCGGTTGAGGATTTTGGAACTCCAGTTTCCTGTTTGGTTTGTAGCTTGCCGAGCTTGTTTCTGAATCTTTAAAAACCCTCTTAGTTCTTCTGGGTTCCTGAAAAGGAATAGACGTCGCGCGGTCGGGTTGTTTTCCTTTTACAGCTTTCGGCTGGCATATTCTTGTGGTATCTTCTTGTGGCCTGAGTTCTGTAGTTTGCCGTTTCTTTGCTTACCTTGCAAAAGCCTTTTCCGCCGCCTCATAGGCGCTGGCTTCTGTTGAATGGGAACTTTTATCTGTTTAGTACTCCTCGTTCTGGCGGAGCTTGAATCTTGTTGAAGTTGCGTTCGTTTCGCTGTGCTTTCTTTTCGTTTCTGGGAGATTCTTGCTGGGCGACGGTGAAATTAATATTCTTGGCGCTGTTTCAGGAGCTTGCAATAAATCTCTTAAGATTATAAAATCCGTACGACTATAACATGATTTCAGTTGATCGATGTTCGAGATAGATTGATGTTCATTTTGCTTTTAAGTAAACCGTTGAAAATTTTATCGTCTGTATTATATACGGGCCTTCAAACCTGAGCTCAAATTTAGCTACCCTATTTTAGGGTGCAGATGACAAGAAGTGCTTTAAATTTAGCACTTTCTGGCCTATGGTATATTCTACATCGCGTCTCTTTCTGTCACAGTACAAGTTTTGTTTCGACCTGGACGCATCAGAATTTTTGATGGCCTCATTAATAATTTTCTGAATATTATTCAATTTAAACTCCTCCTGTCTTTGTTGAATGGAAAATAGCTTATCGAGAGGCTTTAAAATTTTTTTTCCTAGGAACAATTCAGCGGGTTTTCTTTTTTTTTTTCTTTTTGTAGTGTCATGCTTTGCTGTTCTCAAGGCAAAGCCTAATTCATTGACGCAGCTGTCCCAGCGGTCACGATAATTCTTAACATATCCCCGAATAATTTTAACTATATTTTTATTTACGCGTTTCGCAATATTTGATTGCGGTCTATAAGGTATCATTTTTAGATGGCGTATGCCAAGGCCTGTGCACAGGTTGTCAAATAAATTATTACAAATTGCCTGCCATTATCTGATATTACTTTTACTGGGGCCCCGTATTTTAAAATATATTTATTTAGAAACGAATCTGCTACTATTTTTGATGAAGCTCGTTTAAGGGGAATTAATTATTTCTACCCATTTTGAGAAATGATCCACGATGGTTAATAAGTATCTGTTTTTATTCGTCTTTGTTCTAGGGTAGGGACCAAGCACCTCAATGCCAACCAATTCATTTGGGAAAGTGGTTCTTATGCTATTTAAGTACCCGGCCGGGTTGTAATTAACGTCGTTAATTAATTGACACAAGTGACATGACCTGCATACGCCCTCACAACTTTGCACAACTGTGGAAAGTACACCGCTTCGCGGATCCGTTGCAAAGTTTTCCTAACACCAAGATGGGCTCCTAATTTCGAGTCATGGAACTCCTCTAGAATACTTAAGAGTAGACTCATTGGGACTACCGGCCGCAATTGATTATCGGTGGTTGTTTTCATGTAAAAGAGCAATTAATCTATAATTTCACAATGGGCCGTCCTATTGCGAATAACCGTTAAGTCTACATGTTCAAAATTTTCGGTATTTTCTAGGTAAGCGTAAATATCTTTTAATTCTGGGTCTGTTTTTAACTCGGCGATTGTTTCCCGAGATTAAATTATTTTCGCAGTTAGGATCGTACATTTAATTGTATTTCCGTCTTAATCGATCTTAATCCTCGAAAGGGCATCTGCAACTACATTTTCTTTCCCCGGCGTGTGTTTTATAATTAAGTTAAACTGTTGCAGTTTTAGTGTCCAACGTATAAGCCGAGGCGAAAGACTTTTTCCGGAGTATAGGCGACCAACTGCCGCATGATCTGAATACAGTTATTGGAGCACTTCCAAAGTACACACGAAATTTTTGCACCGCTAGTAGGACAGCGAGAGTTTTCCGCTCAGTTGCAGTATAATTTCGCTGAGTTTTATTAAGCGTCTTGCTAAAAAAGCTATCAGTTGCCCATTTCGGAAAAGCACTGCGCCAACTGCGTAGTGTGATGCGTCTGCTGCAATCTCTAAATTTTGATCCCCTTCCGGGAATTTAAGAACAGGGGCATTAATTAAGGCGTGTTTCAATTCTTCAAACGCCGTGTTCGCCTCAGCTGTCCATGTGAACCTCGTCATTTTTCGTTTAAGAGCCAACAAGTTTTCAACTGTCTTTGCGAAATCTTTCATGAACACTCTATAATAGGGGCACATTCCCGAAAAGGGAGATAACTTCTTAGCCGTATTTGGCGGTGGATAACTTTTGATTGCTAAAATTTTCGAATTGTCAGTTTCTATACCGTTTTCCGAGATTTTATAGCCGAGGTACCGCAATTCCTTGGCGGCAAATTTGCCCTTTTTAGGATTAACTTTGCGGCCCGCTTCATGTAATAATGTAAACACTTCCTCTAAATGTTTAATGTGTTCTTCTAGCGTTTCGCTTGTTGCAATAATATCAACGAGATAAATGACAGTACTTTTTCCCAAAACTGGCCTTAAAACAATATCTATAACTTTTTGAAATGTAGCCGGAGATCCGCTTAAGCCAAACGGCATTCTCAAAAAGGCACACACGCCTGACTTTGTGATAAATGCTGTTTTTTCGACCTCCTCGGGTTTTACTACAGTTTGAAAATAACCTGACATCAGGTCTAAGGCTGTCATATATTTAGTTGACCTAATTTTTCTTATAATTTCATCTATTATCGGGAGGGGATATGTGGGGTATTTCGTTATGTTATTTAATTTTTGGTAATCAATAGCGGATTTCCATGTGTTCGGATCTGCGGCTAACAGTCCATTCTTCTTTCTGCATAAAACTACAGGACTAGCATATGGGCCGGTACTTGGCGCAATTATTTTATCCTCGAGCATTTTCTTAATGTGTTGTTCGAGAATATCTTTCTTCACACGGGCATACCTATACGGTTTAGACCGAACTGTGTGCTCACTACCATTGTCGATACTGTGAGTCACAATCTGGCAGAAGCCAGGTTTTGCATTAATTAACTGTGAAAAATTCCTTACCAGATTTTTGATGTTCTCTTTTTCTCTTTCTTCGAGGTGAGTTAGATCCAAATCCGGGTCTGCGGCTTTTTCTTCTTCAATTTTGTCCATCTTGACTTGTAAAGTAGAATCTTTGAAATTAATTTTTGAGCTAGCTGCGTGTAAGGAATCAGCCCCCAATATAACTGCAGTTAACAAATTCTTTATCAATAAAAAACTTATTTTTTGTAACTCGTTCTTTATTTGAACATGCAGCCCCACTTTTACCAAGCAGAGACAGTGTTTGCCTTGGGGAGCACTCAACCGTTGTTCCATTGTTTTAAACAATCTATAACGACAAAAATGCTTTTTAAAGAAGTCCTGCTACAGGAAGCTGCATTGAGGCCCAATATCCAGTAGGGCGGTAGTAGGGACGTCGGTTAGTAATATATGGATATCTGGCAAGGCCAAATTTTGTACAACTACCGAATTCTGTTTGATTTCTGAGAGATTTTCCTTCCCAGACGGTGACCTGACCCTCTTCCTGGTCACCGTGATTAGTTTAAATTTTTCTTCTCTGCCCCTTGATCCAGTTGCTTTTTATTTCCCCATGCTTTGGTCTGACCAGTGTTTTTCTTATCTGACTTTGCAACCTTCCCCTCTTGTCGATAGGAATTCTGCTGACCTTGAGGTTTCGTTTGAGTGTGAAACTTTGAATACTGCCTAAAATTGTTCGCACGAGCGTTTTCGGCCGTTCTCCTACTCTGAAATTTCATCTCTAATTCAAATAAGCTTTCCAGCGTTTGCGGATTTCTAACTTCAAGAAAGTCCTGGATTGACGGAAGCAACCGCAGCAATATAATTTCGATAGTTTCTTTGTCGAACCTTTTTCCATATATTAATTTGACAATGTGGATCTTCCTTAAGATGAAGTCCATTAATTCGTCGAAATTAGTTTGATATTTACTAAATAATTCGGATTCCAATTCTGCACTGTCTTTCCCAACTGGGAATGCTTTTAATAGCGCATTAAAATTTTCCCAACCGTACGTTTCGGATCCTGGATCCCACCACAAACTTTTACCAATATTTTTGTACCAGCTGAGGGCTTGACCTTTTAAGTTCGCTGTGGTGAGGCGATAATAATTTTCTGCAGCTGGTTCACAGGATATAACGTAAAATGTAAGTCCAGCTGCTCCAGGAAATTTATCACAGAACCTCTTCCGTCAAAAGTTGCTGCTGGCTTCATTGCCGCTCTCATTGTTTCCATGATAAACCCGAATCACTTGCTTGCTTGCGTTGAGGGAATTGAAAGGTGGGAGAGGTCAACGAGAAATCTTCACTACCTGGCGGCATGGTTCGTTAAGAACACAGTCGGGCGCTAAATGTGGGGTTTTACTAATTTAATTCAGTGTTCAAGCCTAGGATCTCCACAAACACTGATAAGCGAATAATCGCTTATGTGTGCGAACAGATACGTAAGAAGGGTTACCTACCCTTTATTTATCAGAATAAATACAATCAGTTTCTAACTCGGAACGTACAGCAAAGCCTCCACTTCGGCTTGAACTTAAATGAATAAGAAATTAAACTTAACTAAGCTTAACTAAAGCTAACTGAAAGGTATCGCCCAATCTATCGAGATTCTAAGTAGTTGGCATCTAAATCTTAATTAAGTCGGCGAAGCCAAAGAAGGGCCTAAAGTATGGACGAGTGTAGCAATATCTAAGGCGTATCCAAAAGGCAAACGTGGTCAGAAACTCACGCTCTCTCTCGAAGTCGGTGAAACATTGACTCCCCTTCCGGGAAAGTCGGTGAAACATCGACTTAAATACTACTCTTTACTCATTTGCATTAACTGCGTTTCTGAAATTACATTCTGGTAGGAAATTGTAAGCTGAAACTAGAATAGATAAGAAAGATGCATAAACTTAAAATAACTGTTACTAAAATTAGGATAAACCTTACAAGGTACTAAAAATGAAATATATTTTCAATAGCATTAACAGTATGTTCCTACTTGCCAAGTTTTAGCAGCATCGCTAATCTTCCGTTTTGGAGCTTTTATTACAGTAAATCAGAACACTTTATCAAGAAAGCTGCAATAACGTAGCACTAATGAAAATAAGAGAAATATTAAAAACAGAGTGGAGTCTAATTTTTTGTTGTATGTTTAATAGTTATGACAAAGCACTCAAGAACTATCTTACAATAAGGACGGATGCCTTCGTAGAAGGCTATCTGAGGTTAACTGGCTCGCACTCAGCTTGCATGTTGGGAAGGCATGACGAAATCGCGGGTCTTGACTAATTTTGGGTCTCTTCCTTTATACCCAGTGTCCTCTCTGATTCTTTTTTTAGATTGTTATGGTGTTTTGCATTGTTTTATGCATTTATTTTATTTACTTGTCGTTTTCAGGTTGATAATTTCTGGGTTTATTTCGCGTTTAATCCAATTTGAGGCCACATATCTCGTATTAAAGCGCTTATTTGTATCTTTTGATTGTAGATCTTTTAAATTCTGATTGTAACAACAACGTTGGAACAGCATGTAGAGTCTTCTAGTGCGTTTGGGAATCATAAATGGGCAGACCCTGCTGAAATACGAGGTAGCGAATTTTCGCTAGGTCTTGAAAGAATGGATAACTGCAGTAGAAGGTTTTAATAACTTTTTTTATTTTAACTATGTAGAGAACATTCGGTAATTTGGAAGCAGGAGAGATGGAACATGAGCAATGCCCTTGCCGGGACTTCTGGAATACGCGCCGAGCGTGCTGACCACTATACCACGAAGGTATGGGAAGAAGGCGGGAGAAATACCTTATATATTCCCCCTTTTAAAGGGAGACTGGGGATTAGGGGACACAATCGCCAAATTCTGGTGGTGCAGAATCGTCATCCACCAACTTTTTGTAGTTCGGGCGCCACTGTAGAGATATTAGGATTTTTTGGAAGCAGGGGACGTTAAATTGCTAATTAATTAAATTAAGTATTGCTCAATTTTTACGTTTAACGTGTGAAAAATGAGCAATGCCCTCGCCGGCACTCGAACCACGCCGAGCTCGAATACGCGCCGAGCGTGCTGACCACTACACCACGAAGGCATGCGAAGAAGGCGGGGGAAATACCTTATAACTAAACTGAACTAAAACGCACTCGCTCGTTGCTCACAATTTAACCACTACTTGTGGCTAAGTAACTTGAAAATAAGATGTACAATCACAATAAAGTAAAGATTAGCTACACGACTGGCTCATTCTTTATCTAAACCACTATATAGGCTGCACGCAACAAAGCCGAGCCTAGCATATCATTATAATCTAAAGGAAGTGGCCAGCACCAACTATTTAACAGCAAGGTTACTAAATCAACCACGTGGCATAAACTCAGAACTAAGGCTCCTACCGGGAACTCTTAAAACTGCTGCTTGAATACTGTTTCCAACTCGCTTAGATTTGCATATACGTCATTAAATTTACATTCTGGCAAGAAATTGGAATCAGAAGGTAAAAGGAAAGTCTCTTAAACTAAAAATAATTGGTTAGTATAAAATAAGGTCTTTACAAACGTTGTTATCTTTGTTGTTATTATGCTGGTGTTTTTTTTACACCTCCAGCAAAGTTGGAAGTGTAAAAGTTAGCTCAATTAGAGCGAGAGATATAAGCAAATTCGTTTCTGGCTTGTTTGGAGACAATTTTTATCGCCCTATTGGCGAAATTTGTCGATTTCTCGTCAATTTGCAGACTTTCTGGAAGTTTCATGGGAACACAGTTTCGAAGCCCTATGACTGATTTTTCCAGAATTCCATGCTACAATGCATGAATACGTGTCAAAGAGCTAAGGAGTTCACTTATGAATCAGCTGTGAGATTTAGCGGCTAGCTGAATTACGAGTTAGGATTTACTATGAAGAGATTAGAGGAATTATTAGCTATCATTTCCGGATTGCACCTTCGAAATTTAAACATACTACGCCTTTAGCGTTTTGTGGATGCTATCACAGACCCTGAAATAGAGCAAGCACTCCGAAAAGCAACCAAAGATTGCTCTCGTGTAGTCCATCAAAGTGGAGATTGCTCAGAAGACCAGCAGAAGAAACACTCGTCATGTAAGGGATGTTAATAGTGCGGAAGACACAGTGCTGGAAGAAGCGAAGAAATGAGAAATGCGCAAGTGGAAGATCCTGAATTGAAGGCATTAAGCGAATTAATGGAAACAATGAACGAATATCCTAGCTGGCAAGAAACGACATCCTTTAATCCGACGACGAAAATATATTGGGCTTTGTGGAATTCCCTTCATCTGCAAGGTAGAGTTTTCTACCGCAAATGGGAAGCTGACAATGAAAAGAGTTCCAAAAGCCTAGTATTCTGTCAGAGCTTCATAGCAGACCTACTGGAAGTCATTTTGGTGTTACGAAGGCACTCCACAAAGTTCGTGAATTTTTTTTCTGGGACAAAGCCGCAGCAGACGTAGAAAAGGGGGGCAAATCGTCTAACACGTGTGGAGCTCGAAAAGACCCGAAGAGACGTACATGAGGAATATGTACACAATGCTACAATGTGGGGTCGCTGTTCGAGAGGATTGCTTTGAACATTCTCGGACCTTTATCTGATACAAATTAAAATTGAAGACCGCGAGGATCCGTAAACAACTGAGCCGTAGTCTCTAGTTGTGATGGATTACTTTGGTAAATGACAGGAACTTATGCCGTCTCTGATCAAGAAGATTTAACAATTGCAGACGTCCTAGTGCAGAAATGAATTTCACGGTATGGAGTGACTCTCTTTATTCATTCTGACCAAACAACAAATTTTACGTCTTCCGTATTGAAAGGAATTTGTAGCATTCTTGGAATGGAGAAGACGAAAACCACTTCTTTACATCCATAGTCAGATGGCGTAGTGGAGAGATTCAATCGAACAATCTTGGACCTTCTGTCTTTGTTTGTCTGCAGCCTGACTTGCTTTTTAGACGACTGGTTGACACGGCTTCTTCCTCTGAGCAGTACCTGGATGATTTGCAGGCATGTTTGGAAGTCGCTTATCGACAATCGACCGTTATAGCCAAGATAATATAGAATCATAGATCTTTTAATTCTGAATGCAGCTATGTTGGAATTACAACAATAGCTTAATTAAAACGCAAGATATAAGCGCATTTTCGTTCCTGACGGACCTTAGGTATATTTGGAGATTTCTCTCTAACTTTGAGATTTTCTGGAAGATTGGCGAAAACACATTGTTGAAGCCCTACGAACGATTCTTCCAGAAGTTTCCAGAGCCCATGCTACAGTATAAAAATACGGGTCGGAGAGCTAGGGAGTTCAGTTTTGAATCAACTGTGAGATTAAGCGGTTAGCTGAATTAAAATTCAGGGTTTACCTTTCGAGTGATATGAGGAGCTTAATGATTTATTTCGTGGGCTAAGGAGGAGCTGCTAAATATCCGCGTCCGTTTTGAGTTATTTCCAGTTATTATTATGCTGTGTCTGCTAATTATTGTGCTTAATAAAGTGTTGTTTCTTCTTGCTTATCTGGACCTATTATTTAAAGAAACATCAGCGATCATGCAGCTCGCAACAGTACATTACTAAAAATTGGAAATGCACTGAATATCGAAGCGTATATGCAATCTTGTGGGTAAAATGGACTGTTCATAGGATCTATTTACAAAAATACTTTCTCAACTGACGCTGAATAAGTGCCAGCCCATTTATATATAGAATTACCCAAAATTCATTGCGACTCTAAGCAAGAATTCAGTGACGTAGGTATCCCCAACTTTTCAAATACTTGCCTGCGCGTGAACAGTGGAGTGGGATCTCAGAAAGCTACAAATTTTGCGTCATGTGTGATTTACATGTTCAGTATTTTGTATCAAGTCAAAGCTTTCTCACTTTAAAAAAGGAGCAACTCCTTAGCGAGATTCAATTTAACAGACATTCATCTGAGCTCTGTTCTAAAAAATTCCTAGTTCGAGCAGCATGACTTTAGACATCCGAAATCTGATTGTAAACAAAAGATGCCAGATGTCGGGGAAGAAGCAACAGGTATCCACCTATATTTACTATTCGGATTTATTTTTATTCCTTCTATGTCTTTCCTTACCTCCCCTTTTTTAGAATTACAGTGTAAAGTAAGATTTTATGCATTTACTTACGTTCGCACTCGCTACATCATAAATAAAATGGCTTCGATTTCTTGCAGACCGCATTATTGAACACTGATGTCTGCTTGGCCCTTTGAACCGGTGTCGAAACATTAGTGCTAGGTTTTATCAAATTGCCTATTAATAGGCCGGATTGAAACGAACATGTATGTGTGTGATTACTTAGGAAAACTAAACGTATCTGAGCATTTTATTTTACCACGTCGATGAAATCGTTGTTGCTTGAAAATCATGCCGAAACTTAGGCCTTTTTGTCACTTGTTCTCTTTGTTTTACATCTGCAAACAACGGATAATTGAAACCACGGGTACTAAATCAGTGGATACGGGGAACGACTGCACAGTAAAACGATGTTTACTTCTATTTCTTATGTTTAATATCGTGTTTAACCTTTTTTTCTTTCTTTCTTTTTTGCCTTTCTATTTTTAGCGGGGGGTAGGGAGGAGACTCTTAGATTCAGTGATGCCTTTGTTTTACGTTATGATCTTGTGCGCAATATGCTGTTGTATAAAAGTTTAAATACAGAACCATCTGCGATCCAGAGCGGATTAATCTGGTTTATGTTAATTCCTATGGGTAAAACAGTTTCCGTTCGCTTACTTTTCGGATAACAGCTGGCCTTCAGGAATGAAAAACATTTGGGAAATGAGGTTTCACTGCATATATGTATGTATGCATATATATATATATTTCTGTGACGTAGTTTTCAGTTTTTATCGAAATAATAGATGATAAATCATAAACTTTATTCTCAATTTACGAAGATAAATAATTTAAACACCATTTCTAAATGTTACAGTTTTACACTCCAGGTTATTACTACAGTTTCTTCCTCTATCAATTTTTCCTAAAATTTTCTAAACTAAATTCCTAAAATTTTCAGAACAACCAGTTTTTAACATTTTTGTCGTTGCTCAGCAACGGTTACATGAAACAAATATGGTGTTGCCACTCCAATATCAAGGATAATAATATTTATAAATTTGTTATTGTTAAAATATAATCAGTTCTTAAATAATAAAATATTACAATACACACACATTAAGCAACAACTGTTTTCCTGTCGTATTTATTTGGCTTAAACTTCCGGAGTGAGAAAGTCATTTACGTCTGTCGTTACATTACCTCTTTTCCTTTTCATCCATATTTACCTACTAATTAAAAGTCAAACTGCCATTCGTTCCTTTAAACTGATTTCATGTATTAAATCCTGTAACAGGTGTAATTCTAAAAAAAGATGAGCATAAAGTCATAGAGACAGTCATCAATTATGTTTCATGGAATCAACGAACTAATGATGGACAGTCCCAGTTTGTGATAGATATAATCAAAGATAATGTCGAAGAAGAAGATGCTGTGCATTATCAGCAGTCTAGTAAGTATTTTTGTCCTTGTATTAGTAATAAAAACGTGACATAAATTTCTAGGAAAAAAATTATTATACTATGCCAAAAAAATATATTGCTCCGAAAAGGCAAACACTTCATGAAACGAAGAAAATCGTTCTCCTGCATCACTTCTCCCACAATATTTCTAAATCTGCAGTATTTGTAGCTTATTGATAAGTTTTATTATAATAGTTAAAATGTTAGCTTTTTATGCAGCATTTAAAACATTTATTTGTATTATTCACCTATTAAGTAGTAAAATCTAAATGCTATGATTTTATTTTGCTGCATGATTCCTCTTTTAACAAAAAAGTATAAAGTGTAAATGAAAATTTTCAACTACGCAGTCAAACTAAAACAGGTATTTAAACAGTTATTTATTCTGTTCAAAAGAAGAAGCAGGAAGGAGAAGCAAGGGAGACGGTTTCAAGGACTCAGCGTAACTCTTAAGAATTAATGGAAATAAGTGAAAATGCAATTAAATAGAAATTTTTATGGAAATTTTCTTTAAAAAACTGAAGGGGTCAATAAACCCCTTTCCCTATCAGATCTGTCAATTGTTTTACTATAAGAATGCTTAATATAAACCAAAAAAAATAAAAATAAAAAAGAATAACTTATAAGAAAAAAGGCTCTTTATATCTATTTTAAAGTCTCATATTTTCTCAAACTTTTTATTTTTTAACAATATTGAAATTTGCGATTTGCGAAAATTCCTGACTGATGGTAAAGAATGAAGGTCATTTTCGGATTTAGCGTTAAAAAATATATAAGAATCAAATATCAAAAGTTAAAAAACCCAGAAACCGCAGGTTTGTGCAATACACAGATTTTTACCTGTATTTGCGTATTGTAGTGTTTTTTTTATCTATACGTGTAAACGTTTAAGAGAATGCAGGTACTTACACTAAGTATGTAAGCGTTTTGTGCTAATGCAGTTTTTATTAAAATTTTCCGTGGTAGTTATTATGTTTATGTACTTGCCTTAGAAATCTAACTGAAATTCAAAAATTAAGAATGAAAATTCCGATTTCACTTTTAAAAAGAAAAGAAAAAAAATAATAAAGAAGACCTAGCATTAGCAGTTTGTAATTTATTTTAAATACAATGAAAGTTACAAATCACTACATGAGCTATCACCATGTTTTTAAACCAGATTATATTATTTCCTTTAACGTCCTTCTGATGTTAATGATGTCTTTTGCACTTTTTTTATTGCGAGGAAGTATTCTTTGTTAGTAATAAAGTTTCCTATTTGGGATGCAAATTTGATTCACGTCTGAATTGGAATGAACATATTTCTTATATAAAGGAAAAAATTGAAAGGAGACTTGCAATTTTGAAACGGCTGGCGGCCTGCCGATGGGGGTGTAACAGAGAAACTTTAATAAATACATATAAAATGTACATTAAATCATTATTTTATTACTGTAATGAACTTTTGATGAATGCTTCCATCAGTACAGTAGACGTTTTCTCAAGATAACAAAACGAATCTCTTCGCCTAATAACAGTTGCAGTTAAATTCACTGCCATAGCGGCTATGGAACCTTTAACCAATATTTCTCCTGGTTTGCACGGCATTCGTAAAAATGCTACAATTTTGTTTCGAAAACTTTGCAGGCTCCCAAATAATAAATATTGGAGGAATTACAATTTTAATAATGACAAAAATTTAAAGACAAGTGGGTTTGAATCAAATTGGTTATCAATTAGCAGAAGACCTAGACCTTGTTCGTTTAGGAAATGAATGTAATGACTGTACCTTTGATTACTCTTGATTATGGTGACTTTTGTACATATTTTGAACTTGAAGTGTAAACTGATAAGAATGAGATGCCCACTGCCCAGATCAGAGCCACTGCTTATGATACTATTGAAAGAAGATATCCTAGTAACATCACGATCCATGTTTACACCGATGGATCCATCATTGAACGAGGTACTGGTATCTATTGTAACCATTTTGCATTCTATAAGGCAGTGGGAGGAGATGCTGTCAATTTCGATGGTGAAGTTGAAGTTATATTTATCGCCTTGAATCAATTAAGATCTCGATCAAGATTTTGCACTTCCGGACGAATTTACGAATGTAGGAAGATTCTCAAAACTCTGCCTGACTTAGAGTTCTTTCAGTGGATTCCTGTTCATCGTAGCATCGAAAGAAATGAAAGAGCCGGTTTCCTGGCAAAGAAAGGAACGGCTATTCTACAGACCACTAATAACCATATGACTTTTAATTCTGCAGAACTTCTAATTAAATTAAAGTTTAAGAGGAGGTTTGCCTCCTACATATCAAATGAAGCTACGGGAAAGGCATGGCAGTGTCTCACTAGTACAAAGCCAGTTAGTCCAGATTTTTCTAGCTCTGTAGCCATGGCGTTATTTCGTCTTTTGACCGGGCACGATTGTCTTGAATGCCCATCTTTTTAAAATTCGACTTAAGGACACTTCTGTACTCTTTGTAACTCTAGACAGTCCATGGAGTCCAGACTTCTGGACTCCATAATAATACGTTAGTATATTGACGAATGCGCGCACTGTGCTATTATCTTTTAATTCTATTGTTCTAAAGTATTGGGAAGCAAGATCAAGGTTAATAGCTTAGTGGTCAAATGTCTGGCATTTGTATAAATAAATAAAACTTCTGATGTTAATAATTTTAATTAACGTATTATTATAACTTACGTCTAGTTTGTAGGTTGCTAAAGAAAGGAATCATGGTTCTACTAGCACCTAGCACTTGCTCAGTATGTTTCTCTGTTCTGGCTACTACTTCAAACGAATTTAAGATACCTTTGATAAGTCAAGAACTGCCCGAATTTCCCTTGGATGTATCGCCTAAATATGCTGTTGGAATTCGTCCTGGTACTACAAGAGCCATCCTTGATCTGGTTCGATATTACCATTGGCAAGATATTGTTTATATGTATGACCACGATTATGGTGAGTTTTGTTTTTTATTGGACATTTTTTTACTCTAAATGAAGTATTAATAATTTTTCTTACAGCTACTAAACGTACTGATAATTTATTAAGCTCTGATCTTTACATTCTTAAGTGTGAGAAGTGAAAAATGTTCTTAACGGCGAAAGGTGTAAGGTTCTTAAGAGCAAAACGTTGTATTTGAACTTATATAAACAAGTTCCCAGTTTAACGTAATCATAAATGAACAAAACGCCGAAAATATTTAAAGTGCTCCACCATTTTAATAATTGACAGAAATGTAAAGTTAGACCAGGAAAAAAAATCCTAGTTACCGTAGATCAGGATTTTCCAACCTTTTATAGGTATTGATCTCTGTCAAAAAAATTTTCTCTTGATCCCATTTAAACTAAAATAGTTTTAGAAACCTAAGTTTGGTTAGTTGGTTATTTAAATAAGGCAGATCACACAAAGGCTACCTGCTTAAGGATCATAAGAACTTCGTAAGGAAAACTTGCTAGTATCCACGATGCACATGCGGAAAACCACCAAAAAAAATGCAGCGAGCTCGATTTCGAATCCAGGGGCGAACTACAAGTTTTCAACGGTCTTAATCAATCGGCCGCCAGTGCTCAATATTATGGTTGGATCTTTCGTCAGTGTTCAGTGATTTTAAGTATGTTTACCTAATTTTGTCGTTTGACTGAAACACATCAAATTATGCCATAATAATTTATCGTGTAAAAGTATTCTGCGTATTAAATACACTACTAAAAATCCAATAAGGAATCAGTAAGTTAATATAATATGTATA
>KK119341.1:366663-392233 GCA_000611955.2 Stegodyphus mimosarum | reverse complement strand
TTTTTTTTTTTTTTTTTGCAGTATTTGATTTATTTATAAATATAAGTAAAATAGTTAATGAAGGAGCTTACTTCTTTTCTTAATGTTGAAATGCAGTTTACATTAATGTATTCTGTTTTTGTATCAATCCATTTTTGAAATAACTAGAAATTTTTCTCCTATTTTCTGCTATTCAATATTTATTTGCAGTAGTAGTTGTTTTCATCCTAAGCCAATGAAAAGAAAAATCTAAATACTTGTTTTCTAATTATTAGAGAATTCTTTATTATTTAGCATTGTGTATTAGATACTAACATCAGTGTTGTGTATTAAACACTGACATACTTAGGCTATCAGAAGAGTTGGTTTGCAATATTTTAACTTGATTTCTTTTTTTAAGGAAAAGATATAGGTTTGAATAATTTTTTCTTAGGTTTGAATATTTAGAATACTGCATTCTCTGGCTATTGATAAAATTTATTGCTTGGTTATAAAATTGCAAGTAATGTTTATTACTTAAACAGTAGTAATTCTTAATTTCTTTCCTTAATATGTCTACGACCAGCTCGGCCCCGTGCCGTTGCTGGGCGTCTAGACACGTAATAATAAAAATTGAAACACTGGACTTTTTGAGTTTGCATCCCATGCAAAAAAAGCAGCTAGACTGCAGATTAGGGGCCAGTTGCCAAATGAAGCAAAATCGTGCCAAATCTGGTAACCTCTTGGCATGGAAATCATTAGGGTTTAAGGTTACAGTTTATAGTATTTAAGTGCGCTTTTTGAATTTTCGTCATTTCACTGTGCTTCTAGTAGATTGTGTGAGCAAAATGGCTGGCGTCGAAGAGTTGAACGTGTGGATTTTACTTATTTGATTCAATTGCAAGATAAGGGCAAAAGATGTGTGATAGAATGATGCATGAATTATGGTTTGATTGCGAATATGTGTGAATGTCCTAAGTGTAAAAATAGTATGAAACTAGTTGAAAGGAAAGATGCGACAGATTTGTGTGAGTGGAGGTGTGTGTCCATTATATGTGGTTGAAATAAGTGTGCCATTTTGAATTTCATCTACATTGTATTGTTACATTTTAGTGCAGATATAAAGAAATGCGAGTTTCTACTGTTTATTATAAATAAAAATTTATTGTAAAAATATAAATTACGTAGTTAAAATTATTTAACCACTTCTTGTTTCTTTTTACTAAACTATTGCTCGTGTTTCAGTAGATCAAAATTTTGAATTTTACTTTCATTTTTCTTTTTTTTTTTAAGTTTTAGTTTAAATATGAATTAATGCTTTCCGATCATTTATTGCTCATTTGTGCTTATTATAATTTCTTAAATTTCGTGCTAAAATGTTTTACTCCATTTTGTTACTGTCTTAAAAATGTATATGATATTATGAAAAGTTTTAATATTGTCAATCCCATAAAATACATAGTTATTAACTTTCAAATACTTTACCATTGTTTTTCTTGAACTTCTGTTTTAGATATTTTTGCATGTTTACAAGATTCATTCATATTCGCAACCATCTAATATGACGATATGATGAGCTAGCGATTTTCTAAAACGCGCAAAAATAACTGATTTGGAGAATTGGCGATTTTTCGAAAACGCGCCAAACTGGCCCGTAATTTGCAGTTTTACCAAAAATGCCTCTCTGTGCCCCCAAAGGTTCACCTCCTGGCCTTGATGCCATGGAGGACGTAGTGAGTTTTGAACTGCTACCGAAAGCACAAGATAAAATTCCGTGCATATGAAATAAACGGCTCCCAACTCATTTCCAACGTGTGTGCTATGAAATGGTAGATTTGAGTTGCTTCCAGCTCGAATGGTCTATGTGTGTAAAAAACCTATCTGGTTGATCCTGCCAGTAGTCATATGCTTGTCTCAAAGATGCGTGTCTAAGTACATGCCATATTAAGGCGAAACCACAAATGGCTCATTAAATCAGTTATGGTTCCTTGGATAGTTCTTAATTCTCTGGGTCCTCTTATTAATGTAAAATAGGGCATTTATACAACTGTCTAAGTAAAACACAGTTCTTTTAGTAACTGTATATAATTATTTAGTTTTGTTTGTGGAAACTTGGTAAAATTGGATGACCAATACAACAATGCCAAGCCATGTTTTCTATTGGGTATGGTTTATATGTCTTTTTTTTTCCTGTTTTGATCCTCAAATAAATTACATTTTTTCTTGAATTTTTCCATTTTTTTACCATTTCAACTCGACAAAAATGCGTTATCTCTGATATAAGGACGAAACATAACTGCTAAAATGTTTCAAAATGCAGTACTTATGTATTATTGCAACCACCTTGTCACAATTTGGTGATGTTTACATAAGAAAAAGAACAATTATTTTTATTCTAAAAATATATATATGTGCACATGTATATTTTACTTATCAACTATATATGTAATCCGAAAAAAAAAAGTCAGTAAACCTAATTACAAACGGATTTTTGTTTTTATTGTGGTGAAAATGTCATAGCCATCGCTTTGAGGATTCGAAGCATAATTCCTTAGCTATTTTGTAGCAAAATACTTTATTCCTACAAAAATGTTGCCTTTTTTTTTTCTATTACAGGAAAATCTCAGCAGCACAAATCTTAAACCTGAGTTTCTGATAAAAAGAAACAGTGCAAACTTTTCTAGAAAAGCCACTGGAATTTGGAATACAACAGAAGGAAAATACATATAGAAATAATGACAAACTGAGTATTTGTCATGTGTATGGTTGCCTAAATATGTGCATGGTTATCAGAGCTTGGTGTATTCTGAAACTTTGGTGATTTCTACCAAAATAGTTAACGATAATACATAAGTATCCAAAATGCTTATTAGGTGAACTAGCAATGAAAAGTTTTCCCTGAAATGGGTACAAATTACCATCCCCACTTATTTTCTTGTTTTAATTCTCTTCTGAATTACGTTTCTGATAGAATCTCCTTTCTACATATATTTCAGCTCACCGAAAGTATATTTGTGTTTTTAAATAAGGTTGAAAAATACGTCAAAAACTGTTTCAGTATGTATCTTGATGGAAATTGCAATTGAAAATTTGTATTGAATAGTTATAAAAAGATTTAAACTATGCTTCTCACAATATGCACTATACGTTTTGCTGCACAGTCACCATCTTCATGTGAACTGGCTGGTTATTGCGTGTCGGCAAAGATTTTGTGCACATCAAGGTCACCTCACACATCCCGACATTCAAAACTTGGACATTTTCCAGTTATTTTGACATAAAAACTAAGATTCATTTATGATAAGCACATAATGATAATCACATTTATGATAAAGTTTAGGTCAGCGATTCTACACCTTTTGACTAACACGTACCATCTAAACAGAAATTGAAAAACTTTAGTACAACCACTACATTTTACAGTGATTATTTTTCTATTTCCCAATAAAAATATTAAAAATATATATACATATATATATTGCCATTCATACAACCCATTGGCTATTTGTATTAAGTATGCAAACATTAAAAAAAAAGATTAAAAATTGGTTACAATTTTAATTATCAAAATTTAAGTTATAATACTTAAGTTCTAAAATTTATGCAAACTTTGAGTCTGTTTAAGAGAGATCAATTAATGTCTGGTCTTATTTCACTTAGTTTTAATCATAAATTAGGATCCACTTTTAATTTTGTTCTGTATTTATTTTTCAAATATAACGTGGAAAAACATCTTTGTTCACAGAAATAGGTTGTGCTAAAAAGCAATAAAAATTTAATAGCTTTATTTGAAATGCCTTTAAATTTTTTTTTTTTTTTCCGGTTCATCCAAAATTTAACACATGTGCTATTTTTGAAATCTTCAGTTAGAGTTCGTTCACAGGAAATTTCTATGAATTCTTCTCTTTCTTCACGAAATAAAATTTAAGTACATTTGAACAAAATGGGTTTCTAATCCAATTTTCTTTTTCATCATCCTCGGGAAAATACATTTTGAAATTATTTATAAATGAAACAATGATTTTTATTGTCAGATGCTAATTCTTCTTTTATTTTAAAATTATTTTTGGTCAGAAAACTTTCTAAAAGTGTTAAAAAGCTGAAAATTTTATTGTCAAATTCTTCTATTATTAGCTCAAGTTTTTTATTTTATCTCTAATGGTAAACAAATTAACACTTTGTTCTTGTAATCCTAAATTTAATTCATTTAACTTTCCAAAAATGTCAGCTAAATCTGCTAAACACACCAACCATAATTCACTAATAAACATTTTTGCAATTCAGATTTTGAATGACGGAGGAAAATTTTAATTTCTGATTGGAGTTCAAAAAGACTATTTAAAACTTTGCACCTGGAAAACTGCCTTACTTCAGAATGTAACAAAAGCATTTCATGTTCACTGCCCATCTTTTCAGAGTTTCAGGTTCTGTTTTGGCTACTAAAGCTTTATGATGAATGGAACAGTGAGTAAATTTAGTTCAGGTGCAACTTTCTTTATTTGAGAAATAGCATCAGAATGTTTTCCTATTAAAGCACGAGCTCTGTCACTGCATACAGCAGTGCACTTATTCGAAGGAATATCATTCTCAGATATAAAATTGTCAATTATTTTGAAAATTTCATTTGCAGTTGCTCTATCATGAAGAGATTCACAAAATACCCTTCGGCAATTTGTTTATCTTTTCATAATGTATGTAAACTAGTAATTGAACAAAGTGCGTTGTATTACTACTTTATCCAGTTGCAATGCAAAATACTCACTGTGTTTTATTTTTTGAATAAGTGTCTCTTTTATGAAATTTGCCATTTTATGAATTCGTTGACTCATTTGATAATGGAATTTTATAAAGTTCATTAACGGCTTTTTCTTTGAATAATGCTGAAACAATATCCTTAACTGCTGGTAAAATAAAAATAAAGGCTTTCTGCAATAGTTTGAGCCTGCCCAGTCTTAGCAATTCTTATGTGAACTATGTAACTAGATTCCAAAGCTTTTCCACTTGAAGTAACAAAACCTTTCATTATTTGTTTACTATTTTTGAACTCCGATAATTTCCTCATAAAATTTTCTTCGGAATTTTCCTTTAAATTGGCATGCTTGGATTCAAGATGTCTTTTAAGAAACTATGGTTTCATACTTTGATTGGTTAATAGTTCACCGCAGACAACACATTGAGGTTGAGGGTCCATTTGATCTCCTTTCGAAGTAAACCCAAATGATAAATAACTTTCATTACATTTTCTACAAGCAATTTGCCTTTTTTTCTCAATATTGTTAGTGTTAGCAGATTGTTCTGGATCCAACACCTGTGAATTATCACTCTTCCACTTAGTCATCCTTGCAATTTTTCTATTTTGAAAACTAGGTCTGTTTTATTATTTTTTCATAAGTATTTAAATGAACACTATATATTATGAGTTCTTCAAAAACAGACAGCAATATTCTCAAATCGCATAGAAAAGTAAGGAATACAGCAACAAGACAAAATACCTGCTTTTAAAAGCAGTAAATTGACATAAAAAATGATTCTAATTGAAAATAGCCCATATGAGTCCAGAAATGGTGTGACATAAAGTGTAGACATGCTATTAAATCAATCAACTCTAAAAGAATTAATGAGATACTATTATCTTTTTATAGGAACTTATTTTTCTTTCTTGTTAAATAAATCATCCATTTCCATTACTCCTTTTAAAAACATCATTTATGACAAAATTTTTTATGTCTATGACTAAAAGAATATTTGTGAAAATAAAAACAGATTATTTTGTTAAAGTATATGAGCGGCTATTGATTTGAACAAAGCTCAGATCATATGAATTTTCGAGTGTTAGAAAAAAAAACTTAAACAGGATGTTGGGGGTATTTAATTTTTGAATTTAATAGTTAAAAATTCTTTATTTCTTTGCATACGACTTATTTTTCTCTTGCGTACCACCAGTTGAAAATTGCTGGTTTAGGTATTTAAAATCAGATTTCAGCTTTTTCATCGACCCTGTACTGAAATGAAGAAACCATGCTTTATCTGCACTTTTATAAGTACTTCATAGTTCTGGTGGGGCCACCAGCGGCCAAGCAATAAAGTTACTGAACACTGGTAATTCAATCCAGGGCTCAAATCCCAGAGGACAGGTTGGCTGCATGGGCATTTTCATAGTTTTTCTTCATGTGTATACAAGCCAGTTTCCCGTAGAAAGTTCTCCACAAAGACATCTCTACCCTTAGGCAGGTAGCCCTCTCATGCTTTGCCTTAATTAAATAAACCAAACCATACTTTTGTAGACGATTTCCAATAATTTATAGCTCACATGAAAAATCACATTAAGCATGACACAGCATATTGAATAATTACTAAAATTTGTGACAAGTAAGACATAAGCCAGTTGCAGCCCCAGTTGTAAGTTATTAGGCATAAAGCTCTTGGTGCCCTGTTTGTCTTAAATGATTCAGTCCAATTCTAGCCGGCCCGTAGTGATAATTAGTAAGAATATTTTATATTAAAGCTAAACAAAAGTGTTTTTTACAATGATTAATTAAATCATGTTGGAGGATTGTACAATGATTCCTCAGATCATGTTGGCTCATGTAGTTTGTTTACTGGAGCTTATATCTTAAAAACAATATTCTTAGAAGATGTAAATTTCTGTGTTTATCTTCAGATTAAATATGCCGGATCAGAACTACATTTGAATGAAGTGCTTGAGACTGTGTGCAACACACTAGAGGATTATGCTCAAGCTAAGCATAAAGAAACTGGAGAGAAAGTTTTGCTAAACTTGTCTAAAGATGTAGAAAAGCTCAATTCACATGACTTGGTGCCAGATCCTGATCTGAATCGAAGTCTCAAATATTATGTAAGTTACATTTTCAATGAAACTTAGGACTTTATATTTTTATATTTTTTATTAGATTAAACTT
This sequence comes from Stegodyphus mimosarum, assembly GCA_000611955.2. NCBI lineage: Eukaryota > Metazoa > Arthropoda > Arachnida > Araneae > Eresidae > Stegodyphus > Stegodyphus mimosarum. Next base: position 385,355 of record KK119341.1, on the reverse strand, counting down.
TTTTTTCAATTAAAATTTCGATTTGAAGTTAAGTTAATGTTACCTATATCTGAAGATTTTTATGTATCTTTCGACATTTTACAGTTAAAGAAATAAATTATTGGTTTATGATAAGAAAAAATGTAGTTAGGAAATGTTTTTTATGCAAGTTAAAGTCTTCATATTTAGAAATTTTTTTTGTGTGTGTATTAGTATGCTTGGGCTACAACTTACAGTAATTTTTGTCTTAAGAGTATGTGATAAAAAAATTTTGGACATCACTGGTGTGAGAAATGACGATTTGTTGCTTAATTGGGATATGAGTAAAATTTTGTAAAAAATTGTCCAATTTTCATTTCTTTATTGTACTTTTTTAAAAGATGGCAAAAGGGGTACTTAACATAAAAACCCGTCGACCATTTTTGCATATTAAAAAGATGCCACATTATGGGATTTTTTGCCAAAACTGGAAAAGTCATCTTTAAACACGCTGAGTTTGGTTTAACCTTGATGACACGTGTTAAGTCATTATTCTTGAGTAAGGACTCCCTTTTTTTCCTTCTATCTTACATTGTTGAAAAAAAATTATTATAATTTGGGACCTGCGTACTACAGAAGAGAATGCTGTTTAATATTTTCAAAGTTATAGAATATTACCAACCTAAAAAAATGTGTTAATAGCCACAATATGGCGTATATTATGGGAAAAATAATGGAAATTTTTAATGAAAAGTTAAATATGAATAAATGATAATATAATAAATTTGAAAGAAAAATAAGAATAGAACGTTTTTTCTTGTATTTAGTAATGGTTTTTTTTGGTTTGGTGCGATTGGCGCCATCTCTTGTGATCGACGGGATTTTCTGCAAATACCGCAAAAGGCTAATTTTATGAGCTATGAAATTTCAAGGCATTGCGACGTATAGGTTTTTTTAAGGTTAAACACATGTAATAGTTGGAAAAACCAGTTAGTTTTTGGAAAATTGTCTGAATTGGGTCATTATGTTAAATATTTAGAATAAACTTCACTTGGAAGAATAATTTTCAAATTTACCCAGTGACATAAAGATTGAAATTCTGAAACTGCTAGTTTGATTGGTAAGCAGGGAATATATTGGATTGATAAGAAAGGTATTTTTTGTGAAAAGTTACTTCAACATTAAATTAAAACAAATTAAATCAAAATTTGAAAAACTTGTTAGTAGCACACTCCCTTGGGATAATCTGTCTCAAATTTTGAAGATATGAGCTTTTCCTTTGTATTGTGTGATACATATACACTTTTCTATTATAAATTCATTTTAATTTAATTATGTTATTTTGCAGGATGCGTATATGGAGAACTTCGGGGTTAAGTGAAGAATAAATGGCATTTAACATGGAACATTTTATTAAGTGAAAAGCAGATAACATTTAATTTGTTTTTATGTTAAGCATAACAGGAGTGCTCTAGATAGGTGAAAATAGGGCATACACTGCCGAGCCAAAACATTATGACCATTCTCGCATTTTTCAGGAAACTTGTCTGGATTATGTAGAGGGCATGTGATAAAATGGGAATGGTATTTAACTGCTGCTGGAGAAACTAAGAAATCATTCTTGCATTTACTTTTGCAAATGTTGGGAAAAGCTGCTGATCTAAGTGAATTTGATAGAGGGCAGATTGTAATGGCCCAAAGACTTGGAATGAGTCTCTCCGAAGCTGCACGACTGCCATCGTTTGTGTTTATGCAAAGTGGATAAATGACGGTGAAACTAGCAGTAAGACACCAAGGTGTTGGACATACATGTGTCATCAAAGGAAAAGGATGTCGAAGACTGTCCCGCTTGGTACAGAAAAATTGGCACCAGATAGTGGGTCAGCTGATAGCCCAGTAGAGTGCAGGTCCAAGTGCAAGTGTTCTTAACTCAGTTCAGCGGACACTTTTGGATATGGGATTGCACATCAGACATCCCACTCATGTGCCTCTGTTGACCAAGCATCATCATCAATGCCTATAGTGGGCCTGGAAACATTGAGATTGGACCATGGGTAAGTGGAAGACAGTTGCCTGGTTGGTCACGGATCACGTCGATGGTTGTGTTAGGGTACGCCATCGTCCAGATGAACAGTTGGTCCCTCCCTGTACAGCAGGTCATACACATGTTGGTGGTGGCGGTATTATATTTTGGGGGACGTTCTCATGGGTGACTCTGGGACCCTTAGTTGTGGTAGAACAAACCATGAAAGCTGTGGACTGTCTGAACAGAATTGCAGATCAGTTGCATCCTTACATGGCAACTGTCTTCCCAATTGGAAATGGAATCTTCCAGCAGGACTACACCCCAAATCACAAGGCTCGAATTGTGTTGGACTAGTTCGAGCAGCATAAGGAGAACTCCAATTAATGTCTTGGTCACCTAACTCACTGCTTGTCAACCCAACAAAGCACAGTTAGGATGTCATGGAGCAGCAGCTCTGAGTTCAACCACCCCCATGTTGAAATATCTCGACTTTGCGTGACCACTGCTTAGACATTTGGTACAACCTGTTTCTAGTCATCTGTCAGGAACTTGTCGCATCCATGCCAAGGTGAGTTGCAGCTGTTTTGCAGGTCAAAGGTTATACAATGCATTTAAGTAGGTAGTCATTATGTTTTGCCTCTTCAGTGTATGTACATATGTAATCATGTTGACTTCACAGCATTCTGAGAAACAGGTTCACGAAGAATAACTAGGTAGATGAATGTACTTATAGCTTGGGATCTGTAAAGACATCATTAAGTTCATTTGATACATGAACAACGATGGCCATTCTAATCAATTTCTCATAGCTACTGACTCCTCTGGGTATTCATCACATCGCCCTGTATACCACTGAATCTCCTTGTACGTAGGCTATTTTTTTTCGACCTCCGATGGGCTATAAAGAAAAGACAGGTGAAAATATGAAAAAGATTTTATTACCAAAAGTAAAGTATAATACAGGTTATTTCTCCACATAATCGCCTTGACGAATGAGGCATTTGTCATATCTGTGAACAAGCTTTGCAATACCCTCTTCGTAAAATGTTCCCGCCAGTGATTGGAAGTGAGTTGTGACGGTTTCTTTGAGCTTTACATCATTTTGGAAGCGCTGCCCCCCCAAGCCACTGCTTCAGTTCAGGGAAAAGATGAAAGTCACTTGGCGCTAGGTCGGGACTATATGGCGGGTGTTCGAAAATGTCCCGCTGAAATTGCTGAAGGAGCCGTTGGGTTACATGAGCGCTGTGAGGACGGGCATTGTCTTGGATCAGAAGAATTCCAGAAGTCAACATGCCTCTTCGTTTGTTTTGAATAGCTCTCCGTAAGCGTTGCAAAGTTTCAAAGTATGAATCTGCATTAATTGTTGTTCCAGGCTGCATAAACTCCACAAGCAACACTTCCTTTTGGTCCCAAAAAACAGTTGCCATAACCTTACGGTTGTTGAAGGTTCGTTTGAATTTTGTGGGTCTCTTTGGAGAATTTGTGTGCATCCATTGTTGTGATTGTCGTTTCATTTCAGGCGTGTCATATCGAACGCATGTCTCACCACCTGTCACAATCGATTTCAAAAAATCTTCTCCATCAGTATTGTAACGGTCAAGAAAGTCCAACGCTGCAGCCATTTGGCGAGCTTTGTGGACGTCAGTCAACATCTGGGGGACCCAGCAAGTGCAAACTTTTCTGTAGCGCAACTTTTCAGTAACGATAGAGTACAGGGAAGATCTCGAAACTTCCGGAAATTTCATCGATAATTCACTTATGGTGAACCTTCGATTTTCCTTAACCGCTTGGTCAACTCGTTGAACAATGTCGTCTGTAGCGACAGACTTGCATCCTTGACCCCCTTCATCATGCACATCAGTTCGGTCATCTTTAAACTTTCGACACCATTCACGAACAACGCCATCACTCATAAAGCTGTCTCCATACACTCGACTTATTCTTCGATGAATTTCCGCTGTACTGTTCCCTTCTGCCTGCAAGAAACGAGTAACAGCTCGCAATTCACACTTGGCAGGAGAATCAATAGAGACAGCCATGTTTACGGGACTGCAACTCAAGAGAAAATGGCATGTTGAACTCGCCATTGACAGAGCGGGTGGAGGGGGAGATGCGCAGTCGCCTACTACGCACACCAACCACCTGCCATATGCCTGGCCATTATACTGTACGATCGGAGGTTGAAAAAAAAACCCTCGTATTTAATATTTAGCTTTTACTAAGGAAAAACTTTCCCAGAAATAAATGAAATTTATTGAATTAACGAAACTTAAATTATACGGATTCTCTAGTGATTTTTCAACCATTATCCATCCTATTGATTTCCATCCCTAGTAATTTTTCAACATGATTTTTCTTATTCAATTTCATTTGATCTGAATTGTGTTTCTTCAGTTAAAATGTGTAAAACTTTTTATGAAAATTCAATTTATGCTAAATTGGTTAATTCTTGTATTTAGTTTCATTTTCCATCAATAAATGGTCCATTATTAAGTTTATCCATGCAATAATGTGTAAGTTAATTATTAATTTTATTTTCATTGTTTTCAAAAGTACTTAGATTAGTAAAGGCTTTTCAATACTTAGGTTATTATAATTTTGCTCCTTAGTTAATATTGTAAGATAATTACAAAGTGAAATTAGCAAAAAATATAGAACTTAGAATAACTAATTAAATATTAATATGATTTACATCAGAACCAAATTATAAATACTTATAATCTTGCAAGATTAGTAAGGGCTTTTCAATACTTAGAGTAATTATAACTTTGCTACTTAGTTGATATTGTATCGTAATTGCAAAGAGAAATTGGGCAAAAAATGTAAAACTTGAATAACTAATTAAAAATTAATATGTTTTACATCAGAATCAAATTATAAATTGTTAAATAACTCATGCATTATAAAGGTAACATGCTTTCTTGGATTTCTTTTGTAACTGGCATGCTGCATGGAGCAAAATTCTCATGCTTCCAGTTTTCATAAAAGAATCATATAGTTTTTCAGATTTCATGATTGGCAGCTATGGCTTCTGCTGCTGCTAGCATCTTTTATTGCATTCAGCAGATAACCAGACTTCTACTGGAGATTAAATACACTTCATTATATTTCATTTTCAACACTGGGCAGACATAAAGAGAATTTAAGTTTGTAACAATAACTTTTTAAATATATAATTTATATGAATGTAATATATATGAATTACAGTGTCACAAAATTTTCATTTAGAAACGTAATTATTAAAAGTATTTTCGCGTAGTATGCTGCTGAAAATTGATCAGTATAGACAAAATGTTAGAAATTCAGAGCCTGTTTTACACGAAGACCCATAAAAGTGAAATTCACTTCCCAATAAATTTCAAAATATCCTAAAAATATACAAAATAAGAATGAAAGAAATGTGAAATTAAAACCTAAAAATTATAAAAACCTGAAAATATGTACCAAAACCGAAAAAAAAAATAAATAAAGGGGAACTCAATTAAATCTGATGTAATGTTATCAAGAGGAGGCAACATCATACTCGATTACAGTCCCCTTCCAATGAAAACTCTTGCTTTTCTGTAATCAGATTTAGATGATGAACTATTCTAGCTTTTTAATTAAAACAGTTCATCCAAAAATTTTGAAGCCCTCCTCAATGCAAGGTAAATTCAATGTCAAATCAAGTAAAAGAATAAAATTAGACTTTTTCCATGAATCAAAACAATGAACAGGGGTTCTGCTCGGTATTCGTACTTTGATTACGGTGTTCTCGCTTCATGTCTTGCAGATTCTCTTTCCCATTTTAATTTCAGTTTTTATCTTACATAGTGTAAAAATTGCTTAACTATTTAATTTAATTGCTATTATTTAATTTATTCAAATTTCGAATTTCCTTCAGTTGATTGTGTTTGTTAACATATATCTGTCCTGATAGGCATAGTGGTTAACTATCCTAGCTGCCATATCAGTGCCCTGGTCTGAATCCTTGAGAAAGCATGGATATTAAGTGTAGTGGAGGGACACTTGAAATACTAGCAGACAACCTGAAAGGTCTTGTTGAATAACTTGACAGTAAGGAAAAGAAGCATAGTAGACTGATGAATTTTCCACAGAGTTCTCTAATATTGGGGTAGAGCTGCCCAGTTACTATGCTGGTACTGTACATGTACAATCAAAGGCAAAATTCTTGTGTCCTACCCATTTCTTCCTTTGTTGTTGCATATTTATTATGCACGCTCTTCAACTTAAATGTCTTAGTCTTAACTGTTAAATTAGAACATCCTAATATTATTTGTGTTGGTGTGAAAAAGAAACTATTTTCCATAGTGCTGTAGAACATGTTTGATTTATTTAAGCCTGACTGAAGTGTCATACTATAATGGAACCTGGAACCATATTTTCAATTTTGCTGTATTTTTAAATGATTTTATTCTGTCTTTCATAAAATAAGTACTAGATTTCTGAAGATAAACAGGAATATGACATAGCTAGTTTAATCTGATATGTGATAGATGCTTATAATTTAAAAGTTGTGTGTTTGAATGTGTTCAAATTTTCAAAATTGGAGATTGTAACACATTTGTAAAAAGGCATATCATGATTCAGATTCAAGACATTTTAATGAATTATTGTCATTAATAATTCTGCAAAATATGTTTTTGTGTATAAGAAAGTTTGTCCCATCTAAGTTTTAAAGGTTAACTATTTAAATTCTTTAAGTGTCCTTGTGATATGAAGGATTGCTGTTAAAAATGCCAATTATTGACTTTTGAGTGGTCTGTGTGATCACAGTATACAAGGATTTTTGGACATTAACGTTTTCTTAGCTTCATTTGCTTTGTTTCTCTCTCTCTCTTTTTTTCCTGCGATTTTCATGATTTCTCCTAAATTTGAATGAGAGATAACTCTGCAATTTGAATAAGATATATATCCCTGTCAACTGATACTTTATGTTCATTTTATCTCAGCTCATTGTATGCTTGACATGGAAATTTCATTTTATTATGACATAACCAGTAAAACTTTAAAAGACACAAGATCATTTTATTACTTTTTAACAGTAAGTGCATTAATATTTTCTTCCATCTTTTTTAGTTTTTTAGTTTAGAAATTTCCTTTTCTGGACAAATTAAACTTGATATTTTTACATTTGTTAAGAGCCACATAATTTACTCGATTTTTCATCAGTTTGCTTAGTAAAGATCTGGACTTTTCTTTGTGTTTCTTGAATTTTTCAATCATGTTCCTTCCTTGAAACTGACAAAGCTGAAGAATGTTACTAATTCATCTTGATCAGTTCTGGTGAGTGAACAGTCTGGATTCATGGTTTTGTTATTTGCTGACATATAAATATAAATATGAACATTTTCTCTTCATAAAATCCCTCCCTGTAGATATCTTTTCAAAATAAATAAATCTTAACAACTTTATAATAATTGGTTAACAAATCATGCACATTTTACTGCAATTATTCTTTATTTGAAATTCTCTTTTGCTACAAGAAGTAAATTAGTTATGAACAAAAAAGGTTTGTTAATTAAAAAAAGCAAGCCCAATCAGATATGAGATCCATCTTTGAAATAATGACCTGAATTTTCAGCTACTGAATCACTGCAATTACTGCTGCTTTTTATTCATTAAAAGGTCTTCACTTTCAGTTGTACTCATTTTAACTAAGTTATCATAGTATGGAATTTTTCTTATCACTTTTATTTCCCTCTGCAGTTCTGTAAAATCCATGCGACTTATTTTAGTAAAATCAACTTTCAGTTTTAACTTAGTTTAACAAACTGGTAATTTGTAGATGCTAAGAATGTAGATGGAGAACAATAAGAGATCGCAAATGGTTTAATCCTTCCTCCCCTTTTTTTACTTAATGCCAGGCCTGCTCTCTGGCAGATTTATTCTCCATAGGAACTACATTAAGTGCCACTGAATTAGAGATATCTAGTCAATAACGAGTTGGGCCTCTGGCCTTGATAATGGCTGCCACATGATGGGGCATAAATTCAATGAGTTTGTGGAAGCATTCTACAGGAATGACTTGCCAAACATCGGGTAGAGCCGTTCACAGTTTAGAAAGGGTAGCTAGTGTTGTGTGATGTGGTTTACACCTTTCTCCAAAACATCTGAAAGGTGCTCAGTAGAATTTAAATCAGGGCTTCTGGGTAGCCAATTTATGTCGGAGAAGTCAAAGGAATGCACAGTCATTCAGGCAGTAGCCAACCGGGACCTGTGAGAGGTGTAATTATCTTGCTGGGATACTCCTTTCTATGTGAATGAGAGGACAACATAAATGGATGGAGATGATCGACCAGCAGCTCTGCATACCGAATCGTATTGATGGAGGTTGGTACAAGTACCCAAGATCCCAAACACTGCCAAGAGAAAACACCCCAGACAATGACTGAGCCAATATGGCCTTGTACAGTTCCAACCTGGCATGTAGGATCTATGGCTTCCATGATCCTGACACCATAGTCTCAGCCTCCTTTGTACTAATTAGTCGGAATCGAGACTCATCACTCCATGTGACTCGTTTCCAGTCCTCTAGGGTCTATTTTCTGTGTCCTCTTGCCTAGGCAAGAAGTGCAGCTCAATAGCATGCCTTAGTAGTGGCACTCTCGTGGGTCTATGAGTCCCAAAGTCCATTTGGTGAAGCAAGTGTTGCATGATCCGTTTAACCCTTTGAGGGGCGGTATATAAAAGAATTTAATTTGTGGTAAAATTTTGCATGAATTATATCTTATGGACCCTAAGAACACACAATTAAGGCTTAAAAAAAATCTAATCCTGAATTTGGAGAGCCGGTATATATTTTATACCGGTGCCCTTTTAGGACATTTTTTTCCCATGGAGCTACCAAGAGTTAATTTTTGTTTTTTAAATCTATTATTGCATACTTTTGATGTGTGTCTATAAAAATGAGTGCTTGGTTATAGTTATGTAAATCTGAAGTCAAAAACTTTTAAAATTTCACTAGAAATTTAAAATTTAAAAAAAAATTACATTTTTAGGAACTTTGATGATGATAGTCTGCTGAACATACTTATGTAAAATACGGGGTAAAAAGCTTTTGAAAGTTATTTAAATTCAGTATTATCATTTAATGAAAAAAATTAGCAAATATATCCCTGCATGCGTAAACCATATCACGCTGTAATTGAACTAGTATAATAAGCTGAAACTGCCTTTTTCACTGTCGAAGATAAATGTTTGCATCTAAAACTGACCTTATGTATTCGCTCCTTTCACCAATAGTGAAGACTTATTTCAAAAACCTGTTACTTATATCCTAACCGTGGGAAAAAGTTTCTCTTGTTTTCCCTAGTCTCCTTCTGAAATTAACAAAGACGTGGATACCATAACGCAAAAAAACAAGCTTTCAAATCAGCACTTTTTCCATTTCTCTAGCAGATGCAAAAGTGCATTCCTTTTTCCCGTGTTTGTAAGTGAAATTTCCTTTTGTCTGATCTTATCACTGCCCCATTGTGGAGGTAGCTTGACCCCCCGCACTACCAAATTAGCTATCAATCACCTCTTTTCATTTTCACTGCATTCTAAGGTTTTAGAAAACAGGAAGTAATGGGTGTCTTTCAGGACTAACATGCCACATTTAACCCCTACAATTGTATGATGTTTTGACGCCAGACGACAGTTTTGAAATCGAAGTTTTTCTCGAGGAAAAGAGTAAAGTGGTGAAATTAAAATTTTAGCTGGAGTAAACTAAGGATAAAAAGAAACTAAGATACTTTTATTCATACTTAGCACAGGGTCAGTAAAGTCCCCATCCACTCATGAACATAATATTTAATCCAAAATAACTGGTAAATTAATCACAAATAACTAATTATTACATCATAAACAATTATAATATGAAGTAATTTGTGTCATCCCACAGAATAGAGAAATGCCTGGTGCTGCCATCTATTGGCTTTGTACCCTTTGTATGCGTGCCGGTATATTTTATATACCGGTTTTAAAATCGTATAAATAATCTTCTTTTAAATAACAGTTTTAATTTAAATGCAGCAAATATATAATATTTAGCATTTGTACGTCATACATTTGCAGATTTTGTATTTTTTCTTCCCCTTCAATAGAATTTATGAATCTTCAAACGTACCTTAAAACGAGGTATATTAATTTCATAATTGCAAAATATTGAGCAATCATAGGGTAGTGCTGCCATTTAGAATCAAAAGAAAACACTAGAAACTCAAGATTAGAACTTTTGGTGTAGAAAAATTATCGCCTTTTAGGAGGTTAAAAAATGGACAAACATCCGGTATATTTTTTATACCGGTGCCCTTCAAAGGGTTAATGACTATAAGACTGGTGTCCTGATTCATCTGGGTGGTAATTTGAGCTAATGTTTGGCTTCGTTGTCTATGTACAGTACAGCTGAGCCGTCTTACAACACGTTCATTTGAGGCTAATTGTTCTTTGCAGTTTGCCCGGTTGCTAGTTCTTTTTCCCACCATCCATGTGTTTACGGTATACTCTTGACACTGTCGACATGAAAATTCTAGTCCTGTGACGATTTCAGAAATTGAATGGGCCATGCGTTGAGCGCCTACAATCTGTTCTGCGATCAAAGCTGTCTAAATTGGAAGTTGTATCCATACTGGTGACTGAGATGACTGATTACAGCAACCATAGTCCTAGCTATATATGCAGTGCCTTCACGTGAACATAAATGCGGCGCAGCGTTACAAAATTTGTATAGCCATGTCTATCCGTAATTCAGTGGCACTTCAGTGTAGTTTTCAAGGAAACGTGTCCTGCATAATTTACATTATTAACTGTTGACTGATCAATGTTACTGTTCATTAGTTTCACAATATGTAATTAGGGGGAAGAAAAGCAGAAATTTTGTGTAAACCTTTTTTAGCATTGTAAATATTTGTGCAATCTTGCATTCATAAAAGTATGCTACACTTAATCTGTCTGGTATTCTATCTGCAGATAGCAATATCAAGGCAAGGATGTTAATAAACTTGATTTGCAAAATTAATCATTCTGTAGAGCATTTTCTTTTTAAAATTATATAAGAAACTGTGAATCATTGCATGGATAACTGTTTTCAGTGAATTCGTTCTATTATTTGACTTAAATTTGGTTGTGTACTGAAAAATGGATTTGGAAGATTGAAAACCCTGCTCTGAGCAATTTTTGGTTTTAATAATTTGTCACTACAATATGAAAATTGAGATTTGTTTGTCTTGAAATAGATTTTTCTGAGTAATTTATAAAATAAACTATTAAAATCTGGAAGGAAAGAAAAGAATTAACCATTAAAGTAATAAAAAAAATGGAACTTTTGTGGTGCAGTGTAAAGTAAAATGAGGGTACTTAACGTAAAAACCCGTCGACCATTTTTGACTATTAAAGAAAAGATGCCAAACTACAAGATTTTTTGCCAAAAATGGAAAAGTCTTCTTCAAACACGCTGGGTTTGGTGTAACCTTGATTACACCTGTTAGTTGTTATTCTTGAGTAAAGACTCCTTTTTTTTCTCTATCACGCATTTTCGAAAAAAAAAAAAATTGGGACCTGCTACTACAGAAGAGCATGCTGTTGAATATTTCCAAAGTTATGGAATCTTACCGGCCTCAAAAAAATGTGTTAGTGGCCACGATATGCGATATCATGGAAAAAATAATGGAAATTTTTAATGAGAATTAAATATAAATAAATTATAGTATAATAAATTTGAAAGAAAAATAAGAATAGAACGTCTTTTATTGTATTTAGTAAATGGTTTTTTTTTGGTTTTGTGCCATTGGTGCCATCTCTTGTGGTCAATCGGAGTTTCCATAAGTACCAGAATGAGCTAATGAAAACTAGATAAAAATGTGTAAAGTGGAATTAAGTTTTTTAACATGTTGTTAGTTAACCGAATTGCTTTTTTTTTTTTTAGTGTGAGAGCTTTATCGAAGATTTTGAGGATGATATTATCAGCATATTTAAGTCTTCATTACAGCCTTTTGATGATGAAACTACTAAAAGGCTTTGCATTAATGCTTCAGGTGAGAAATATACTGTAAATTTACATTAAATTTTATTTCCGAGTTATAGAGTGAGATGTAGAATTTGTTTTGAAGATTGGAGCTATATTGAAAACAGTTACATAAAAGTTTATTAATTTATTATGTTTAACAAAATTTATTTTTCTTTAACTGTAATTTTTCAATTTCAGGTTATTGTTCTTCACTTCATCATTCTGAGTTATAACTTTCTTCATAAGAGACCAAGTGATTTACACCCTTGGATTTATTATGTCTACTTCAAGAACTTGTTTTTGATAATATGTTTGAGTTTCATGAACTCTCTTTGTATGTGGGCATACATTGTATGCTTCTATACTTTTTTTAAAACTATACACTCAGTGTTAAAAAAAGTTGTTTTTACACTGAGCAAAAAAATAAAGAACTAAAAGTTTATTCTTTAATAATTTAGATTTGGTGTATGTTTCAGTAGATGTAATTAATTTTATTTTTATATATGTTATTTTGTGCAATTTTGATTCATAAACTATGTATACGATTTTTAATATTTTAAATTTCTAATGACAATATTACAAGAGTTTTAGTCATGTATAGTGGAAAAAAATGGGACAATTCAATATCTTTTCTAGTTGGCTGACTGACGAACTTTAAATTGCAGTTTTCATGCATCAAAAGTGGGCTGGGGAAGATTCCCATTGCTGTAACATGCATATTTTTACCAAAAAATTTAACTTCCCACTTTTTTCATAGTTTGATTCTGTGTCTCGTTATGCATGAATATAAAATGTTGTGAGCTATTTCTGAGCGATTCATGTTTAAAACTCGATGCTAGTTTTCGATTTAGTGCAGAAAATATTTCACTTGGCTAACTTCCAATTTGTTAAACCTGATTTTGTTTTATTTCTTTTATGAATGATCACATGTAAAAATCTTTCAGAATTTTAAAACTTTGGTTATTAATTTTGTATTTTAAACAGACTGTTTAAAAAAATCGTAATGGTAAAAAAGTTGTAAGATTATTTTAAACTACATATTACAAAATATTTAAGGTATTGGAAAAATATATAGAACAACGGTTCTTAGCCTTTTGACTACAGGAAAATATATAGAGCAGTGGTTCTCAACCTTTTGACTAACACGTACATTCTAAACAAAAACTTTAGTACCCCCACTATATTTTACAATGGTTATTTTTCAATTCCTCAATAGATGTATTAAAAAAATATACATTTTGCCATTTGCACAACCTATTAGCTATTTTATTAAATATGCACACATAAAAATTAGATTAAGCATTGGTTACCATTTTAATTATCAAATTTTAAGTTATAGTACTTTAATTCTAAAATTTAGTGTGAAATTTGGGCTGTTTAAGACAGATAAATTTCTTCACTGTCTGGTCTTATTTCTCTTAGTTTTAAGTGTAAATTGGGATCCACTTTTAATTTTGTTCTGTATTTATTTTTCAAGTGTAACACACACGCACACACAAAAATATTTATTCACACAAATAGGTTGTTGAAATTTTCAACTAGAGTTTGATCACAGGAAATTTCTATCAGTTGCCCTTTTTCTTCACAAGATAAAATTTAAGGCATATTTGAACAAAATTGATTTCTAATGCAATTTTCTTTTTCATAATCCTTGGGAAAATACATGTTGAAATTATTTATCAATGGAAAATAACTATTTTTAATGTTGAGGCCTACTTTTATTTTCAAATTATTTTCGATTAAAAAACTTTCCAAATGTAGTAAAAAGCTCAAAATATTATTATCCAATTGTTTGATTATTAGCTCAAGTTTTTTTTATCATTGCATTTATTTTATCTGTAATGGTAAACAAATTAACACTTTGTCGTTGTAATCGTAAATTTAATTCATTTAACTTTCCAAAAATGTCAGTTAAATATGCTAAACACGCCAACGATAATTCACTAAATATTTTTGTAATTCAAATTTTGAATCAGAGATGAAAATTTGAATTTCTGATTGAAGTTCAAAAAGCCAACTTAAAACTTTGCTTCTGAATAACCACCTTACTTCAGAATGTAACAAAAGCGTTTCATGTTCACTGCGCATCTCTTGACATAAAATCATAAATATTATTGAATATAAAGCTGGGCTTTTAATAAAATTAACAATTTTCACAGTTTGATGAATTTTCAGGTTTTCAGGGATTGTTTTGGCTACTAAGCTTTCTGATGAATGGAGCAGTGAGTATATATAGTTTCAGGTGAGACTTTCTTTATTTGAGAAATAACACCGGAATGTTTTCCTGTTAAAGGCAGAGCTCCATCACTGCGTATGGCATTCCACTTATTCCAAGGAATGTTGTTCTCAGACATAAAATTGCCAACTACATTGAAAATTTCATTTGGAATCGCTCTATCAGGAAGCGATACACAGAATAAATAATCTTCGGCAATTCGTTTATCTTCTTCAAAACATATGTAAACTAATAATTGAACAAAGCTCGTTATATCAGTACTTTACCCAGTCCCAATGCAAAATAATGTGTTTTATTTTTTGAATAAGTGTCTCTTTTAGGAAATTTGCCATGTCATGAATTCGTCGACTTCTTGTATCATTTGATGATGGAATATTATTAAGTTCATTAGTTGCCTTTTTTGTTGAATAATATGAAAACAACATCTTTATGTGCTGATAATATCAGGTTTTCTCAACGTGAGCCTGCCCATTCTTGGCAATTCTTAGGCTACTAAGTAACTAGCTTCCAAAGCTTTCTTTCTTGAAGTAACAAGACTTTTCATTACTTGTTTACTGTTTTCGAAGTCCAATAATTTCCTCTTAAAATATTCTTCACATTTATCCTTTAAATTGGCATGCCTAGATTCAAGAAGTGTTTTAAAAGAAACTATGGCTTCATACTTTAATTGGATAATAGTTCACCACAAACAACACATTGAGGTTGAGGATCCATTTCATCTCCATTCCAAGTAAACCCAAATGATATGTAACTGTCATTGTATTTTCTATGGACAATTTTTCTTTTCTTTTCAATTTTCATATTGCTAGTAGATTGTCCTGTATCCATCACCTGTTAATCTTCAGTTTTCCACTTAATCAATCTTAGCCATTTTTGTATTTAAAAATCTAGGTTTGTTTTGTTATTTTTTTACAAGGATTTATATGTACAATATATCACAAGTTCTTCAACACAAATGACGGTATTCTCAAATCACGTAGAAAAGTAAGGAATACAGAGCAACAAAAGACAAAATACCTGCTGTTTGACACAGCAAAATTCAATGACACACAAAATGATTATTTTTTGAATAAGTGTCTCTTTTCGGGAATTTGCCATTTCATGATGAATTTGTCTACTTACTGTAAAATAACGGAATATTTTTATGTTCATTAGCCATTTTCTCATTGAATAAAGTTAGAATGGTATCTTTAGCTGCTGGTAATATAAGGTTTTCTCTAATAGTGTGAGCTTGCCTAGTCTTGGCAATTCTTAGGCTTACTATGTAACTAACTTCGAAAGCTTTTTCACTTGAAGTAACAAAACCTTTCATTACTTGTTTACTATTTTTGAACTCCGATAATTTCCTTTTATGATATTCTTCAGATTTATCCTGTAAATTGGCATGCTCAGATTGAAGATGAACAACTTTTCCCTTTTGGGGATGGAAATTCTTTTATTAAATAGTTCTAAATTAGGTGACTTAACAACATTGTGATGATTTTAAAATGAATTTCTGTACAAAATTTTGAATTTGGAAATTTGTGAAATTTTTGAAAATTTTTGGCATGGACAGGCATTTACTGGAAGAAATTTTTCTCTTAATAAAGAAATTGGAAACTGGTAATTTAAAAGATTCATCTTTTATGTCTCAATGCATCATACACAGGGCTGGTGTTTTAAACTTTATATGTCCTAAATTCTGCTGCCTAATGACTGTCTTGAATTTGAAATGCTTTGCCATCCCTATATCTTATTGCTTGGTGCTTCACTAAATTCTAAATATTCTGTTGCAGCAACTCTTGATACTAGCTCTGACTATATAACATTTCATTATCTTTTCTCAAAGTTCATGCTACTAAAGAAGTAAAATTAGTAGTTAATTTTATGCATTCTAAATGCGTGGAGTTTTTTTAGAATAATGGAAATTATTAATTAAATCCAAAAATTCAAAAATAAAGAGGAAATTAATTGAGGAAGAAAATTATTCTTCAAAGGTATATTGCTGAGACATTGACTAGTTAGGACATGAAGCAGAAACTAATGAGAAAATTGGTTTACTTACTGTAACAAATTTTTTATTGTTAAAAAAGATGCTTAAAGAGGTGGAAATTGATATAAATTAGGCAAAATTTATGGGAAGTTTTCAAATTAAAAAGATGCAAGTATTTTGTTATGTGTTGTTGCTACATGTTTTGTAGCTTTTAATGTGTAATTATAGTAATATCATTTAAGAATCAAATGTCATGAATTGCATGTGTATTAAACTGTTAAATGGTCTTAGATTGTGATTTGAATGGTACTTTTTTAAGTATTTAAAAAATAAATGAAATTTAATAGTGGCCATGTAAATCTATAATGACTAAGGGTATTTAACTACCTAATTTAATTATTCGTAATTAAATGCTCACCCTTAAAAGTTATCTCTGCATGTTAAAGTGAATTATTGCCTTTCATTAATCCTGACTGGTCACAGGATACAACACGAAAATGCAAAAATTAATGTAAAACAACATTCCTAACAGCTGGTGAGATTTAAAATATTACAAAACAACTTATCACCTCTGGTGGCTTATTGGAACATTATTAACTGGTTTATAACTCCAGGAACACTGCAGGAAGCTATGACACTAACTGCATCAGACAGACACAGCATAACTTAACTTTCAGCACCTACCAGTCGTATGAACATCATGCGTTCAGGCCTGTTCTAATGGGCAAGTCTCTGTCTAGCAACAGCAGTGACACCAGCAAAAAGCTTCTGTTACGAATCATGCTAATTATGATTTTACTTCTCATTTTAACCATTTAAGAAAAAGATGGATGAACCAATAGTTGCTTCTCTCTGCTGCTTAAGGAATCCAGGATTTCCAGATGTTCTAGAAGACACGTGCGAATAAAGGGAACTACGACACTGCAGGCAGTTCCAGCAAACGAACGATTTTATGAGGGAACAAATTTTATGCATACATGCGGCTGGTTGGTCTTATTGTCATATTGCTGCTGAAATGCATGTATATTTATTCACTCTGCATAGAATTTGTCTAGATGAATGGATGAAGGAAATATAACTAGTCGCCGAAGATCAGGTCCATGTAGACATACTGCAGAATGTGCAGTTTGACACATATGAAGAGAAGTGTGACTGTGAGACACCGCGGTGGCAGTCGCACAGTCAACTACTATGTACATTTTGTAGAAATTGCAGGGATTTACCTATGCATGTTCTGTCTGTGTATCAGTTGACATCATCACATTGTACCCAATCTTTTGTGGTGTTGCATTTTCTGTGTCGGGCAGTGTAAAAAGAAGAAGGAAAGAAAAAAAAAACCTATTTACATACTGTTAGTAAAATGTAAATAAAATGCCTCTGATCTTCTTCAAAATATGCCCGGACCTTTGTAAGGGTAAAATATTTAATTCTACTTGAAAAATTTTACAAACTTGATTTCACTTTGAAATTTATTTTATAATTATGTTTAATATTAAGTTATGTTTAATAATAATGCAGCAGTTTTACAGATCTGTTTTATTCTTAGGATAGTATTACGAAAGTTGAGGCATAGGTAATATTTTCTTTAATTGAATTTATTCAATTCTCATTTGATGGCAGGTCCTTATATATATTTTTCATTAATGGTCCTTAAAATCTTTAAAAGTACTTAATTTACATGTGCAGAAATGTATATGAACTCTACTTTTACATAATCGCTGAGAATTTCTTATTCAATTGTTCAAATAATCATAATTTAGTCATACTATAAGATTCTGTTTTATGTACATTTTCCATTAAAAAGTTACTATCATTTAAGTAATGTTACATATGTTATTTCCAGCATTATTTTTTGTCTGCATTGTAAACAATAAATATGCTTTTAATATAGAAATGATCACGCCTAGAGAATTGTAGCACAAAGGAAGCAGAAACAATACAAATTGAAAAGAAAAATATAAATTACTTCGAACATGAAAATGACATACATATGAAAGCTTAATTCTTAATTTTTTATCCATCTGTTCTTTCTGAACGCTCAGTAATAGAGCAAACCATTTTATCATTTTAAACTGAAAAAATAACGTTTTTAGAAAAACTGGTTCTGTATGTAGAAAACAAACATGCGGCTCAAACAATCATGCGGCAAGTGTTCAAATATTTTGTTTTTTTTTTTAAAACTGAATCCAGGATATAGCTAAGAATAGGCTCAGCCATTGAATGTTATGCTAGTACTGGCTTATAAATTAATTGAAAAAGAACTGCATATTAATTTCAATCTTCTGTACATTTAAGTTTATTCAATCTTGTCACTATTAAACACTGATGTTAGATTGTTGAAAAAAATGGATATTCAGGAATTAAAAATAATTCTGCAGAAATAAATGTAAAAAAATAAATGCAGATTTTTAAGAAATGAGGAATTTTTTAATTCATACAAGTTTTTAATCATTAATTTTAACAGCCACATTTATCAACTTCAGTATTACCTTAATTAAGGAAGGAAAAAAAA
>KK119341.1:324870-357770 GCA_000611955.2 Stegodyphus mimosarum | reverse complement strand
ATAATAGGCATCGATTTATTGGGACCTTACCCTAGAAGTAAAGTTAACAAAAGCCGATATCTTTTAGTTATAGTGGATCATTTTAGCAAATGGTTAGAGTTGATTCCGTTAAAACGCGCGTCTGCAAAAATTGTAGTAGATTCAATTCTAAATAAGTATATTTTAAAATACGGGGCGCCCCTAAAAGTTATTTACGATAATGGTCCCCAGTTTGTTAGTAATATTTTTGAGGAAATGTGTGCAAAACTGGGCATACGTCATCTAAAGATGGTCCCGTATCATCCGCAGTCAAACATAGCGGAACGGGTGAATAGAAATGAAGTGAAAATAATTCGAAGTTACGTGAAGAGTTATGACTCTACCTGGGATAGCCATATAAATGAATTTGCATTTGCACTTAGGACCGCCAAACACGATACTACACAAAAAACACCCGCTGAACTGTTTCTTGGAAGAAAAATTTTGACACCCTTAGATAAACTTTTCTTTGTCCAGGAAAGGGCAGAAGAATTTAAAATAAGTGATGTACAAAAGTTGATACGGGAAGCGACGGAAAATATAGAAGTGGCCCAGAGGAAACAAAAGTTATATTATGGCAAAAAGCGAAGAGGGGTCAAGTACAATGTGGGAGATGAAGTACTGAAACTTAAGCATAACTTTTCAAATGCCCCAGAAGAAAAAGTGGGAAAATTTTTTCCGCGTTTTGAAGGCCCTTTTATAATTGAGAAAGTTACACAGGCAGTGGTTATATTAAAAAGAAATGATGGGCAAAGAATTACTGCGAATGTGGATCAGATTAAGCCATTTTATAATCGAAACAAAATGGCAATATTTAAAGATATTTTCCAGGATCCGAGGCAATCTAATAGCACGGAAGATGTACCTCAGCGAAAACAGCAAGAACCAGCTACAATGGCATCAAAGAGACAGAAAAAGAAAGCTCTCCCTCAACAAAGTAGAACAAATAAGAACCAAAAATGCGGATTTAAAAGGAAGACTGACGAAGCAGGTGAGCAGATCTACGAACGGACCTACGAGCAGACCAAGAGACGAAAGCAGAATGGGCAAGGAAAGCCCAATGTAGCCAAGAGAACTGCGGAAACATCGGAGAGGTGCCTGAGAAGCAAGCAGCCTCGGTTGCAGGTGGAGAATCAACGTCCCGAATGCAGCAGGAACCAGGAGCGAAGGGCCCAGTCCACCAAACGCCCAGCAGAGCAACCTCCTCCCCAGCGCAAGTATCCCAGGATACAACGACGGAATTGTAAAAGAAAAAGAGATGAACAAGCTGGCAAGGACCAACAACCAAAGTCAAGGAAACTGGCCCAAGCTTCAACGTACTCAACTTTCAAGGATTGGGCCAAGAAAAGGATGGCTGACCACAACAAGATAAGTAGTATTTCTTATTCCAAAGTTTAGTTAATTTTCAAGTGTACTGCAAGTTGCAGGGTCGATTTTACCTCAAGCGAGGTTGAGTTTTACGCCAAGTGGGCGACAAAGACTTATCTTGAAAGAAAAATGTTTTTGTTTGAAAATTGTAATTCTGCAAAGCCTTAAAATTACTTAATGTTTGTAAAGTAAATTCTGAAGCATTGTAAATAGATTAATTTTGTAAAAGCAATGAATTGCTGAAAAAAATTTTAACTAAATGATTTTGTATGATGCTTTGTCGAAAGTCTTGTAAAATGTCTAGAATGAAAAATCGGAAAACTGAAGAACACGATTTGGTCTATGGACTATTATTTCAGTGTAATGTGATATTTCAGGAAAGTACCTTGAGAAAAGAATAGGAAGCACTTGCTGTAAACTTAGAAATTTAACCTACATTTGTATTTCATGAGTGCTATGAAATTGTTAAAGTTTCATAAAATGTAAATTATGCTAGCAATGCACGTTAAGTGCAATATCAATGTGAATGAAGCATTATATGTGCAAACTGCGAATTGTATGCATGAAAAGTTAAAGTTTGAGTAATTTTAGAACGCAAGTGTTAATTAGGCTCTCCACCAAATACACTTAAAGTGTTAGACACAAAGCTAGTGAGAACCTCAGGTTTAGCTGGTTATAGGGCGTCTTTTGAGGTCTCGTATGTCAAGTTCTAACTCATGATAGTCGATCGTAGGTGGGAGAATTGAACACCCCCGAACATAGAAAAACCGCAATGGCGGTTTGCTTTTCATCCAACACCGGTGAGAGAGCATTGGGGGAAGAATTTAATGGTGCTTGAATGATAATGTGTGTGTGCGAATTTACACGGGTAAGAATAAAGAATTGTACCTAGAAATTACTGTTATTATGTTGTACTAAAATTCCTTTCCTTCCAGATTTTGCTGGAAGGAGTAAGACTTGGATGAAAAAAAATTTTTTTTTGAAGAATGATGTGCAAAGCAATTTTCGTCAGTAAACAGTTTTTACAAACTGATATTGCCATGTAAGGGTTGGCCTAAGTTTAGAAGAGTTTAATTTTGATTACTTGTTTAGAATTGCAAGTTTCAACATGGTCCGTTTGGACCACAGTAGTTTAACTACCGCAATTCTGGCGGGAAGTATGTAAGGTTTTAGTTAAACTAACAAAGTTTTATTTTAATTTAAATCTTTCTATCTCTTCTCAGTTTCAACTTCCCGTCAGAAGAAGCGCGCGTTTTCAGCGTATGCTAATTTGAAGTAGAGCCAAGTACTATTTAAACCAGAGGTAGAAACCTCTTAGTGTGAGAGAGCTTTTAGTCTCAGATCACGGTCATTCTGTTCGACGCTCGCCTGACCAGCTAGCAGCTAAAATTATAAGCCATAGTGCTTACTACGTGATTGCTTATTGAAATAAATTCAAGTGCGCTAGTATTAGTAATTCTTGCTACCCACCATTTAGTTAGAGGCCAACTCCGCGAAGAGCTCTGTGAGCAAAGATCAATTAAATTTCTATTTAACTTTTAGTTTAAATTTATCTGATTGTTCATTTAGACCCAAGTGTGGTCTTTTACTTTCTGTATCCCTCCCGAGTTGGGAAGTGATTTGTAAATAATATTGATTTAATAAAAGAGGATTTTAAATCCCTTTCAAGTGCAGTTATTATACTACTTCAGCACAGTATCTACACCAGAACATAGCTGATTTCAGCTCCCTGTTCCAGATCAGGACTTTAAGTTAAGGAGTTACTTCAAGATGTTTGCCAAAACTACGCACAGAACACTCAGTCCTGACATGGTTTACAGAAGAAATTGAGTTAGAAATTTTGCAAGCGATATTTTTATAGGATTTGGTTTATTTAATTATGGCAAAGCAATCGAAGGCTGTCTGCGTAAGTGGAGTGATGCTTTCATTAAGGATTTTATGAGAGAAACTGGTTCTTGTACATGTTAAACATGGGAAAACCTAAAAACGCCCATGTAGCCAACCCCTTCGTGGAGGTTCGAACCCCGGATTGAACTACCAGTATGCAGCGATTTTACCGGTTGGCAGCATTTTTATAGAATATTTGACACGTACAAAGTATGGGCAATGAAACTGAAGCATTTATGTTTAGAACGCTTTTGCTTTTGGCAGTTGCAACCTTTTTTTAAAATATGTAGATAAAATCTAAAATGTGTAGCTTCAGCAGTTCGAAAGTAATTTAGCTTTTTTTTGTTCCATAGCAGAAATTTAAAGAGGTAATGCCTTTAAATGGCTAGAATTTACTAGTGTCGTAGCTTAATGGAATATCAAATTATTTTATTTCCTTCTGTCGAAATGCACGAGTGACGTAAAGTGAAATTAAAGCAGGTTAGCTGTAAAACCTATAGATTTAACAAATGAATAATAATTTTTAAAAATGAAATTTCAGCAAAATTTTCTGGATGTTAATTTTTTTTAACACTAACGCTTTAAAAATGTTAAGGCCTTTTTTTAAAAGAAAATTAAGATAGAGGTTTCTAAATTGTTTGAGCATATTTATCATATTTTTGAGACAGCCGTGCGTGGAATTAATATTAACTTGCAGCGATTTTTTTTAAAAAAATGTTTAAACTGGGAATTAGAATCTATTGTTTTTAGCGTAGGCATGGGAACGATGAATTTTTATTAAATTTAATAACAGAAGAATAAAAAATTCCTCACGAAAGTTTTGTGCAGTATATCTCAAGGAATGCAGAAAAAAGTAGATAAAAATATTGAAATTTAAAAATATAGCAGCAAATTTTAAAGAAGGAAATTTTTAAATAATTGAAAATTTATTTAACCATACAACTTAATGTATATGTTTAAATAACTTTTCAATAATAACTTAATAGTAATATACATTAAGTTAAACAACTTAATAATGTACTACATTAAGTTGAATGTTTTTTATTTTTAAAATTCTGATTTAATTCATTGGTAAAACATAATGCAAATACACTGCTTGACATTGAAAATGCAACACCAAGAAGGAGTGGTCAGAAATTTATGCAAATTTTAGAGTAGACGCACGTCACTGAGTTTTGCGAATGATGTGAAATGCGCAGCTCTCCGACGCCTGTGAAGTAAGATATAAGGGAAGGAACGTGCAGAAATATTCGTGTCGTTATTTCTGCCAGGCGAGTTACCGAAGAAAGTTGGTTTTTTTCCCGGAGGATATGTGTAATAGGAGAGAATGCCAGGCCGCCGTCAACGAAGGCATTCCAGCAGATAGACGATTTTACGAGGGGTATGGTGATCGGCCTGAGAAGGGCGGATTGATCCTTACCTCAAATCGCAGCTGATACCCACATGGATGCGAGCACGGTACATCGGCTATGGCAAACGTGGTTGGAACAAGGGAATGTGGGAAGAATGAGGGCTGCAGGTGCAGCCAGAGCGACGTCAGCACGCGTGGATCGACGCATCCGCCGACAAGCTGTGGCTTTCCTGCAAGTCACTTGTACCGCGATTCTGCAGCATATGCAAGATACCCTGGATGTTCCCGTGTCGACAACAATCCTTTCTCGTCGATTGGTTGAACGTGGCCTGCACTCACGGCGTCCGTTAAGAAGACTGCCATTGACCCCACAGCAAAGACGCCAGCCGGACTGGAGCGATCTGGATGACAGAATGGCGAAACGTCGCGTTCTCAGATGAGTCACGTTTCTGTTTATCCAGTGAGAGTCGCCGCATACGTGTGTGGCGTCGATGTGGAGACAGATCGAATCCGGCAGTAACTGTGGAACGCCCCACCGCGCGACAACGTGGCATAATGGTTTGGGGCGCTATTGCCTGCGATTCGAGGTTACCTCTAGATCGCATTCAGCGAACTACGACGGCTCAATGATACTTGGATAATGTACTGCGGCTGGTGGCAATCCCCTACCTTCAGGGGCTGCCTAATGCAATTTTTCAGCAGGATAACGCCCTTTTTTTTTAGAACGCCCAACCACACAGTGCTCGCATCTGCCAACATGCTCTGCAAGGTACACAGATGCTTCTCTGGCCACCGTACTCTCCTGACCTGTTACCAATCGAACATGTGTGGGATGTGATTGGACACCGTTTGCAGACTCTGCCCCTGCCTCGTTCAGAATACGAACTGTGGCAAATGGTTGAAAGGGAATCGAGAGCCATCCCTCAGGACACCATCCGCACTCTTATTGACTCTATGCCTAGACGTGTTTCTTCGTGCATCGCTGTGCGCGGTGGTCCTACATCCTACTGAGCCGATGCCGTTTTCGCTCTGTATTCTGACTATCAGTTTGAAATAAAGATCAGTTATTGCTGCTTGCTGTCTCTGTCTTTTTACCAAATTTCATCACTTTCTGACCACTCCTTCTTGGTGTTGTATTTTCAATGTCGAGCAGTGTACATAGGATAAATACACTGGTGTGCAAAAATTAAGGACGAGACGGCATTTTCAATATAACTTTGTACAAAAGCTTTCGAAATCAACACATTTAATACCGTAAGATCCCCAATACGTAAGGACATGAGTAATGTAAGCAACACTTACTAAAAGAGAAATCAGAGGGATAAAAAGAAGCTTTATTGGAAAAGTAGCATGGAGCGCAATGTGACTGAAGGCCGAAACATCCCTGTGATGGGTGTCCAACAAGAAACATCCGGTCTTTAATAGGGGATATGATCTCCCCTGACTGCTAGGCAGGTTTCACATCATTTGTGCATGCTGGATATGTGGTTGTTAATGAGCTGTTGAGACACTGCTGCCCGTTCCTCTTGTAGCACCAATCGCAGTTTCGGAATCGTTACTGGCGATAAGTTACGGGCTGCCACGGGTCTCCCTAGTAAGTTCCGTACATGCTTGACGGGATTTAGATCCAGAGACCTTGCCGACCAATCCATGTGTTCAATATCTTCACTCTCCAACAGCTCTTCGACAGTAACTGTGCGATGAGGTGGAGCGTTGTCGTCCATGAAGAGGAACTGAGGACCCATAGCCCTTGTGAAAAGACGCATGTAAGGAAGAAGAACCTCGTTACAATAGCAGTCCCAGGTGACGAACCTCCTTGGGAGATATGAAGGTCGGTCCGGCTACCAAGCATTATGTCTGCTCGAACGAGAACTCCGCGACCTCCAAAACAGTCCCTTTTGATGATGTTGAAGGGGTTATTGCGTGTTCCCCGCTCTGTCCAGATGTGTATGTGTCTAGAATCGCAACTCAGACTAAATCTGCTCTCATCTGTAAAGAGTACTCGTCCCCATTCATTGTCTCTCCAATTCCGGTGTTCCCGGCACCACAGAGAACGCCTTCTCCGATGGGCAGGCGTTAGAGGTACACACCGTACAGGGCGTCGTGCAAACAGACCACCACCGTGCAGTCTTCTGGCCACGGTAAAACGCGATATCGGTCGTCCAGTCGCCTGTGTCGTGTGTCTAGCGATTTCTCTCGCTGTCTGCCGCCTGTTTCTTCTGGCCTGTAAGGCAATATACCGGTCATCCGCGGGTGTGGTTCCTCGTGGACGACCACTACTAAACCCTCGGACAGCTGTTCCTGTAGTTTGAAATTGTCTCCAAAGTCGTGAACGATGCTGTGAGCATTTCCGAACTCTGCAGCCACACTTGTCACACTCCGGCCTTCCTCCAACTTCCCAATGATTCGACCTCGGGTAAAAGCATCCAGATGTCGTCTAACATATTGATTATTCGCCATTTCTCGCTGAGGCAGCAACTCGGTGTGATTTTAACTGCTATACGGCATGCAATCCCTTTGCCAGAAATACTGATCTTACACCGACAACATGCTTTATACTACTCAGACACTTCCCTATTACGTCTACCTGCATATCTGCGCATGTGCTACCGTACATCACCTTACTTAATCTCCTGATCGGTCTTTCTGTCCGCTCTGCCTCTTCGTTCAGCTGATATGCTAATTTTTCGACTTCGTCCTTAATTTTTGCATACCAGTGTAAGTGGTATTTTACACAAATGAAATTTGTGGTCCAAGTTTTAATTATTTTGCAATTTTGAATAATTAAAATTCTAAAAATATTGCAGGAATTTGCGTTTTGAAGGTTAGATGGATGAGATATTTTATATGTTCTTTGGTTTGTTTGTTTGATAAAACTATGCATGAAATTTTGACAGATTTACTGTTAAACCTTTGCCATTTATGCTTACGGTTTACTAGCGAAATGCTCTTTTAATTTCTTTGTTTTCTTTCTGCCTCTTTTTGCCATGAAGTTCGCTCATTCCAGAATTTATGTAGATTTGAGTGGTAAGCAGTTTTATAATAAAGGTTAGGAATTTTTACGAACAGAGGTTGAGAGTTAGGCTTGCGTTCAGCTGCTCTGCCGAATTGAAGAAAACAAACTGTTGGCGATGATAATATTGGTCTTGGCTGGGAATACTTTGGACTGAGGATAGATACTGTTTACTAAATGTGTGTTCGAAATTTTATCGCGGTTTAGGCAGTATTGTAGTCTTTGGTAGAATTAAATTGATGTTTTTGAATTCATATTCGTTTTGAAAGGGCGCTTTGTGTTGAAACCAAGTCCAGGTTAGCTGGAAAATTTTATGACTGTATATTTTAATTTAATCACTTACAAGTGGTGAGGTTGAATAAATTTAAAGTGTTTTAAATCTGTGTCTGTTTGTTTCATGGTTAGTTATTCTGGTGCTGATAATTCATCTCTCTGAAGAAAAGTAACACTTTATTTTTAGGTAACTGACGTCTTTAAATTTAAGTTAAAATAAAACGCCGAACAAATATTAATTTAGAAATTAAACAACAAAAATCAACGTTATATTTGTAAATTTTCACAGGACTAGTTTCGATGGTTTTACCGAACCATGATCCTCAGCTAGACCATTTGGTACGCTGGAAAAAGAATGGTGTAGCTGAAAAAAAAATTTGCAAATATAACGCTAATTTTTGTTGTTTGACTTCTAAATTAATATTGACGTCGTTAAGTTAATTGGAACCCACAGCAAATGTTACAACTGATTAATTTTACAATTAAAAACTTCAGACTGATATTTCCCCATGTTATATATATATATATATTCAAGTTTCAAAAATGGTAAGGATTTTTAAAAATAAAGATTTCAAACGTTTTGAGTAACTTTATTATTAGTTCTGATGAAACTGAGCATATAATTAACGTGAACACTTGCTGATACTTTTAAAACAAAGGCTTAAACTCCGGACTTTTTAATTTTTTTTGCTAGTGATGAGAACAAAAAAATTTATTACATCTAATAATCCATCTAATAATGCATCCAAAATTCCATTCATAATTCTGTGTCTTATACATCAATGAATACATAAAAAGAATTTAGAGCAAAAATAGCAATATTTAAAAATTAGTAGCAAATTAAAAAAGGGAAATTTGTTTAAATAATTTTTTATTTTATTGAAAAAAAAGACAATTTAATAATAACTTTTTTCGCTTTCCGTTTTCTTTGTTAAAATGCAGTTCAATCTGAATTTTTTCATAACTTCGAAAGAAGTTGAAACTACTACTATTTTAACCGTTCTCTTTCCTTAACAATGGCTGTTTTATTTCATGATGTTGGATGAGATTTTCCAGTTTTGTTCTCTGGCGTATTATAAACAGGCTCAGTAGTGTTGAGATCAGTGGAATGTGCAGGATATAAAAGATGTCCGAGCTCACTTTCATGCTCTTCAAATCAATCTGTCACTATTAGTTCTGCAGCATGAATTGAAGTATTGTCATCTTGATATACGTATCGTCTTTCGGGCATGCTTCGGATGTAAAGATTTGTACATTACCTATTTAAATGACCTACACCAGAATATTGAAAATAATGGTAAATCCTTTAGATTTTAGAAGGTAATATTACAGAGGAAGTACTTCATCTTAACAAAACATAATTACGTAATTTTAAAAACGCTGATAAAACCATCATAAGTATTTCTTTTCACAAATTTAGGCAAAACTGAGCGCACATGATGCTATTTCCATATAAAATGTGATCATTTGTATGTTGATTCTGTCCTCCTTCTTAAGTGCAATATCAGTTGCCTTCTGCTGCGCAATTCAAACAACGATTACAGAGATGAAGTGGTAAATCAGTTCTATTACAATTTATACAAATATGCTGAACTAGCTGTCACAATTCATTTAAAAAAAAAGGATTTGAAAGTAAACGTTCCTCAGAGAGGATGGATGAAGAAGAATTGCTCAAACATGCAAATTAGCTTTGGAGCACGAGTGTTATGCAGAAATACGTATATAAATCACGAATCCTGTTTTGAACGCGTGTGGTATTGTTGATGTTAATATTTTCATCACCTGCTTTTCATTTTTCATGAACCTGTCTTTAATGGATTTAACATTCACTTTCACGTATGTTGCAATGCTCAGAAATCAGATTTGCCCAGATTAGATCTCCAGCTCAGAAAGTTTGCTATGTTTTCACAATATTTGTGATTTTTGATTTTATTGGATTTTTGCTATCCAGCGCATGAAGATCACCTCAAAGCGAGAAGTTTAAGCATTTTACATAAATTTTGCACTCGAAAGCTAATTCGCGTACTTCTTGCTCGTGCTTCGTAACCATTTCATATTTGGAATTGATTCCCTCCCCTCCGAAAGGTAAGCATCAATAACATCTATGCGTAATTTTTATGATTATTTATTATTGCGTTCAGCATCTTACAGAAATCGTTAAAAATTTAATTGTTTACAGAAACATAAACTTGAGAAACGATTTGTTTATGTAACTAATTAGACCAAAATAAGGGAGAGCAAAGTAAAGTTTCTGAGACCAAAGCAAGACTCCTGTCAGCGAGAGATACTCCTGACAGATCTGAGTTCGCTGACAATAAGTCAAAAGTTTTTCATGTAGAAGTACTGAATTTTTATAGCAGATCGCATCGCTGCGTGATATATTGCAGAGACCGTGAATTTTTTGGGCCAGAAAACATAAAAAATCAGCAATACCTAGCGGAGATTCGAACCAGAGATCTTCCAGTTGCTAGCTAAGCGTGCTAACCGCTTACACCATGACAGCACTCACGGGAGAAAGTGACAATATATATATAAGACAAATGTAAAAATCAGGCCAAGTGAATGGCGGTATCTAGCGCAAATATTTCCAATAGCAGTTTGGAATTCAAAGACAGAAAGAAATAGTTAAGAATATTCAGAGATAAAACTAAGAAAGTAAATGTATTGACATAAAATCAAGGGTTAAGTGATAAATCTGCTTAAAATATAACTTTAATTATTTGGCTATGCGGGTAAGTCGAGTACGTTTTTTAAAAGTTAATTTTGAAGAAGAAACACGTTATCTTATATTTGGGCAGATATAGCGTGTATATAAAAATTGAAAAAATTAGCATACATTTTTTTTCATTCTTTTTAAAACTGATTTTTAAAATATATACTTAAATTGGTGCTTTTATTATTATTGAAGTTTCTTTTCCTCAAATGCCATGAACGCTGTCTGGAGGATGATTGAAGACTTAACGTGTCTACATTTCTTAAATTTTATTGTCTAAACAAAAACGTTATTCTATTAAACAAACTTCAGTAAGGGCTGTCTTGGTAGTTGCAAAATACGGATTTTCTTAGAATTAAAACAAAGAAACAAACAAACAACAACAACAAAAAAAAAAATGGTAATTTAAAATTTTCTTCTCATCATTGAATGTGGAATTGTAAGGATAGTTAATCAATTTTAATTTATGTACAATTTTTCTTTATAGGTTCATGATCTCCTTTCTGGGCTTGGTTTTTGAGATGTATTTATATTTATTACATTTTTCTACATTCTTAAATTCACCTAGTAATATTTATATTTTCATTTCTTCATTTCTTCATTTCTAGTCTTTAATTCATATATAGGGGGAAAAAAAGAGAGAGAGAATCTTCAGTTTGATATAAAAGTGAAAGGGAGGAAATACCAACGGCCATCCAACTCTACTTAACCGGATGAACAGGTCTTGAGAGTTAATAGGTTCTTGACATTCACTTTCAGTGTCAGTGGTGACAGAATTTCGTGTGGAAGTTCAAGGGTCTGTCTCGATATGTGTGCTCCACTCTGGGGAAGTAACTAAGTTCAAAGACAGTTTGATTGCTCATTTTTGTGGTAATTATTCGGAAACATTGTAATGAATGCAATGATCTTATCTGTCTTGTGATGATACAAGAACGCTAAAATCAGTTTTAATAGCGCTGGTCAGAACACCGGTTAAAATACATGAATTTTAACACGAGCAGGAAATTTTTACGTAGCTTATGCATAGCTATGGTTATTTGTGTAAGATTTACCGATTGAAATTCGAAGCGGTTTTAGTATTTTTTGAGTTTCTTTCTTAATCATTTTTTATATAAAATTATTATATTCCTTAAGTGTAAGTATATTTCCGAGGGCACTGTTGACTGAAATGAGTGCAACACATGCTTGAAAGACATTAGAAATCTTTTCTTGCAAGAGGTAGAAATTCAGAAAAAAAATTAAAGATTCAGATCAACGTTTAATATATTTCAAGTTTTTGCACTACAGACGGCTTTAAGATGAGTCAAATATACGATGAAATGATTGACATTGCCTATCAAAGAAATGATAAGAAAGAAAGAAGTCTGTACTTTAGAATTATGAGGGGAATTCAGTTCGCAGTTTTAGCATTAGCAATTTTATTTTTATTTGCTTGGTGTGGTGGTTTCATTGTTGAACAGTTGCCACAAACAAATTTTAGCCTTTTCAGATTCGCTGAGAGAGTTGCACCGAAGCAGTGTTGTGGCATTGAGAACGATGGAGCATTTGAGAACACTGTCAATGGAATGTTACCTGAACATGTCATTCCACATCATTATAATCTGACATTACGTTTGCTCATGCCACCGGACTATAATTTTACAACAGATGGAAAAGTTGAAATACTTATTGAATGCATAAAACGAACCAAGGTAAGAGAAGCTTTTACTCCCTTTTTGTGTTAGAATGTAATTTATATCCATTAATATAAGAAGTATTCTCTAGAATATTAGTTTAGAATATTGTAACCTGATCTTAAAATGTCGCATTGAAATACTGAATTCATATTTGAAAAAATAAAATTGGAATTTATTTTGTTTCAATGCAGCAACAATAATAATTACACTTATAAACAACGTTTTAAAATGGATATAGAGCTGTCATTTAACTTTCTTCTTTATACTTCGCTTATCTGAAAGTAAGGATATAAGATGAATGCAACTAAGCGTGAGATAAAGTTTATATTATTAATAATCTGAATTTTATTTTAAATTTTTGTTATAACGTGAACCTTCATAGATATATTATTTCTGCTATTGCATTAAAACTTTTGATGGTATGAGCAGAAGAAGCTCTATATACTGATTGTTATAAAAAGTTAATCAGACTAAGTAATAAATTAAAGAACTTATTATTATACTGTATCGCTTTAAACTTAAATCCATATTTTTCTTAAACCACGCGTATGTAACTATGGGTTAAATAACTGAAATATTAGCATTATGTGAGAACCGATAGTCACTGCTGTCTATCATAACAGGAATCTAAAACGATGACTGTTAAAGATCCTTTCTCACTTTTAAAAGGGAAGAAATTTCCTTTTGTAAAATGAAAACATGGGGACAATTTTACTGTGAAAGGTAACTATAGTAGCTAACATTACTCTGCAATAACTGCGTAAAATGTTCTGAAAGAATTTGACAGTAAAAATTTGGTATGGATAAATTCTACGAATTGTTGTTAATTCTCATATCAAATTAGCGTGACATTAACATTTAGCTCCCTTTTTGAAATGAAAAATGAAACGAAGCACAAATGCATAAATATAGTATGTGTTTCAAGGTAAAATAATTTGTAAACCTGTACTCGATAATAATATAGCTGGTCTGTGTTATCTCTTGCATTCAAAGTGAGGCTGGTCGCTCAGGGAGCTAGAATTAACTAATGGATGGGATGGCAGGACATACAGGAAGAGAGTAACTTGAAACGAGCTTTTCAACTTCGAATTGCCCCTTTTATGGAAAAGCGTTTTTAAGGAAGTTGGACACATACAGTTAATTTCGGGCTATTATTAGAATGTTAATAATTTCGGACTATTATTAGAATGTTAATAAAATTTCCAACGTGAGTTTCGAAATTTTGATGGTGGATAATATAGGGCTTAATGCAAAAGAACTTGAAATAAGTTGATGCATTGAAAAGCACATATTTAAATATGTCATTGAGAAATTATTTAGAGCAGTGGTCTCAAATCGGCGGCCTGCGGGCCGCATGCGGCCCCTGAAGCAATTTTATACTGCATCCTTTCCACGTCAAAAATTTAAAAGAAGCCTTCATTGTCGTAAAATGTCCATTTACAATAAATATTAAATAATGATATGCTGTCTTTTCGCTAAAACAAATTATTTTAAAATCAATTTCATTCAAATAGTAATTGATATAAAAGAGTTTGGATAAAATTTGGAAATTATATAATTAAATTTTCTTATAAATACTTCTAGCTGAGAACATTGGAAAATGTTCTCAGTTAGAGCATTTAAGACGTTTAAGAGATGGGAATTAATATCTCAATATTAAAGTTCAGATGCTAGTTTACAGGAAAGAAAATTTTATAATTCTTTTTAAATGAAAATGACACGTTCATTATACCCTAATTCTTTTCATCTGATTAACTCTCGTTGCGTCATTTGGCTTCTAGCTTACCAGTTGATAGTATTAGTATGTTCAAGGTACTTTCTGTAATAGCTGGTAGATCTTAGTAACGTAGCTGCTGAAATATGTTCGACAAAAATGGCAAAAAATGATGCTTGTAAAAAATGACATAAAGATGATAAGTTTCAATAGAGGGAAGCGGCTAGGTAAAAAAAACAATAATATACCATGTAATTTATTCTTGTGTTCTTAACTGTGAATCAGGAAACCTTGAAAACGTCTTTATAGCCAGCTTGACATAGTTATAATAATGATTACAGAAGTTACTTATCTCTTTTTCTGTGAAGATTACATATTTTTGTTCATTAGAACAGATATTTGGCCTGAAATAATTCCGATTACGACATTTTTTTCTTTACGATGTAGAGACATTAGGCTATTTTTTGAAAGCAGGATAGATGTGAAAAATGAGCAATGCTCTTGCCGGGACTCGGACCACGGACCTCTCGAATACGCGTCGAGCATGCTTGACTATTACACCACGAAGACATGATAAGCAGGCGGAAGAAATACCTTATATACTCCCCTTTTTAAAGTGCGACTTGGGATTAGGGGACACAATCGCCAAATCCTGGTGGTAGAGAGTCATCATCCACCACCTTTTTTTTGGTTCGGGCGCCACTGTAGAGATATTAGGTTATTTTTTGAAAGCAGGATAGATGTGAAAAATGAGTAACGCCCTCGCCGGGATTCGAACCACGGACATCTGGAATATGCGCCGAGCGTGCTGACCACTACACCACAAGGGCATGCGAAGAAGGCGGGAGAAATACCTTATAACGGAAGATAAAGTTTGATATCCGTATGCTATCCTTTGCTTATCTTCCTATTTAGTTGGCAGATAGCCCTCACTGCGCTTTGCTGTATTTAGACAACCTAACCTAATCTATTTTTCCCCGCTCTTTTCCAGCTTTCCCCACACCCGAAAATTTTGAGCTTTGAATAAAATTTTGTGCGTATTATTGTATAGTGTCTCACTTGAGAGCGAAAATTGTAATTTATATCTTGTTTCCCAGAATATATCTTTAAATTTCATGGATCCACCTATGATTAGACTGTTACACCAATTGTCTTTTATCAGAGAAAAATCTGCTTTCCCAACTTTTTACTCACTGTTGGTATTATCCGCAAGGTAATAACTTTTTTTTATTCTTTACTGCTTTTAAGCCAATATAAAAGTGTAAGTGTTTTCTAACAGGTTAAACATCTTTATGCTACAATTGAAATTTTTGCAAAGCTTTTTTTAGCTTTGGTGTTGAATCTGTTATCGATTGCTCTTCAAACCTATCTAGCCTGATGCCATAACATTCCGTTGTTTTGATACCTTGTTTATTGCTTTATATTTTTATTTAAATATCTTGATCCACGTTACTTCGATTAACGGGCCGAGTAGATGAAATCACTGACCACTGAAGGTTACTTCTACAGGTTACACTGTAGGTATTACTGTAGATTAGACTTTTGAAGGAAAGAAAATGCATGTTTTTCAGTTTTCCACCTGTGCAACATAAATTACATGATAGTTTTCTTTTGAAAAATTTCGCGAAAGTATTATTCTTAATTCTTCTTTAGGATGCTTTGCCGTAACCATTTACATGATAGACAATTTTTTCTTTAGAATTTTCTTTACATCGAATTTCTTTGATCGAAATGTTCTCTACATCAGTTCTGACAAACGCTCTTCTAACGAGAGATTAAAGGAGCAGAGATGGTAGCCTTTCTTGCGCAAAAGCCTTTGTTACGAAGTAGCCTGTACACTGTTTGTTTTGATATAGAGGTTGTGGCGGCAATTCCAAGCTTCAAAGACAGCCACTTTCTTAGACAACTGCCTGTGGGGTTACAGATAAATGTTGATCTTATTTTGAAATATCTATTATAGAGTATTTAAATAATTTGAATAAAGGCTTTTTTGTGGTTTTTGGAGTTACGATTTATTTAAGCATGAGACAAGAAGCTGATAAATGAATTGACAATATTCTAAATGTTTATTCGCCCATCGTTCTAGGAGCTCGTGCAATGCTTTGGTGAGTTAATAAATTAATTAATAAATAAAGGGTTCAAACGTGGCTTAAATGCTTCTAAAATAAGCTCAATATTCGACATTTTTAGAACTACATTACAAGTTATAATATAACAGTCTTTTCTATTATATGTCGTTTGGTTTAATATTTACATGTCTGTTATTCAAGACATTTAGTTTTATTTATTTAATTTAGATGATTATTTTACACGCTCGTGACCTCAGTGTGCTGTCAGCAAGTATTATCCCATTAGAACATGAATTGAAGGAGAATTCATCATACGGCACTGATATTTCTGTAGATGCTGAAAAACAATTGGTTGCCATTCGTTTAAACCAAGCACTTAAAGAGAAAGCCTTCTACATACTGGAAATAGATTTTAATGGTCTCATTAATAATCTTTCAGTTGGTCTTTATCGCAGTAGTTACTTAGGTGATGATGGAAATGTAAGGTAAGTTCTTTCTTCTTGTATCGCATGAAACGCTATTTATTTAACACAATACATTTGTCTTTACAAGTACCTTGTTTCAAAGCTGGATAGCTTCATCTCAATTCCAACCAAGTGATGCGAGGAGGGTCTTCCCATGTTTCGATGAGCCTGGCCTAAAAGCGACATTTCAACTTAGCATCATTCGAAAAGAAGGATTGATATCGCTATCCAATATGCCTGAAGCACGTGTAGAGCCTCTGTAAGTATATAAGGGACTTCTATCTAGAAAGTTAAGCAAGTGCAAGATTTTTAAGTGCAAGATCTTATATAATAATTTCATTCTTAGTATAATAACTTCAATGAATATTAAAAAATCCAAAATCTAAAATTTATTTTAGGCCAGATGGATGGGAAATGGTAACTTTCCAGAAAACCCCACCAATGTCAACGTACTTGTTGGCTTTTGTTGTTGGGGAACTGAAGCCTTTCTCCGATGTTAGAAAGGAAGGAGTATGTACTCACGTTGTTGAACTTGAACTGTTGAAAAGTTTTGCAAAGCATTGAATTATTAATATATTTTACACTACATCTTAGTATCATCCATATGCGTTGATGTTTCTTGTTTTAACTCATTTTCCATTATTTAAAATTTAAGATTCTGAGAAGTATTATTTACTATTTCAGGTCCAAGTATGGAGCCGTACAGATATGGCTGATTACGGTGGACTTGCTCTATCCGTAACGCCAGATATTTTAAAATTCTTCGGAGATTATCTAGAAGTTCCTTATACTATGCCTAAAACAGGTATTCTGTATTTAAATTTTTGAGCTAATAGACTATGACAGCAGAATTTTTATGAAATGCACTGTGTTTAACGCTGCTTTTGTAATCTACAGATTTAGTGGCTGTGCCAAGTTTTTTGCATGCAGCTATGGAAAACTGGGGTCTTATTACATTTGATGAATCCGCTTTGCTTTACTATCCGGAAAGATCTTCAACGGAAAGAAAAGTTTCCATAATGTTGGTTATAGCGCACGAACTTGCCCATCAGGTAAACAATCCTTACGTTAAGTATTTGCGCCTAAGGCAACTGCTTTAAGAAATAAGGCAATAAAGTGATGTTATTGTCAGCTTAATTCAATAAATTTCTTTGGTTTGCGTGATTGTATTACTGCGCAATATTACTGACCAATGATTTTGAATGATTTATAGTAATTCGTTAAGCCTATATGTTAATGGCATGTTTCTTTTAGTAAATAAGGCAGCATAACAAGTTTTCTTGAAATTTGGTCATCTTTTTTTCTCTCCAAGTTTTGTGAAATTAGTCAACTGTACTTTACGTAATAGTGAAATTAGCCAACTTAATAAATTAAATTAATGGATGCTATCTTCATTTGCGACTTACTCTTTCGAGTTGCTTACATTAAAATATTAAAAAACATTTTGAGCATTTTATTCTGAATGTTTTAAATGCTAACTATAGCTATAGAATTGTAATTAACTTTTTACTTCCTCGTCCGGACTAAAGGACTCCTTTTTTTAAAAAACGTATTGTGAAATGGATTTAAAATGGATTCAGAAAAGATTTTTTTTCGTGACACCTGTATGTATGTATGTACGTACGTAGGTACGTGTGTATGTATATCGCATAACTCAAAAAATCAAAAGAGTAACCGCAGAACGTTGAAATTTTATATATGGTACATCTAGTCGTGCTATAACATCTCGTGATGCACCTCCCTTTTCTCTGCAGTCGCCTGCAGTATATATATATACTGCAGGCTTATATATATATATATAATTAATATTAAAAAGGAAAAGTCGGAACTAAAATGAAAAATTATAATTTCTTCTTTAATTAATTAATCTTTTTATTCCTCTTATTTTTCTGTTTTTGGACTTTCTTAAGAGTTATATATATATATATATATATATACCCACCGTGTTACCTGGCTCGGTGAGCTCAGTTTTTTATTCTTATACGTTGATATTTTGTGTATTCTTTCTTTTAGAAGTGACTGAATTATTTTGTTCTTATGTGCTTAAGGTTTTCACGCCTTTAGTTAATCTACATGCAATAGTTGTAGAATTATCAACAAGTTAAGAGTTGTTTAAGTGCTACTAAACCTAATGAAGCCGCCGTTTGTTTACATTTGAAACTGTTAGTAGAATAGTGAATTAAGTCAGTTGGTGCACCAACTTCAGTGTCTTTTTGCCCAGTGGGAGCAAAAGTTAACTTTCAATTTTGTGCACCGAAAATTTTGTCTTTCTGCCTGCTGTCCAAATTGCTTTTTCCTGCCTAGAAACTCTAATTTTAATTTTAAAAATTGTTTTTTTAACTGTTTTTAACTGTATTTGGTGTTTTAGGTTTTTCTATACTTCACAATTTTTAATGAAGATGTTCAGAGATTCTATGAATTTTTGCTTTGCCGAAGTGAGGATTGAATTGATTGAATGAGAAATACTATATCTCTGATGAAATTCGAGGAGACACGTTTAAATAAAATGCAGCAAAAAATGAGTATAATTTAACAGACCGTACAAGGAAGTCATGTAGTGTCCACATCAGATATTTTTTCCCTTAAAAAGGAAAGACTGGGCCATTATGTCCGGCACAAAACCCATTAATGGATGATAAGCGATTATAAATTATATAAAAATAATTTTTAATGTTTTAATGATTTTTATTTATTTATTTCAAATGCAATTATGTTTAGAATATATTTATGTGCAAATGTTTGTTTATTATAAATGGAACACTGAAAATATTTTAATTATATGACGATAAAATGTCTCCTATAGAGACTAGGTTAAGGATATCCCCTCTTGATTATATTTCGCTATCAAAGTTATTTCACTAACAGCTGAAACTAGTAGTTTCATTCCCCGAGGATCTGACTTCTACATGAGAGCTTCTGAGGTTTTTCTTTAGCGTGACTTTAACTATTGTTATGATGTCTCTCAAACACTTATGTTACCAAGACAAGATGCTTTCTGTCTTTCAGATGAAAAATGAGATTAGCTATTTTGTATGCAATATTATAAAATAAGCTCTTAATTATATTCTAATTTTATCATATTAAAAAAATAAGTGTGGCCATCTGACAGACACCACGAAACAGAAATGTAACCTCTTTATTGCGAAAGCACTTAAAAGTTAAATATGAGCCAATGTTGCTTAGAAAGTTGTTATGACTGTAGTGTGAATGTGGAATGGAGACAATCCTTAGAAGCTAACAGTGTGCTTCTTCCGTTTAATTCTAATCTTCCTTTCTTTCTCAGTTATCAGTA
The DNA here is from genome assembly GCA_000611955.2 of Stegodyphus mimosarum. Taxonomy (NCBI): domain Eukaryota; kingdom Metazoa; phylum Arthropoda; class Arachnida; order Araneae; family Eresidae; genus Stegodyphus; species Stegodyphus mimosarum. The sequence goes on along the minus strand of KK119341.1, from coordinate 337,932 downwards.
ACGGGGAAATTTGTTGCTAATCAAATTTTCTGGAAGATAGAGGGATAACGATTGGATCTGTAAGATCCAATCGTTAAGGCACAACCCCGAAGAAGACATGAATAAGAGTCATTGCTTTATGGAGGCACTAACAAACTTATCAATTCGAAAATCCATTTTAAAGTTTGGTGGTAGGGTTTTTTTTAGGGTAAGCGACTCTTGCATTGCTTTCTCTTGGGAACTCTCGATCGAAACCTTAAAAGACTTACTCAGTGAAGCTCAATAAAATAGTCCTCATGAGCTTTGCTACAGTCTAAGAATCCGTCCTACCCTCCAGACTTAATCAGCTATCTTTATTAGAAACTTCTGATAAATGACGATATTTATGTCTTAACTCATTTTTTAATTTTATGGTATTATGTTATTTATTCTTTTTGCTAAAATAACTTGCTTTTGTATCTGAGAGTTTTTTTAGTAAGCTTGTTTGACGTTCAATGCATTTTCTTTTTTCAGTGGTTCGGAAATCTCGTCACTCCAGCTTGGTGGGATAATCTGTGGCTTAATGAGGGATTTGCTACTTATTACATGTACCAAGGCATCGAACACATCGAACCTGATTGGAATATTGTATGTTCATTTTTATTATTGTTTTTTAACATGTTAATTCATAATATAGCTGTTAACTTTTAATGCAGTCGAAATACGACCATAAAACCAAGCAACACTGAGTAAGTCATAAAATATAAATATAAACTATACAAGTTTCGCATCATTTTTATACACCCTGAAATATTTATAAAAGAATGAATTCAACTCATTCTTTTATAAATTTTATTAAAGTTAATAGATTTAAATAATGAATGGCTATTAATAAATGTAAACTATACAAGTTGCGCATCCTTTTAACAAATTGCGTATCTTTCAGGTATTCCTAACCTGAAAAATGTATAAAAGAAGTAATTGAGCTCGCTCGTTATACATTTAAACAATGAATGATTATTAATAAATGTAAACTATTCAAGTTTCATACCGTTTTTATATAACCTTAAATAGTAACAAGAATTAATTGAACTTGTTCATTACACGTTCAAATATGAATTACTATTAATATAATTGATTAAATTGCAGAACGAATAATTTGTACCTTTGCTATGTGAACTGTAGTTTTGGTTAGCCTTAATGACGAAATTCATTATTTTATGGACTTTAATTTCTATGGTAAACAAAGATAAACATCTTCAAGCTATTATTTTCCTGGTTTCAGTGAATTCTATACAAACACCCCAGCCAGTAACACTTGCTATCTAACATTCGCCCAGTATTCATACAAGAAATTATCCGCAGCTACTCACTGGCTTCGATTGTAGTAGAGTACAGCTCCGCGAGAAGAGGAATTTCTGGGCTCGTGGTCTCAGCTATAGTTTAGATTTTTATAACTAGTTTTATATCTGAAATACCAAAGTAACTTCTTGCCCAGTTTTATTCCAAAATATGTAGTATTTATTTATTTACCGAAGTTTTCATAAAGTTACTTTGCTTGGTTTTGAATTTCTTCATTGATGATATTTTAAGATTACGCTTCAATTTTTATGGAGGAAAAAATAGGCATGGAACGTGCAAGCAATGAAAATTGGCATGAAACGTGCAAGCTACATTTTTTCTTTTTTTTATGCTACATGTGAAAAAAAATGTGAACTTCACAACTTTACGTAGGAGCATATAGTTAATTAATGTGTTTGTATTACGATATTGTTCTACGATAAATATGTAACTAGTAGCATTAAATATATTAGAATCATGTATATTTATTTTAGAGCCACACTTTCATTGGATCTGTGTATGAAGTGATGGAAACTGACAGCTTACTATCCAGCAGAGCCATGGGAGCACCAGTTCATCCGTACGAAATTTTGGAATTTTTTGATGAAATTTCTTATTTAAAGGTACAAAATTTTCTTATACCTTTAAACTTTCGCTATTAACAGTAATTATTTTTTTTATTTTGCTAATGTAAACTAATCTATTATTTTGGTTTCGCGATACATAATTATACCTACAGCTCAAATTTACCTTAAATCTCCTTGTAGGGTGCCGCAATTGTAAGAATGCTTGAACATTTCATAAAAGAAGAAAACTTTCGAAAAGGCTTAAAGGTATGTAGAGGACTATATTGCAATGCAGATTATTGATGACTATTGTCATGCTGTACCTTCTAATATGCAGCTGTATTAATCCAACTCAAACATCAAAAACTCATTTTCGATTTGCTATACCATTATCAGCAATTAGAAAGGCTAAATTAGGAATAAACAAGCAATATAAAAAAATTTGTTTAAAGTCAATTCCTAATTAGGTCAACGAAAAAAAATGCAAAACAATTAAAAAAATTTTTAATGTATGAAAAAACTGTATTAACATCAAGTGTCATCCACTGCAAGTTTAAAAAATGTATTTGAACTTGAGTGGATGAATAAAAAGTATTTTATTAACGATTGAAAATGAATTAATTAATAGTTAATTAAATTAAAAAAAATTAAGGTCACTTCCTACTAGGGTCAATAAAGAAAAATTTAAAAGATACAAAAAAATTAAAATCCAAAAAAAAAAAAATCTTAAATTAAAAATAAAAAAAAATAATATGGGAAAAACTGTATTAACATCAAGTGTCATCCACTACGAGTTTAAAAATATGTATTTGAATTTGAGTGGATGAATAAAAAGTATTTTTTTAACGATTGAAAATTTGAACAAGATATAGGGAGAGTGTGAGTTTATAGTAGGAATTTTAAAAATGAGAAGACGGTTTAGTTTTAAGGTGAAAACATTCTTGATCGTCATCCTATTACTAGAAGGCTCAATAAAGAAGGAATCACAACGTATATTAATTTTGTCCCAAATTATAAGAAAGATATCCTGACCTACACCGCTAAGAGGAGAAGAAAGTTCATACGATAATACAACTCGTAGAATGTGGTGACTTAATTCGTGACGTACTGAGTGATACAGGTCTCGAGTCCCAGTATAAGCAAGAGATATAATAAACTGTATTAAGAATGTCTGAAGATATGAATGTGTTCCAAATTTCTTGATTTTGGCGCAGTTTACATTTTGGCACTGAAGTGGTGTGAGAATACACTCTGTCGACCAACATTTAAGTGCAGTAAGAAAAGGATTAAAGACAGACTGTAGTCTTTGATGGTGTAGCGGCAGCTATCTTGCTATTCTTGATAATGTTTTAAGCCCAGATTTTTAAAATTAAAAAGAAATTAATAAAAAAAAAAAGAAAACGTAAAAAAGAAAATCTGAAAGGTTTCAGATTTTAAATTACGTCCAAAGGGACGTTTTTTTAGCTTTTTGTGTGTTACCTTTATTTAGTAAATATCATGTTCTTGGCACTTAAACCATAAAATTTAGTTCAAGAGCAATATCGCAAAATAATTTTAAATTGAGCATATCTTTAGAATTTCCGATACACAGTCTTACGCGTTAGAGGTAAAAATGTTTTTGTGTACAACGCATTGCTCGCTTTGAAATCCTTGAGTTTTTTAATCAAAAATTCCTTGAAGTGTTATAAAATATGAAATAGATAATAAAACACATTCCAAATTTCAAATTTGGGCTTCCAGATGCCCATATTCGCAGCAGAATTACGTCATTCAAAATTCGATGGCTCTAGGTACCGTCGTTTTATCACAGTGTGAGAAAGATACATACATTTACGAAGTTTCTTCATCATTTAATTTCTTTAAATATAATATAGGGCTATAATATTTGGTGGCAACAGTTTGAAAAGTGAACCGACATTTAATGTTTCCGACGCAAAATGCCGAAACGAAAACAATAGTCCTTCAGGGACAAAGCCCCTTTGGACTAAAAATACAAAGGGAGGAATGCGTGTTAAATTTTATTGTTATGATTAAAATATTTATTACTTTTACTAAGTTATTAAATATAAGTGTACGATATGGTAGCAAACTGATTAACTAAAAGTAAAGCATTTGAATTCTTCTTTGCAAGTATTTAATAAGTCCAAATATATGTAAAAAGACTTCACACAATTTCGGTTATAACGCGTTTTTTCAGACTGTATTACAGTCTATCTAAAAAGCAAGCAGCATTTTTGAAAATAGCAGCGTCACATAAAATCCGAAATGTGATATTTAGTCTGACATTATGCCTTTGAAATTAAAAGTTAGCGAACATTTTACGTTCGATATTTTCAGAAAATTTCAAGTTAATGTGGATGCATTTATTATCACATTGCTACGAGATTAGAATAAGGCAATACTCAAACATAAGCTTTGCTTCAAACTATATAAAACTTTCGTAAAAGCACTTGCATTGAAACGAAAAGTTTACAATAATGATTGTCAGGTACACAGATCTACAAGACGCGTAAACATTTTCAAGACAGGAGAGAAACCTTATTTAGAAAAGAACGACAACCGAAACTCAAACCGTCCGAAGATACCCAAGTACTGTTCCTGAAAGTATGCGAAACACGGTCTTTTCGCTTGCTGCTGTTTCGAAAAGATCACGTTTAATGTTTGCTGAAGAAGGAATACATCTTCTTCAAGAGCTAGAAGATTTAAGAAAAGACATGCGTTGAATGTTACAAAGTACATTATTAAAAGGATCAAACTAGCTTCCATATTCTTAGATTTTGCAATCACTCTTGCTAGAACACAGCATTTCAAGTATGCTAGAAACTATGCGCTGGAGGGTATTATGGGAACTTATGGTATCGCCAGAAATAAAAAATTGTTCCCCAGAAGTCGTGATTGGAAGTAAGGCAAATATGTTTTTAAATTCAAAAGGAATCATTTATCCACCGAGGCAGTGAAATTGTAATCGGGTAGCATTTGGGTATTATTGAGCTTATAGAATGAACAGTAACTAGAGTTAAGTAAGAATATCGAGTGTCAAGAGCTGGTACTTTTTAAATGACAATGATCCCCTTCTCATAACTATTGTATTGCATAAACTTTCGACAAAAACGAGTTTACATTACACCCAGCCTATGCCAGATTTATCCTCAAACGAATATTTCCGCGTTCCCAAGACGAAAATGGCAATGAAAGGAATTTTGCAGAATTACGCTGAAGTAATAAAATTCCCTTTGACGAAAGACATCAAGGTTGTTCTTAATATGGGCTTGTAGAAATTTATTCATTTTGTGGTTCAATATTTCTAATATTGTGTTAATGCAAAAGGATCATATTTTGAATGAAGAGTTTGATTTTTAGAAAAATATATATTAATTTGTATTTTATTAAAATCGATTCTATTTCTAAACATAATGCTATTTATATCTAAGTTTAGTAATGGTAAATTCTATATTTTTATTTTTGAAATTGCTTTTTGAACTTGCTTATTAAAATCTGACTTGGCTACAAAAATTTGAAAGGCTACCAAGGCAATGAATGTCATCAAAGCTATTATTTTTTGATGAATTCAGGTAGTCAAATGAGTATCAGGATGTTCAGCGGTATCTTTAGTTAACTTTTAAATCCAATGCTTATCATTCTCACTTCATGTCTCGCAGGAGCATGGATGTAACTTAAAAGGGTACTTTGAAATATATATCTCAATAAATGAACCTTAAAATGTTACTTTGAAATATATATCTCCATAAATATATCTTAAAAGGTTAGTTAATAAAAGCTGAAAAATTTTAACTGAGAAATTGAGTTCCTTTCGAGATTTTCAGCTTAAATATTTTTTCTCTTCTTCTTCAGATATTCTTTTCCTAGAACTGTTTATGTATACATATATATGTTTTTCAGACTTTAAGATAACAATAAATAATCATTCATATTCATAAGACATAAATCAAATTACATGTGGTTTTTAATTTCTTCGTTATCAAATTTTGCTATTAATTTTACAAATCTTCTTACAGTTATTTGAAGTGAATCTTATACAAGCTTTTACTGTTTTTCCGTTCACTTTCTTAAAATGAAATCCACACGTACGGTTCTGCTATATTAGCATTTGTTTTTAAGAAATTGCAGTTTGTTATTTATTACGAACCCCCTTCTCCCCCCAAAAAAAGATAGTGGAAAACTTAAGAAACTTATGAATGCGCAGAGAAGTACTTTACAGCTTCCCAGAAAGTTAGAATTCCGTACTGAACATCCGTAACTCGATATATAATTTCATTTAAAAACCTTCTGATTCAAATTTAAAATTAAGATTACTTTAGATTTTTGTTTTGAGAAAGATAAATCATACTTAAGAAGCGGCACCCAGAAATTTTGTTGTGCTATTAAGGAAAAAGGAGAATGAAAAATGTGTACATGAAATTTCAAAGGCAACTGTTGCCCCGAATATCATATGTTAGTTACCGAAGGATGACTTTGAGCTTGGGCTTGAATTCTGAACTAGGTTTGGATGTTTGCGACTGTAGTGGCTTTGCGGAATGATGGCATTTAAAATCTACAGACGCAAAAACTCTTTTGAAATGTATTGACGGGGGAAGAGGAGAATAAGATCTTCGAATTTCATGCCTTGAAACGATATTCTCGTTTAGAACTGAGATGGAAATTAGATAGATAGCTATGCGCTTTATTGAAATGAAATAATCTAATCCTAAAGTATCTAACGGCACCCGAAATGTTTAGCTCATTAGATTTGCAATAACACACGCAACATACGAAACTCAAGCCATGAGAAAACTCGTACTTGAAAATCAAGAATTAAAATACATGTCATCATTAAAAAACACTTATGTGGTTTAAAAGCTATGATTTTAAGCAAAGTATTCTATAATACTAAATTTCCTGACATCGGTAATTTGATCCATGAGACATTAATAACAATAAATGTTAAAGGTTAAATTAAATCTCGACACAAGACTACGTACTTAAGATACTTTTTTTTTCAACTCCTATAAATTGCAGTCCTTATAAAAAAAGGCACAAAAATGTTTTGCTGTATTTCAATGCATTTCGGTACTTTAACTAACAATATGATTTAAAATATATATTAAAAGAAGGAGATGTGTGTATAATTTGTTGTTATGCCTTTTGCCTTGGCAACAACGGCCTGTTTGCCGTCGAGTGGATAAGGTGAACTAAATACTAGCAGTTCTCCTCGGCGAATGGATTAGCTGCATGAAGTTTTCTTCATCTGTAACTCAAATACGGGCCAGTTTCCTTTAGAAAGTCTTCCATGAAGGCATCTACCTCCTTTCGGTAGATAGGCCTCGTGTATTTTGCATTAATCAGTTAATTTACATAATTCTTGATAACAGGTTTTTTTTCCCCATTCCGGCATAGATGGAATTTTTTTTTTCAAAATCAGCTGTTATGTTTTCATGATATGAACTTTAATACACTCCTTAATTTCTTAAGCAGGAAATAGCTTTTCAACCGCAAGTTTTCGTTCTGTTTTATCTGCCTTACATTTTCGATTGGATACATGTCGAATGCATTTCTTGACCATGAAATAGCTTTATTCGTAATTCTTCTTTTAGTTCTTTAATTTGTGAATAAATTACTAACGTTAAGCTAAGAATCTATTAAAATAAACAGCAAAACCTTAATAAATTGTAAAATCTCTCACTGCAAATCCAGTGACACAATGCTGAATCATCTCCAGGAATAACTTCAGTTAAACTTTGCTTTAACCTTCTTGAACACCAGGCCAGACACCTTTTGCTATCCCCGAGGGGTCATTTATTATATTGGTGAAGATCTTCACGCTGGCTGCCTCGGCACTGGAGGTATGAAATACACGGGCCCGACTCCTATTGTCCAAAAAAGGCAACTTGTCTTATCTCAGAAGGTAATTCGAATGGAGCGCGACAACTGGTCTATCAGTTGTTTCTCGGCTTCACACCCTTCGTAGTGTGTTAAGCTCTGTGAGCCCCCGAGACTCCTGAGAGCATCAAATGGGTGACTAATGTAAGTACTATTCTTTTATTGACACGCGAGACACATATGCTTTAATTAATTACCTTTTGTTATGATTTGTTTACTTAATAGGATTTAAGTAGTAAGAACGTAGTAGGAATTAAAGTGTTCGTCTCTTAAATTTTGCCTCTTTTATAAGAATGTAAACTTACCAGGAGCACTTTTGAAACGCTCGTTTAAGTTCAGGGGCTTCATAATTTTGTTGTCATCTTTTTAAATCCGCTCATTTTTTCCTCTCTTTACTTTTCCATATTTTGCCAAAGATCTGATAGAATATTTAATAAATTTAATTTCTTTCAGTTTTTGAACAATTATTTTCTCTGTTTGCTTAACTGAATATGGCAAAACACACAAGAGCTATCTGTCTGAGGGAAATGAACCTTTCGTACAGGACTTTCTAAAGGAAACTGGCAGATATTTACATTACACGTGGAGAAAAACATTTAGACGAATTGGAGGTACATTCATGCACTTCTGTACCTTTTTCCCGATTTGAAGTTCCTTGCATGCAGCCTTTGATTTTCGAAAGATCGTTAAATTCTTTGCGTAAGGAAAATAAACAGCAGAGCACATGAGTTTGCTACGTGGTTCTATCACTGATAAAGAATCGCATACCCCCTTCTGTATTTTTTCAATATAAAATTTTTGTAAGGGTCAATATCCAGAATATATAGAATGCTCTGAGTAATACGACTCATATTTTCATTGACTGATGGCAAAAAATAACATTGTAATTTTAAAGTGCATTGAGCTGTTATTTAATTTCAAACGACCAAAAATATGGATTGCCATTTTATGCACAATTTTCTTATATATTTACGGTAATGCAGTTTTGGAAACTTTGAGAAAAGTGTCGTAAAGTAAAAGGAATTTTCTAATTCATGACTATAAAGAAAAAGGTATTTTTGTTCATAAAAAAAAAGCATAAATTACTATTTTACAGAATTATCTTTGGAAATATTCCTACAAGAGTGCTACTGAAAACGAATTATGGCAGAATCTTAACTTAGTAAGTATCTACTTAATTCATTTACTGCAATAAAATAATAAATGATTATATAATTTTAAAAGTTAGTAATCGTTTCACATCTTTTTCGTTCTGTTTATCAACCTGAATTAAATGCTTGTAAGTATCATGATTCGTTTCGCATTCCTTCCTTTAACACTGATGGCTGTATTTTTGTTATTTTTCTTCGCAATGAAAAGCTTTGTGTATCATTCCCTCCAATTTTTTGTATCTTGATTTCTATGTATTTATTTGCATGATTATCATGAAAAGAGAATGTCTGTATAGACTGGCATCCAGTACCTTTCATAGCTACTATTAACTAATTATACAAAAATTTATACTTCATTTCTATCACTTTTTAGTACTTGTTTTTCAGTACAATAATTTTTAACGTTTTCCTTCAATTATGCAATGTTTTACCAATTACCTTGTAAGTTTCTACTATGTATCTGTTGTGTAGAATCTGGAGAAATAGTGATTTTATCGAAAAAGGGTTAAAACTTCCCCTTATTAACCTCTTTAAATTATTTACAATGCGTCAACTTGACGTTAACATACTACGCCGCAACTTGGGCGGTAACTGAAACAGTAGAATCAAACTTAAAATTGGTGATATTCACAAGTAGCAGAATTACGCTACAAGACTCATACAATCCTATATCCTACAGCGCGTAGATGAGTCTAGTGGCAGCAAGATAATAGCGATTAAGTCACGTCTAACCAGCAGTAACTGCTAAGCGAAGCTTGCGTATAAGCACGCACAGAAATTTCCCAGACTCTCTCTCACTTTGCCTACTGGAACGTCGATATTTAAACATTTTCTCCCACTGGTAGAAATTGCATTTCTTACGCGCGCTACCAAATTTAAATATTCTGGCACTGACAATTAGGGGAATGAAGGCTTATAGGAAAATAACTTAAAATTAAATTTAACTGGTTTTTAAAATAAATATAAATTCCTACAACCTTATTACTCTAGTATCTGCAGTTTTACGATTAACGAAAATTTTATATTACTGAAATTTAATATATAGTTGAATAAAGGTGTATGAAAATTGTCATATATGATATTCAGATATTTAGTCTGTACTCTAGTTTTCAAGGAGAAGGGGAAATCAGAGTAACTTTTTTCTCCTTTGTTTTCTCGCTTTCTCATCTTTGATTGTTTTCATCAAATCGAAGATTATATTCTGCAAACTGATGATAGATATATAATTTCTAATATTTCAGTGGAACAGGAATTTACTTGGAGTAAAAGATGTCATGTCAACGTGGACATCTAAATCGGGTTATCCTGTAGTGTCATTCAATAGAAATTATACCAACGGATCAGCTGTTGTCAGTCAACAAATTTTCAATTTGGATGCCGAAGAAATTTTTGAGGTCTTCAACGATAACACGTGAATATAATTGCTTATTTGTTCAATGACATTGATTCAATAAAAATTTCTTTGCTAAACTTAATTTCACGGTAAAATTTTAAAAACAAAATTGTTCCTCAAAAATTGAAATTGTTGAGAAGTCAACAAATTTTTTAAAAACAAATATGAATTTCTTTTCTTTTCTTTTTTTTCTTAGATTATGGACTATTCCCATAACTTATACTCATGGTAAGGAAAAAGACTGGAGCACTCAACCGGACACATGGCTGACAGAGAAATCAAGTAATTCTTTTTAACAACTAACAACTCATGTGAATCATCCTCATGAATTTACACTGGACAGCAATCGCTTATATCATATCGATAATCGTTTGTATGCATGTATGTTTCGAAAATAGCCACATGAAAGCCATTTCATGATACTAGTAACTCCCCTATGGTACTTATGTAATTTTTAATGGGTAAAAGTTTCATACTCAGTTAGGTCTTAAATGCTAGTTTATTATTAGCTAGTTATGTTATTGCGCTTTTGCTTCGCGTATGTACCGAATAAGCATTCACATCATTCTCAAAAATAAAATATTATTTACTCAAATAATTACACTTTGAATCAGGATTACTAGCTGACTAGAAATAGATTTAATTCCACTTTTCCTGAATATATTGCAAATAATGTTTTCGGAGAAGAATAAAATAAGCACCAGCCATTAATAGATACTGTGTAAAAGTAAGCATCTCTGAAATTAAAAAAAAAGTCTCGAAACATTTTGCAGGCTAATGCCTAAATCTTTCTTCAATAAATTCAGAGGCAAACAAAATGATAGAAGCATTGGTTTTGTGTGTCATTTTATTCATCACTTCCGATATTAACTGGGAAAAAACTCAGAGGAACTTACCATTCAGCATTTCCTTTATATGTCAGGGTCTAATGGTTGGAAAGTGTACTAAAGAGTTAGACTGTGTTAAAAAAAGAGGGAAGTTGTGTAATTTAATTTCTGCAAGTAGCCTCACGAAATTCATCAGATTTCCATAACACTCCAGGCTGTGGGGCAGTGTTTCGTCAAATTTATCGATTTTCTTCCCTCAAAGTTCGTAGGCACATTAACACTTCATCTAATTAAACTATTTATTTCTACAAAATATAACATGATACTGCAATATAGCACTCATATTTAGAGAAATGATGTCACATAATTGTATTATTTACATAATTTTTAGTATCAATTCACACATCTGCTTATTTTTGTGCATGTATTGACACGGGAAATGGCTTACATTAAAATCTAATGTAAAATGATTCTAATAATTTAGTTCTTTAGTATAATTCCTGATATAGCCTTCTTGACATCATCGTCCACCTTGTAAGTTGTCTTATCTGGGACACTTTTAACAGAACGAGGATGAGAAAAATCTTAAAACACTATGTAGGTATCCATTTTCAGATTTACGACCCTGACAGTGTGAGGAAATGCATTGTTTTGTAGTAGGATCACACATTTACTGAAATTCTCAGATTTCTCGGGTCTGAAATGTTTGACTGCGTCAGTTTGGCTGACCTGTCATAATTCTTGTTTTTTTTTCCACATCCCTCCAGAAAAGGATAGCAGCACTTTTCTGGGTATATTTCGCAGTAACCACGCAATGAAAAATGCATCATATGATCCCCACTCATATCTGACTGGCCTGCTTTGTATGGTGTAAGAGGAGTCAGCTACCACAGCGTTAGGTCCAAATCCTAGAGAATACATGGATGTTTGTAAACGTATACTGGTTTGTGGCTTAGAGATACTTAAAATACTGTCCACCAGAGAGTCCTCTCGAGAGACTGGTCGTAGGGAGAGAAGGGTAGAAGAACCTTGGATCAGATTAAGGTATCATTCATCAGAACTGGGACAGAGATGCCTATATATGATGCACAAGTCTTTCGCACAACCCACTCTTTTGGCCACAATGATTTCATGGACCTAATTTTAGACTGCTAAAGAAAAGAGGATTTCTCTTATAATGACATATTTTTGAGTGCAATTAACACCTTACCAATAAAATACCTCAACTGCATCTGCTCTGCACATGACACGTGGTATATATGCACAAAGTGGGCAACTAGTACGAATTCACCGAGCTATAAAAAGCCTAGCAACGACCTAATGAGATCGCAGCGCTTTCGATCATAAAGTTATAGGAATATATTGAGAGGTATGAGCATCTCACATACTTGAAAAGAAGTGAATAAAACAATGAAAATACTTGCGAAACTTACTGAGTTCATAATTAGCATGATTAATGGACCATATACACTATGAATTATGATAATTATTTGTGTGAAATTGAAGCAAATAAATTTGAATAATCAGTATGGTAATTTGTGCCGTTTTTAAAGAAAGATGATATAGGTGATGATAGAGAAAAGAATATGCTGAATTCGAACTGAAAATATGCAGAGAAGGTTTTTTCCTGGAGAGCATGCGATTGCTGAATAGCGTTAATTTAATCTGGATTCAAATCATTATGACTTGTCTAGTTGCTTGAGGTTTTAATGGTTTTCACTGTGTGTAACATAAATTGCAGCTGGTTCTCTGAAAACGCCTTCTACAAAGGCTTCCTTCCCTTAGGCAGATAACCCTCTAGTGCTGTGCTTTAATCAATTAGCCAATCAACCAATATCCTAGAAGGTTGAGTCGTTCTCTGGAAACATTTTATACTTTGGAGAACCAAATGAAATGTTCAACCGACTTGAAAGTTTCATATAATCATAAGCAATGAAGGTTCAGAAGAA